>OZ010684.1:18063582-18442027 GCA_963932265.1 Thymelicus lineola
AATAATTAGCTCTCAAGTCAAGCCTTTTGTAGCATATGCAATGCTTGTGGAGGTTCTTGATTGTGTTGGCAATGGAGAGTAAGTAGTGGCTATTGCCACCTTGACCAGCGGACAGGCCCATTCTACTGTTTTTTAAAGAAATAAACAAATGCTTCACTGCAAAACCCACCTGATGGTAAGTGGAAATAAAGTCGTGGATGTTAAAGTTTGGTTGACAGAACATATTAATTGAAAAGGCGGTAATAAGTCAATTAGAACGTCACTATAACGCTGATTAGAATGCTAGTTTTAATGGTTTTGTTTACTTATATTCGTCTAAGTTGAAATGTGTGTTTTCATTCCGTTCCTCCACAGCATTACAAGACAGGATTTTCCTGTCACTTTCCTCAAGAACCGAGTAATTTATGAATCACGCACCAAATGTAGGTTAAACTGCATTGCGATACTGGTTGGATAGCTTGACAAGTTAACTGAGATAATATTAATTCACGCACTTTCAACGTTGATTGAAAGAGGTCATTTACCTCGGCTTGCTTGTACCTTCAGGTATAAACCTGCCGATAAGCAATGCAACTAAGTAAATCCTGTAACTAATCTCCAACACAACAAAAATTCTATCCATTTCTTGTAGTGCTTACACTAGACATATAATAATGTTTAAGATTAAGTGAAGGCTGCAGCTTACTATTGTTAGTGACTACTGAATAGCAGTTGCCAAATCTGATCTGGATCATTGTTCTCAAATACATTCTCAAATATTCACAATATAATGAATTAAAAACCGCACTTTTTAAAATATTCATTATGGAAGAAGAAAAAGTAAAATTAATTAGAAAAATTTCTGCCGACAAACTGGCTCTCAGTTTGGCAGACTGAAAAAAATTGTAAAGTACATTAGTTGAATAAATAAATAAAAATAAATAAATAAAAAAGTGTTATAACTTCATTGACATATAACATCAAACTCGTATGGACTAGAACTTACCCGCAATGAACTTCACCAGAAGCCAAGCTTCGAAAGGCGTGAGCGAGTGGTGGTAGAGGTGCAGCCACGTGATCTGGCTCTTCTTCTTCCTCAGCACGAAGAATATCGTGTCCGCGAACTCCGATAGCTTGGAGAAGTAGTACACCCAGCATAGGTGAAGCATCTGCAGAAAGGTACATAACTACATACAACTATATCATTATTTACTGTGCAAGAGATGTAAATAATGTAAAATTTAAATTAAAAAACCCCGATAGTTTATTTACACCAGACATAGCTAAGAACACTATCGATTAAGTTACCTTTCGAACAAAACAAAAAATATCACAATCGGTTCATCCGTTTGGGAGATACGATACCACAGACAGACACACATATACACGGATACATTGGATATACAGATACATAGACACACAGACACGTCAAACTTATAACAATCAATAATTCAATATCAATAAATCAATATTTTTGCGAGGGGGGTTAATAAAGACACGCACGATTAGACAAGCTTGCAAACGAAGGATCCTTTTCAAGGTAAGAGAGATATAGTGGGAATTTATCGTTTGGCGTGAAATCTCTCCTAAACTCTCCTAAACTCACAGAAATGTCTTAGCGACTCCTCTGGTGTTACTTATATAATTCACATTCGACTGTGTTGTCTGTTGGGTAGTTGGCTTCTTTAGCTTTGAAGGTTACAATTGGATTTACATAAAGGTTCTCTTATCGCTAAACAGTAATATTTACTATATATCCTTAGGTTCCTTTTGGTTTTGGTTGATGCTGTCTTATTGTTGTCTGTTGTCTATCTGTTGAGTAAAAGTTCCAAATACTGATTTAAGGGACAGATAAATATTTGGTGTCACGTCTTTGTTGTTTGTGATGTCTTAAACGAGCATGTCAGCTAATATTTATGAGACAGGTAAATGTTTGTTTCATGTCTTGCTTGCTTATGATTTCTGAATTGTGTGTCCTAATTGACAGCAACCTAAGAAATCATGATACTGAGATATGTGTGATTATTATTTTTAGTGTTGCGCATTATGTAGGGCGCTATTCTCTTATAGGTGATGAGATTTGGAGCGTAATTTATGGTCTCCAACGGTGGCATAAGATTTTTAAAAATGTCATTTTATTACACCTTAGCAATTTTACTTCAGGAATTTTACTTGGAGGAGCCAAATTGAGAATCATTTTCTGACTCAAATCGCATCTTACATTGCTTTGGAGAGGTCCTAATGTTCATAGTCAAAAAAGGGTTCTCTCGGTCAGAAAATATTTTGGGGTTAGTACTAAAAGAATAGCGCATTTCCAGACTGGGTGGTCTTTCAGAATAATGCAGGTACCTTAAGAAAATTTCTTCCTGACAGATGTCAAGATAAATAAGGTTACTTCTCAAACTTTGCGATACGAACAATAGAATCTCCGTATTTGTTTATAACGTTTATAAAGTAGCATTGACACCAGCGATAGCGTCCGAGACCGCCAGAAGGCAGCTATTTTCACTTTCAGTGACGCAAGCGCAATTACTGCGCCGGCTTTCACTGCGGCAAGTTCAAGTTTCGGACTTAAAGGTTGGGGTCGAGGAGCTTCGTTTGGGAATTTGGCGATAACCGGTTGGAGGTTCCGCAAGAAGTTATAGCTTTTGCTTAAAGAGTTGATGATTATATAGATGATTTATTATTATATAATCAGACGAGCCTGAGTGGTAAGTGGTCATTGCTAGCTAAAATCTGTAACACTAAACCTCATAGATGCTTTATCGTATAAAGAAGGAAGCGGAGATCTAGCTTACACAAAACTCTTTCACTACATCAAAGCAGTGGACTTAGACTCAACGATCGAAGGTGATAAGTGTACTGCATGCCTATCATGAACTTTTTTAAAACCATTCATGTTCCAAGCAATTCATTTCTCGGGCTTTAAGCGGCGTATGATTGGCTAAAAAAGTGACATGTGACCGCTTTCGTAATACGAATTTGACGTTTATACTGCTGGAACTTGGCTGGAATTAAGAGTTCATAATAGACCGGCTGAACAGTTTAAGTAGGCAGCGTTGATTATTCAAGAAATAAAAGCCCTAAAATATTTGTGACAAATAAAAAACAGTCTTAAATGTTACTAATAAAACCAAGTATTTGAAATTTTTGTATGTAAAAAATATTTTGAAAGGTAATTATAAATAATCAACCCAGAAGCTAACATGTAACAGCTAGAATTTTTTACAATTATTTAAATTCATAAGCATTAATAACAGATGTACAACACGGAAATGACAAAGAGCTTCCGTTAATAAATTTAGCATAATATTACACAGCCACATAAAATTGCCATTTACATAAATAAAAATAGTGCATTAAAACTCATGCCACTTTTTTTGAAAGCACTATTTTTATTTATCTAATTGCCACTTGTAACAACTACAACCGAAGCGGACTTGATGCTTAATGTCTGTGAAGTCTTTATGATTGTTGGAAAATCTACATTCATTTGTTCATGAAGTTATTAGCTCCGGATGAAAGTTCTTAGAGGTTCTTTAGTTTGCATCATAATAGCGCGGTTTAGAGACTAGAAGAGAAGAGTCTCAAGCATTTTCTTGAAAGTCACTTCAACCAATGTTCACAAGTTATCTCACTTGGGTCTAAGCTACCTTTAACAATTCCCATGTGCCTTAAATTGAATAAAAGCAAAGCAACAACCCATAATTGTCCCACTACTGTGCTCGGGGTCTCCTCTCACAATGTGAGGGGTACAGGCCATAGTCTACCACGCTGGCCAAGTGCGGATTGGTAGATTTCACACACCTTTGAGAACATTATGGAGAACTCTCAGGTGTGCAGGTTTCCTCACGATATTTTCCTTTGCCGAAGGAAGTGATAATTTACTTGTAATACGCACATAATATTTGAAATTTAGAGGTGCGTGCCAGGATTTGAAGTCGGCCCCTGGGTACGGGAGATCAAGGTTCTAACTGGTAAACTATCACTGCTTTTTAATTGAATGAAGTTAAGAAATTGTTCAGAAGGCACACATATCTATGAAATTTGGCCATCAAAAACGTTCAAGGTTTTGGTAATAACTATTATACATCTGGTACATATTCACTGCGTGCTCGCCATGGCTTAACACAAAACTGAGTCAAGGACTATACGCGCCGCTTGATGCCATTTAATTACTTGCTCTCGCATTACGCGAAATATGTCTTAGGGTTTCGTCATAGTACTTTAGAATACATAAATATTCGAATGTAAAAATTTTAGTAGAAAATAGGCGACTACGTGTCTTTTGTAAATAGGCGACAAAAAGCAAATAAACTATCTGATAATAACCATAAATAATAATGATCATCTTATTAATATTAATACCAACGGCAATGCATTGCCAATCAGAATAAAAAATGATTTGGATTGATTTGTCATTTGGCACAGTTAATTTTAATTATAAATTAAAGTTGGTAGCTGTGTGTTGTGTCAGTAGCGTAAAGCGGCTTCAACGCATTACTGGCCTACTACGTGTCTTCTCTTGAAGAGGCTTAGATCATAAGTCACTACTCTGCTCCAGTGCGGATTGGTGGAGTGGCTAGTGGCTAAACTAAGTGTCGGAAATGCCGCCCGAAGGCCTCTGACATGGCTTAACGACTGTTATCTAACGATAAAAAAGGTTCGGTTAGTAAGTCAAAACCATCCATTTAATTATAAAATCTCCTACGATGAAAGTCGCTGTATTAGTATTATCACTTCAAAATATAAAGCTGGCAAAATATAATGGCATGAGTGGTCTTCGATGCGAAGATTGCCATACACCGTCAAGTTCACTGGATGCCGCATCAAGTCTGCTACAAACTTGACAAGTAAACTTGATAATGTATGGCCGGCTTAACAGATACAATATAATATTTATACATGACACACAGCTGTCACCTACGACGCGACGCACGTTTCACTTTTTCAACGCAAAACAAACAAATAATTGGAAAGCAATAAGCAAGTCCCGTTGTGTGTTGACACTGCTGACCGGATGGCGGAGAGTTATGTGAACACATAAATTGTGACGTCTTTCGTTCATATTGATCTTAGGTATTTTGATCCGTTTTGAGATCTATGGGTAAGGAGCTAGAATTTTTTTTCTTGTTATTTAGTCGCGCACTCTTGTCAGAGTGGTACTGATGATTACTGATGTTTATTGATGATGTGAGTCTTTTTGAGGGTTTTTAGGAGAACAGATATTTATGGAATACGAGTATAGATCCTTTATTTTTCTCGGTTTGTTGCGTTTCTGGTGTACTGGACGACCGTGGTGTTGTTAGTAGCCTAGGTAGTACTGGAAAATTAGCTGGCTAGCTAAAATTGGGTCTTACGTTATTTTTACTTCGTATAATATAGGTAGGTTGCAGGCAGTTATTAAGCCATGTTAGAGGTCATGTTTGACACTGGGTTGGGCACTAAGCCCTCCACCAATCCGCACTGGAGCAGCATGATGGAGTTTCCTCTAGGGCTCCTCAAGGGGAAAGATCCGTGCTCAGTAGTGGGCCATTAACGTGTTGAAGCCATTAAGCTTAACTTACTCTTCTCGCCTTTTCGCTATCGCTGTAGTCCACTGGCTGGCAGCTCAGGCTGTAGTCTCCCCACCACCCGGACATCAGATGCTGAAACAATAAATCTACAGTTTACAATAAATCTAGCGGAATGTGGAATACTTTATGTTAATAGGTAATAAACGAGCGAAGAAACCATGATTACAGTTTGTCGCTTTCTAAGACGGTCGTGGGGCCTTACCCTACATCATTCAATCGAATAACGTAATTAGCATAGATTTAGGTTTAGTTATCCATTATAATTTAAACAAAAAAATCTAATTTGATAACATAAAGACCCTAAAATATATCCGATAAAATAAATCCGTTGACATTTAGAGTAACTTATTTTGCAGTATAAGTGAGCCAGAAATGCAGGACCCACGTATCCACAGATCACGAATAAATAATCAATTTTTAGACGGGTCATAAGCACGTATTAATAAACCGATCTTAATATCCCCAACATCACAAGATTTGATTTCAGAGGTTTGAGATGATGAAATATGTCAAGTCATCAAAATCATATGTAAAATTTACATTAATGTAAGATCTGAGATCGCGTTTTAGAGTCGAGATTGGTTTATTATTGCGGGCCTTATTATCAAGTACTCAATACAACTTCGCACATTGCTTACAGTAGTCCTTGACAACGTGAGGTTACCGCCAGTTCAGAGGTCACCACATCATTACACCTCATAACGCTTCACGCTTCACACTCACCTCACCTCACTCACCCCATAAAACTGCATGGGCAATGGCCATAGTGCAGAGATAGTGTACGTAGTAATGTCAAGTGGAAATTCGCTATCGGTGGCCCTCAACCGTGAAGTCGTGCTTGACTGCACCACTGTCGTAAGAAGTGACGTCGGTATTTGTAATATCGTACGATATAACAGTTATTACAATCTATAGGATGCTAAATTTTGTTTACAATTTTATGAATAAAAATGTGATAGTAAGAACCGCCGGGCAAGTGCGTGTAAGGCCACGCGCAATAGGGTTTCGACGTAGTAAGTTTATCGACTATTACTCATTAACTACTTATGCTAACATAGCCGCGACAGTTTTCCTTGTAAATTCATCATATACCCTATTTTTGAAAGGCGATCCCCAATTTTCGGCCCCGAACCATATGTAATCTGTGCTAGAACATCGGACTAGACAAGAGTAAATTATATACCAAAAAATTCGTCTTAAATATAAGATAAACATATTTAAATCTTAGCTTCAGCTGCTCTTGCCAAATGAACAAAATAATGCAAAAAAGTTTTCACAGTATTTACCTCATTACATACGATTTTATAATCGATTGAATCGATTGATAATGATCGATTGATGGAACATAATAATATATTTTATGTATTATTTAGTGATTATAATTATAATATTAATTTATTTTTTACATATTTTCGTATTCCATATAAATCAAAACTATGTAATATATTATAATTACCATTCAATCGTTACGCTAATTTTATTAAATTACATTTCGAATATTTTGACATCGATTAATCGATTGACAACAATGATGATGTAATCCCTAATAATGTCATTTTGGTAACCATAGTATTTATAAATAACACCACTGTATTGTCATATTTGTCATCGATCTTTCATCTTTCTACGCGTGTTCTTGTATATTTTTACTATCAAATATTTTCAGCGTATTTGGAGTCCTATTTACTATTGAAACTCATCGACACGTACACAGTGATTTTAATTTTCTATTGTATTCGCTTTCGTTCTTGTGTTTTGGTGAATGTGTTTCGCAGTTTCGCTACAATTTCTTGCAAACCAATACTATATGAATATGGACTCCTTAATCGCCTGTTTTGTGACTGACAAAGGTTCAGAATAAGTCCTGAACACTGGATAACGTACCCTATACATCTTTAGAAGATCAGGAAGTTGCTGTGGCCATACTTACAATGAGTATATTATGGTATCTTGATTGGGCAAGGTACTAACGAAATATAACGCCTCCTGCACAACTACACGAAATATTAATATATTATAATGATAACTAATAAAATCTCTTGAAATATGCAATAGCTTTTATTATACAACCTTTTTATGACATTCGTTTTGGGTGAAAACCATTGAAGTAGTAGAATTATAATAGACACCCGCCAACGTAAGTGTAACATACATATTAAATAGCACTGTGACACGAGTATGACATAATCATAACCTATAATTAAGGTGATTCGTTCTAGGATTTCCTTAGTTGGCCATTGCTGGCAGCCGTGAAAATTGGAGAAATTGAACTTTTTGCAATAATCTAATTAACAGCCAATTTCCAGTCTTGTCTACTTAGGCCTGAGTTTCTATGGAAACTGGGGTTCTCCTTTCTTCACTTATCCAATTCCTACTGTTTAGCAGGCAGGAGACCCCCGTCCTTTTTGGTCAAGAAATAAGAAAGAAACACGCACACATACATATAGGTGCAATTTTACAAGTCAACCCTGGGCAATGGTTAGAAATGGGATTAATACAGAATTAATAATTATGTTCACATCGTAATCCCGTTGTTGAGCTTGGCTCATAGTGTGATCTAAAGTCCACCATCTAATCCTAGTTAACCAAATTCAAAACTATCCTAGTGCGGTGAGGTAGACATATATTATACCTTTAAGATCTCTGGTATGTAGATCTCATAACGTTTTCATAGTTTTTCATATTGTATGACATAGGCTGTTCTGATTCCGACAACATAAGAATCTAGGACAATGTAAGACCAACATTAATATAACCCTTCCTTGGCAGGCGGGTACCGAAAAACATTTTCATTTTATGTGCTTGTTCCTATGAAACCTACCGTTATATCTAATAAGTACCAAGTATTATACCTATTATTATGTCTAGTATCATACCTAGTAATATACCAAGTAAACTGACCAGTAGTCAAGGTCAAGAAAGCTACGCAACATCATCTAGAATATTCAACGGTTGTGGTTGTAACAACGCACGCCGGACGGTTGCTTCCTTTCATCACTTACATGCACTTCGATTCAGTTCCAAGGCTTCAGTATGTTATGTTTCTGTTTATCAAGGTCCTTTGTTTTTACAATTATTATTCCTATTTTAGTTATAACTGTAACAGAGTCAAATATAACGATTAAGTTGAATAATTTGTAAGTAAATGAAGTAGCAGTTTTGTTTTCAATACAGTCCAATACAATTATACAAAAATAAAACTCTGTCGTATTGATTTAAAGCGGTAAAGATAAAATGTGAAGTCATTTAATAAACATTACTCAATTACTCATGTATCAATTATTTGAAATGCCATTACTAGTTGTAAACTTGAGGATTACGTTTTCCGAAGCAAACTTTCACAAGCGTAAAGTCGTTTCGAATGAATGAAGTGCTTAATCCCAGATTTAAAAATTAAAATTTAACAAGAAATAATTTTATGCAACTTTTTATCGGTTTTATGCCATGTATGTATTTATGCGTGTATTTATGCTATCACTGAAGCCGGAATTAAGCGGTACGATCACTTAATACTTATCAGATTATCTGGTGCTGAAAGTGAAGAATATTTGCAACATTTTGCGGTAAATTTTTAAGGGCATGTTGCATAAGAATTTTTAACATTTTGTTTAGGATCATACTCTTAGAAATAGGTTGCGGTGATAATTTTCAATATCTTGAATACCCAGTTGACCATACCAACCCATAATTGTCCCACTGCTGAACTCGGGTCTCCTCTCACAATGTGAGGGGTACAGGCCATAGTCTACCACGCTGGCCAAGTGCGGAGTGGTAGACTTCACACCCCTTTGAGAACATTATGGAGAACTTTCCCGTGTGTAGGTTTCACGATGTTTTTGCCTCACCGAAGCAAGTGATAATTAACTTCTAATTGCATGCATTGCATGGATCAAAGGCAAGGCTAAACTGCGATAGCACAGCGTTTTTTGATAGGATGAGAGAATTAATGAACTTCCACACTACTAGTCTATCTTCAAGAATATGTATTTACGACTCTTCTTTAAATATTTGAGAAGTTACTTTGACGAAGTAGAAGATAATCAGATGCAAGATGGGTCAAATCTTGCATGCTAAATTAGATTAGAATCCTTCATCCTACGAAGTTGAAATTTTGCATATCGCTATGGTTCCGATGACAATACATTTTTATGCTAAGCATGACCTGATGAAACTTTTAGGATTGGCTTCAGACGAGGGAACTCCTTAACGGTTAACAGCACGGTCACAATTTTTTTGTTTAGTTCCTACAATGGCACTATAAAACCATTTATTTAGTTTTTAACTATTAATTTGTATGCGTTGCTATGTCACGTCACGACGTAGTATTATACCATAAACATTATTTCGTGCATACCAGTCAATTATGCAAAATTTACAATAAGTAAGCTTAAAATCTAAACGCTATCCTAATATATTCACATCAATCATTCAATACTTCACTAGACAATGGTGCTTCATGATTGAATAAAAAGCATAAAAACTACAAACTATTGCTACTTCATTTTGAACTAAGGGACACAGTCACACTAGGTGAATAAAACGCTCTAGGGTGCCAATCTGAAATCGAATGGGTGTATATTATTCGACCCAGTAATGAGAAGCTTTAGAAAGTAGTTGGGCCACATATTTACATGTAAATTGGAGTACCTAATTATATTATTGTGTATCTAAATACTAGCTATGTAGTATGTAGCTCGTCTAATAACTAACAATTATTGTTATTTAATGCTATACATTCTATAACTTTGTCGATTATTTTAATATTTAGGTTCAGGACGATGCTTAATAACATAATGTTTTTCATGCACTCACGACTATAAATCAACAATTAATTAAATCAATATGATCATTGATAGACCGTAGCGTGGCTGGTAGTGGTGACCCAGCTTCGAAGCGAGGGGTCCTGGGTTCCATTGCCGGGTTGCCATTGACAGATAAATGTTTGTACACGAGCTGTGGTTGTGAGTGATGCCATCTTAACTAGCCCAATATAATATTAGGCTATAAGCTAAGCTAAGGCTTGAGTTATAACTCAAGGCTGCTAACGACCGGCTAGTTAAGGCGCGTCCTAAGACGTCAGTTTTAAGATTCAGGCTAACCACAATGTTTTTGTACATGTCACGGGTGCATGCCTACGAAAACAATTTAATGGTGTGCCTTGACACCGTCGACAATGACGAAATAAGGTGTCGGTTAGATTGTAGGCGAATGGCGAAGGCGAACGATTAAATGAACTAGAGCGAACAAAAATTTTGTTTAATGTTAAATTAAAATTTCAAAAAATCCCGACAGTTTTATTGACACTAAACACAGCTAAGAACATTTTCGATTAAGTTACCTTTCAAACAAAAAAAAATCTAGATCAAAATTGATTCATCCGTTTGAGAGCTACGATGTCACACACAAACATATAGATAGATACACAGATACACAGACACGTCAAACTTATAACACCCCTCTGTTTTCGTACATGAGAAAACAACATACATTATAAATAAATAAAGATATAGATATTACACTTAGCATCCTAGATTTGGGGTGATTTTGTTAAAATATTTGTGAAAAAACACATGTATCATTACTTAAAAAATACGATAATGTTGAAGTTATTGGTCTTCTTTCTTACTTCGGAAAACCAAATAGCAGTTGTTTTGTTTGTATTATAAACAAGTAAAGTTCAAAAATGTTACCAGAGTCTTGAGTATCGTTCCCGAATCAGATCAGACATTTTTTATTATCATTATGTATACTGTAAAAAAATAACATGACATGTGAAATATAAAATTTAGATATTTTCAGTACCATCAAAATAATATTCATATACATACAAATACATTCTATTTCTATTTAGATTCTCTTTATTTGATAACGTCGCTTATCGCTGATTTCTTTTACTTGGACAACTGAATAAAGTGGCGAAAAAATTGTCTACTTACACGTCAATTATTTTAATGGTGAATACGAAGATAAAGACACTATGAGCTCAAACATTGCGACTTTGCTACGAATATTATCAATTATGTAGAAGGCGAATTACCCAATTTTAACAACTTTGTACTTGAAAATTATTTTGTAACAAATCCATTGTTTCTGGGTGTCGTACAGTGATTTCATTCTGGGTAAAACAAAGAATGATGAAAAAGATGAATCATACTATTTTAAAACTATATCAAGTTTGTGATATTTGAAATTTGAGATTTGGTGTGATATTTAAAATAAATTAAAAATACTCTATTATCTAATTATTTATTTAAAATAATATTTGGGTTTTGCTATGAATTTTCCTGCTTTACATGTCATCTTAACCAATGAGATCGACCAGTGCCCGATATTTGTGTTACCATATAGAACATACCATACCTTTTCAAAAGACCTGGCTGCCAATTCTCATTTCGTAGAGATACATCTCTAACAGAGATATCTCTAAAAAACATGGCGGATCTCTAATTAAACCTAATTTCCTTATTCTCGGGATGTCACATTAGAGATATCTCTGAGCCTTTTCCTACGACATGCAACGTATGGTCCGGAGCGTTCGAGATTGAAATGTCACGCGTTTTGACCAATCACGGCGTTGTAAAGCGTTCGGGATTGAAATGTTTGACCAATCACAGCGTCGTAAAGCGTCCTTGATTGAAATGTTCACAATTGACAGTTGCAGTTCGTATTGTGCTTTCGGATACTACCATGAATGTTTCGTTATACGGCATGCGACGGCTAGTCTTTTTGTAATAATGGTTTTTAACTGCAATATCCCAGTAAATAAATTATAACTATTCAAATATATTTTAGAATGGATACTACAGTGATTGTTTTGTACTTTTATATGATTTGAGTATTTTAAAACCTTTTTTACGTTTATTTCATATGTCTAATGGTAATGTCGAAAGATAAAATCTCGAATGTGCCCCAGAATAACTTTTTTGGATACATTCGAGATTTTGCCGACTTGTCTCGTTGAGATTTAAAGATTAGTGATATGTCTAACTTCGAGATTATCTCTACAAAATGAGAATTGGGGGCCTGGTCTTTCTCAAGATAATTTTTTTTGCAATTAATCAACTATCTGACGATCATCCTGATGGTAAGTGGCTACCGTCGCCCATCATGGACATAAAAAAACCAAAGAAAGAAAGAAATAAGCCGGTTTAAATCGCCTCTTATTATATCCTTGTATGCGGTGTAATATTGAAGTCAGTATTCTAAGTCACCCCAATATGGCTGCGTTTCTATGTTAGCTATCCGTGGCACCTAATATACAGGGAATTCTTTTGTATGTCAACAGTCAAAGAAACTAACTTGTACCGATCGCAAAACAATTTATAATTTTGAATTCGTCATGTTTGGGATTTTTATTTGCGAAGATTAACAAAAAAAACTGTTAAACACATTCTGATGCTGTTAGAAAGCTTGTATCTTAGATACATTAACTTGAGTACTGCTAATCTTTGCGCAAATATTGCTATGTCCGAAATTGCTTGGATACGTTGGTTACTCAATACAATTATATCCATCAGTTAGAACATAATGTAAAAGTTCATGGCACTTAAGAGTTTCTCTTTATTTAACCAACTTCAAAAACAGGATAACATTTTCAATTAGATTGTATTTGCTTATGTTTCTTACCATACAACAAGACATTTATAAACCGATTTGGAAATTTATTTTTTATTTGATTGAATGTTAGTATTTCCAGATTGGTATTTATTAAAATTCTGATCTGTTGATGGGATCCAGAAGGGATCGAGGGAACTACTCAAATAGAAAAGAAATGTGGCAATTTTTATAAAATGTTTGGCAATCATTGTAGTGGTCGTTATTAAACGCTTTTTAAGTCGGTTAATTTGTTGGTAAAATTTAATAATTCCTTTAACCGTCAGTACCCAAACTAAATGCTTGTTGTTTTGGATTGATCCAAGTTTTTATTCTCAAAAATGTTACGAAAGTCAAAATCTGCTATGACTTCTACTAATCCATCACAAGTGGTCCCGGAAGGAAAAGCGACAAGAAACTCTGATAAGAAATACTTTCCTAGTTAAGTCAAAGAGAACATTTATTAGGTCTAGAAGAGACACAATAGTCAATAATTTTTAAGTAAATAACTATATCTTTAAAATAAGTATCTATCTTATTTAGTTTTGTTTTTGTTTTCTGTTTGTTATACTTGAAGATCTATTCTCATATCTACCAAATATGCACACAAAAAATCATAAAAATCAGTCGAGCCGTTTTGGAAGAGTGCGACCACAAACACCGTGACACGAGATTTTTATATATTAAATAATTACCTCGTAAAACATATACAGTGACAGGAGAACTTGACCAGCGTTGTATGCAACGAGGACATTCTTGATCCGAAAGGGTTTCCGGTTGGCCATCCAGAGCGGTCCCACCACCACTACAAACGCGAGGTAGGCCACCACCATCGCCAGTGTACTGAGCGGCGTGTCGAACAGGAACCATCCTTGGACGCGGGGGTCTGGAAATAATGGTCACGGTTAGACAGACAATTATAAAGGTGAGATCTATAAACAAAGCCCAATCTTTGCTCAGACTTAAAATTATTCGGAATACGGAATGTTCTTATCGACATTAGATCCATTTTGTGTTGGTGCGTTAAACATCGTCCCACTTCAAAGTATGAACTGCACTGATGTGATGCAGGTGTAGCCAGCCACGCAGGTAGATATTGTCGCGACAAAACCCTTTAACTTTAATCGCTTACGAACCGCTGATCTGATCTTCATGGGGTTGGGGTACCCGGTGGTATTGGGGCAGTACAGAATTACTCTTTAAGCTGTATAGTTTAAATATAACTATTACATAGCTACATTTGAGTTCTTGAAGTGTTTTGTAAAGCATAATGTGAATTTAATGCTATCGTGTAGATTTTTTTGCGTGACGAATAGATAGTAATTACTTAAGATAAATAGGAAGATTGCATAAAGTATTATTATGATGTGAATACGCTACAATTACTTAGATTATTAATGTAAATATTGTTTGCAATGGACTCCTCGTTGTTAATTGAATATAGTTTGGAATTTTCGCTTGGCAGCAAGCTATTTCCAGTGAATTAATTCAGTAGATAGCAATATGGTACCTATACTTAATATCATTATGATTATGTTAATTGGCATAGGCGAATCTTATTAATTAATACTGGATGAGTTTTTCAAGTGTGCGTGGATGGCCAAATTCGAAACTATGAGGAATAGTGGAAATTGATCTAAGGAGTCTCGGGGCCACACAGCTCCTAAAATATGCTCGTTTCCCTCACCCTTAGGGTGTTAATGTATAGTTTGTAAGTTTAAGTTCTTAATTCCCAAAGTGGTCCAGAGGGACCACCAGGGGTCCACGGGAGACTCGAGGGGGGTCTACATTGGTGTGACAAAAAATCAATTAATTAATAAACCAATCGATTCTCACTTTTTTCGAAAACTTTTAATCTCTATATAATCTAAACTCAGCCGCAACGCAAACCTAAGACCTAATCTTCACATTTTTTGTCGAGTTTTGGGAATATGGTAGAAATGTAGCTACAGGGGTTTCACCGCAACCATCAAAATTTTGAAAGTGGTCTATGAGAAAAAAGTCTAGAAACTCTGTTTTTACGTAACTAGGAAGGAATTAGCCACTTGCTTCCATTGAAGAATTATTACTAGCGTATAGAACCGACACCGCGAACATCATGTATGTCCCTATGCATTGGCGCCACGTGGCTTCAATCTTCAATGGATTCGTTCTATTGAAAGGAGAACGGGGGCTCAATTTTGAAAATGGAACCTCCCGGGCGGGACACACATTTTGTTCAAGATGTCTGTTCTATGACATTATACTTCAATGCTTGCTTCACGTTTTTTCCAACAGTGTAATAATTAAAAATGTGATTATATCATGCGCCATGGTTTACTCGCCACAGTGAAAGTAGGTGGTAATTCTTTCTATTTCTACTTAATGTAACACATTTAATTAGTCTGACTTGTTATTTATGAGTACAATTAAATGTTTACTGTATACTTAAAATTTGCATACATAAGTTTATCATAGTTTTGAAGATTTAATATTAATTTAATAAACTTTTAGTGCCCATTTAAATCATAAAAAAGAAAACTTTTTCAAAACACGTTTTAATAGACTAGGTAGCGTATTTTAAGCTCTAATTATTATTACTTAAATTTAAATGACGGAATAAAAAAGAAGCAGTGATAAAATGAAGGCATTTTATATACCTAATTATTTTGATTCTTTGGTAAAAACAACGAATAGGTAATCGATTTTCTCGCAAAAAACAAGTTGACATATGGATTAAGGAGTCATAAGGACAGTAAAAATCATACTTTCGAAAAGTAAGAGGTATCATATTTGTTAAATGTTTCATTCAGAGAATTATAGCCTTTTAATAAACCTTCTTTGTATGTTTCGATATCGCTAGTTACCTTTTTGATTTACCATTCTTACCGCGTTATCGATCATGGCTGACGGTGACTGTTAGTTTGTCGATTACATACTAGTACATACATAGAAAAGCTTGTATCTACTATGATTGTTTAACTAAGTTTTGACAATTACATACGTATGTAACTAGTCACATAATAATATTGATTAAAGCTACTGCATGGTAATGCCTACTTTTAGCCCACATTATACCCACTAATAATAATTAGTAAATAAATCAATCTAGTCTAAAATATAATATAATAGTATAATAATACTATTATATTATAACTATTATATTATATTATAATATACTATTATACTAATATATTATTATATTATTATACTAATTATATTATTATAATATTATATTATAATATAATAGTATAATAATACATAAAATAGAAAGCATAAATCGATAACTTATCCGATAAAGGATAAAATAATAATTGTGATATTTCAAGTTTTAATCCAAAAATAGGCATACACTTTTCATAAATTAATATTAAATGTTGGTAACTTCATTTCCTTTAAAAGACTTTAACGCGCGCACATAATTCTGTGCGTTGCGGTACGAGGTATTATAATTTTGATTGGTTTGGATTAATTAATTTTAAATTTAAAACCAATGTTTCCGATTATAATGTACAGATTAATTGAAGCAAGAAAGTATAAATTAATTATGTGGGTATGTTTGTATCTCTTGAGAAATGATATGGTCGAAATAAACAATTTTAATTTTAATAAATAAGGTAAATGTATTGTATCATACGATATTTATTAATCGTTATGTCACTTTCACAAATATATATTATTATGAAAATAAGTGGGTGAGTTCAGTTCATTATATCATGGTCTATCTTTCTTTCTTTTTCTTTTCTCTTTCCTGGCCGGCAACGCATCAGTGATGCCTTTGGTGTTGCTGACGTTCATGGGCGGCGATAGCCACTTACCATCAGGTGGATGCATACCTAGTTATGAAAAAGTTGTTATTTCATGTAACAGGATATTATTTGTGTATTAAATATTATTTAAAATAAAATATTGTTTCTAACTGACTTCAAAAAAGGAGGAGGTTCTCAATTCGACTGTTTTTTTAATGTTTTTTTTTTAAGTTACCTCAGAACTTTTAACTGGGTGAACCGATTTGGATGATTCTTTTTTTAATCGAAAGCTGGTGCTTGTCGTGTAGTCCCACATAAATTTGATTGAGATCTGACAATGGTATCCATGTCAAAAGTACAGTGTACTTCATTTGAAGTCGGTTATTTCTTTGTTAAAATGTTATATTATAGAGTACAAAGTTCAATGTTTGTTATTGTTCTAAGTTAAGTTTTTAATGAGAGGGTTTATTAGCACATGTCACACAAACACACACGTACCACACTTGTATGCGACGTAAATTATAATAATTAACTGTTCGTAGCGCTATTTTACGTAGTCGGGATTAAACTTAATTATCTTGTGTACATTGCAAGATAATTCATTGTACATTATTCCTAGAAGCAAAGGCTCTAACCGCAGCAATGACCATAACTCGCACCTCGCTACACTTTACGATGTTCGGAACACATTACACGACAGTTCAATAGGGTACTTTCGTTAGTGAAAAATAAATTATGAAATTTAATAAAAATTGAAATGTATGTAGAAATATACTTAAATATTTTGATTTTGAGTCATAAAAGCACATTATTATTTTATTGTATTAAAATTAAAAGTCGTAATTTTTAATATTTATATCACGTGACAACGCGTTCATGTTGCCGAAATATATTTATTGTGGCTTTTTATTAGGAAAATCAATATTTTGAAGAACTTTTTCAAATATAGTAGAATACTCTATTCATTTAGCCATCGTGAGGCTTAATACGTCGATCCTTTCACATTCTCTCCGTTCATCTCAAACTTAACAATAGCTGTCGTGTTAGCCGCTGACCAGCATGGAGTATATGTATAATGTGTATGTCATAAAAACGATTTGAAAAATGAAAGTGTTGAAGAACTTGTGATGTATTATGCTACCTAATGACAGTATATTATTTTAGACAGAACTGCAATTTCATTTCATTGGGTTGTCTAGAAGAAATTGTTTGCATTCAAGACTGATTATTTTATTATGCTTACCAATTAATAACGTTGTAGTCTTTTTTGTAAATGTTTTCTATGATGTAGAATCAATGAAGATTTTAAATAAATAAGTTATTATATTTCTTACAAACTTAAGTATTAACCGTTCAAATTTGAATAATTTTATAATATTATATTATTCAATAAATTATACATGACGCTGATGTTACTGAAAATATTCCATGCTTCTTACATTATTTTCACAATAAAAACAAAAAAAAATTTACTAATTATTAGATGAGAAATGTACCAAAAATTAAATTGTTTTGGCCTCAGATTATAAGGTTTGACATTGATGAGGAAATACACTCGGAGAGCAGCATTCTAGACATTGTTACGAAACATCCAATGAAGTTAAAGTTAACCAAATTCCACATGATCAATGATCATGGTCACGGTAAAATTACGTTTGCGTGGTGATGGTGAAACTCTCGACTTAATGTCAATATGGAATTGGGTCAAATCCATATTATAATAAAACTCAAAGGGCAAATTTTCTGTAAATTGAATATTTTTTAAATATTTCGATTAGATGGAAATTCATAAACGTGTTAGAGCACAAAAACATTTTTTTAGAATTATTGTTTGTTTGTCTGTCCGGGAATCACATGAAAACCCTTGAACGGATTTCGACGAAAATTGGTGTGAAGTTGTTACTAATACTGCGGGTCATATTTATGAAAACTTTTTATTACGGAAAATTAAAGGTTTCCCTGAGAAACGGGATGAAAATTTGTATGGAAAATTTTTTAAACATCAAACGATTTACTCCAGTATAAAATTACTAAATATAAGTAGTTCAATATAAATTCACCGTTTTTTAAATTTTCTTCTGCAAGAGATACGTTAAAACATAATTTCCGTATGCAAAGCTGCGGGCAACAGATAGTATCGAAATAAAATACAGTAAATCAGGAGTATCAGGTTGTATAATATTTTAATTATATGTAATAATAAAAATAATTAATTTTGTTTAAAAAGGCAAAGACGAAAAATAGAGATCGGATTCAGATAAAGTATTGAACAAAGTGCGCATATTTTGTTTGGACTTAATTTAAAATAATTCCCCCTTTTCCGCTGCCTATAATAATAACAAATGTAATATAATAATATGATAAGCTATTGGTGTCACCAACGCCTAACCTACATTTTGACTGTCAATTTAATTCGTATCGAAATTTGTACACCTAACTTACCACATTTACCATTTATATAAATCTAAGAGGTTTAAGGTAAATCTGATAATGCAATTTTAACGCAATGAATTATGGATTCTCTTACTTCTTCGGAAAAACTAGCAACCTTGAAATATAAACAGAATTGTACTATTTACCTTGTGTAATAATAAATAGTATCCTTGTTGTTTTACTTTCAGAGTGCCTTTGTTGGTTTTTCCTATTTTATTTCTTTAGGGGATGAGTTTTCATAATTCTGTTTTGCTTTGTATTCATTCAGTTAACAAGAGTGAAAAGTGGAATTAAATTAACAACCCATGTACAAAGTTTCAAGCTTCTAGATCAACTGTTTTAAGCCGTATTTGTGTAGTGTGTCAGTCTGTCTGTGTTTTTGTGACAATTATCCTCGCTTCGTTTCGGAAAGACTATGTCTTAGTACCCACACTCTAAAAATGTCTCTCAAATATCACTTTTCTCAAATATCTAACATTGATCAGTAACAAACTTATTGATGTGATATGATTAGTTTAAAAAAATCTGCAGGGGTTTTTCTAAGAAGACTATCGATATGAACCTCTCCATGTCTTAGAGACCATACAAAGTCTCCGTTTCCCACTTAGTCAATCTAGTCTTACAAAAAATCGTGTATAATTTTGAAGATCTCGATTAGAAATGTAATTTAGATCAAGCTATTGGATATTAATTGAGATTACATTCGACACTCACATCAAGCTCTAGGTCCGTATTAATTATATTTTAAATGATTTTTCTGTGTTGTTGAATATAAATGCGTGAAATAATAAATTATTATAATTTTAAACTTTTATTATAGATTAACGATAACGAAAGTTAAACAAAACAAAAGTTGAAAAAAATTATCGACAAAATACTGTTTGTTGTTATTGCTATGCATATAATTATTTTGATGTACTAAATTGAAAAGTAAAGGACCTGTTTATTGTTAAGCTGTGTATGTATAGTATTTAAATATATTATTTATAGACTAAAATAATGAGTGAACTTAATAGAGTTTTTTTTTCAATAAATCATCTGAGGCACATGAAGGCGGCACGATAATTAACTACATACATATAGATAACTTTCTATCGCAACCTTGAGTTGTTTTAATCATTTTGTTCAAGAACATAGAGTTGTGCTAGATTTGTTAAACACTAGTGGATACCCGGCGTGTTTCATTACAATAAAAAAAACACAAAACGTCAACACAAAGACAGAAAAACAGAATGTTGACGTTGACATTGATACGCCATCTTTAAATTATTATCTTCAAATTGTTGTATGGGAAAAGTGGAAAATCGACTTTATCAATGGACCAAATATATATGCCATATGCCTAATGCATTGTCTTAGTGGTCTCGAACCACCTTCGGATTATTGCCTTTCAAATTAAACCATTTTCAGGCATGTCGGTCGGAAGGTTTTAGAGTCTATAAAGGACATACGTACATTTTTTTGTCTTTTATAAGACATATGTTACTGTAAGACCAGGAACTACGGAAAATCGTAACATTTACCAACTTTTAATGCAAAAAAGTCAACAAGTTCAAATTTGAGAAAAATTGTGGTAAAGGTCCTAAATATGTATGACACCTCATTGGATTTGGAGTGAAGAGTAGAAAATATATTGGAATGATTTTACAGCACATAAATAGTTGTAATTGTCATTAACAAATAAAAATGAACAATTTGTGTTCAAATAAAGAAAACAAATTATTTTCATCTTTAGTTTATGTTCATGTTAATTAGTCATTTAGGTTTTGAATTGGTTTGGTTGGGTTTTGGTTAATAATTCAAATTATCAATATTTATATTAAAAAAAGATTAATAAAGAGGAGGATATTTACAAAAAATATGTCACAACTCTGAAAATAGGTATATACGCCCCGTATACGATTACGTTCTTTTTTCTAGTGTTAAAGATAAATCTTAAGATTTATCGTAGTTCGGGTTTTTACAGTAACATAGATATGTAGATAACGGACTTTATCCACTTTGAGGTTGGATTGAACTTAAGGATAGATTTCCCCTCACGCTGGATACCTATACACGAGACGACTATGAGACGACTTTTGTTTTATATAATAAATATAAAAGGCTAGTTAAAGAAAACATATGGTTCACTAACAATCCAACAGATATAACGTAAAAACTACAAAATTAAAACTTAATATAATCTTGTTACAATTTTAATTCGATTTTTAATTATGATAAGGAGCAACTTTGTATTTTCTATTACATTATAAATAAATGTGTAATGTATCTTATCTAATCTAATCTATTAATATATAATTTCAAAGCTGCAATACTGCATTTTTTTAATTGCTCACAAAAAAGGAGCGCCTATCGTATATTAGCAAGTACCTGTTTTTTTAAATTAATTGATTAAAGCAGAGTTTCCAAGACTTTTTTCTCATATAACACTTTCAAAATTTTGTTGGTTCCGCTAGACCCCCTGCAGCTACATTTCTACCATGTTCCCAAAATGTGATCTTATTATGGAAAGCATTGCGGCTGAGTTTAGATTATTATAGAGATTAATAGTTTTCGAAAAAAGTGAGAATTGATTGGTTAATTATTATATAATTGATTTTTTGTTACGCCAAAGTAGACCCCCGTCGAGTCTCCCGTGGACCCCTGGTGGTCACATTGGAAAGTAAGAGATTAAAGGGTTAATAAGCTAGGTATGTATCTGTATTATGTACCTAGTCTTTTATTACATTTATTAGCATATTTTATTTATTTATCCCTCCAAATTATAACGACTTACTGATATAGGATGAAATTAAATTGGTAATAGACAACAAATTATGAACAATTCACACAAGTATTTTTTTCATTTAGCACTTACGTTATTTGTATCGTATGAAACAATATATTACAACGGGTTTTCTCTTTGTAACATTAGGCACGAAAAATATAAATTTGTCTTACCTGACACCCTTTCAGCCAACATCCAATATTTGTTGATGATCGTAGTCCAATTGTTGTCTGAGTAGTAGTCGTCTATGGCAATTTTCACGAACCCTGACATTTTGACAGTCTCACACGGACACACACAAGAGTCAGTTCACTACACACACTGCACTGTCTGTCTGTCCCAATGTCGTTTTACCGAAACTCGGTAACAATTTGCTGCGGGCAAGCTGTCACCTGGAACCAAAATTAGTTTAGTTAGACATTAACATAATTAGATTTATTTATCGGAATTATGACTATGATTTAATGTTTACTTTCATTACATTACATTTACATTACATTTTAATTTAAAATGATTTTTTATTAATTATTTTTTAAGTTATGGTTCGCAAAAAAAATTGAAATTTTAAAAAGCTGTTAAGAAGCTTTGACGGGAAGAAAAAAACACGATTATCCTACCGATGGTTTGCGTCGCGTCTGTACATCTTCGCAAATATTTTTGTCAGCAAAAATCAGAGGCACGTCTCATTTCTTCTGATGAAAACGAAAGCCTATGCGAAAGTGCGCGCGCGTCGCTCACTAGCCCACAATTGAATCGCGCGCCAACCAGTGACTACCACCCCACGCAGCGCAAGGACGCCGTATGTACATAGTTGCAACATGGCAAACTGCATTCTATCGTTATGGGGGCAACGTTCACATTTCCGTATTCACGATAGACACACATACGTTGATATTTCGAACGACACGAGCGCTGTGCGTTTTCCAGCTACGAACACAGTGCAAGTGTCAAAAAGCACGATGGCTTTATTGTTCTCAGTGGATTATGTCTTAAATTTAGAAATAAGCATTGGTAATGATAATTATATTTCGCTAACATTCCTCACTCAGTTGTATACATTTAATTTAGTTAAGCAGATTAGTTAAATAAAATAGTTTTCAAAGCATTTTGGCACGGCTAACAGGTGTAAGCTTGAAAGAGAAAGGTGGTCGATCCACACGGTACATAGATGTAGCAATATGTCTTCGGAGATGGCCTTCGGAGGCTTCTAATTTTCACATGTATTACAATATCTTTACGGTAGGTACTTAGTATCAAATAGAGCCGTGCTGTGTATTATAAGCTACTATTAGAATTATTAATTTATTGCTAAAATTTTTATTTACGCTCATGAGAATTGTACTATCGCTTGACTGTTTGCTATATCAATATTTAAATATTATAATTATTTTATAATGTAAGATAATTTAAAGTGTTTATGAATTAGTATCAATCAAAAGAAAATTATTTAAATTAATTGACTGCAGATATTATAGTTGAACATAATAAAAAAAATGTTATTAATAAAAATATTATTATCTTATTTGTTTTGTTTATTTGATTGGTAACGGTATGTAAAGCTAAATTGTTAAAGTATGGCAATCAGTAACGTTTTAGAAAACCCTAGAAATCAAAAAATAGAATAATTTTAGTATCATCAAATATGAATTTATTAGAAGTTTCATAATTTATAACGATCGTCAATGTGTCTTGCATAGTACATGTTAATACATCACATAAATTGATTAAAATAAGGAACATTGCTAAATTATTATAATTTAACATTTTATTATTGTGCACAATATCTTGAGACAATGTTGCATAGTATATCAGTTAATAACATTAGTTCGCAGAATGTCAGAGAGATGGCGTTATCTATAGCTTTCACTGGTATGCTTTGAAGTCAAGTTCAAGAACTTTGGTTTCGATTTCAAAACAATTTTTATCTCCGAAAGGCCTGATTTATCAAAATAAATGTGATATGTCTGAGCTTAAGTGGATACTACGCGGTACATAATGAGTTAAGAAAATTATGATATTATGTTATTTGCGCAAATTTTAAGAAACCAGAAACCAGTTCGTTTTATTTAGTAGCGTTTACAATAGTAAAAGCATCGATATCAAATTACTAACGATGGGCATAATGGGAACGGGCCGTAACTGTTTTAAGAAATATGTTATAGAAAAAAAAACGTACAAAATTTTGCAAGTTCCTACAATCAAGGAGTCGTATTGGAGTGGAGTCTGAATGAAGAAACAACATTTATATTTATAGTGATCATCACCATTCACTTGCCGGCATCCTGCGAGGTAAAATGTAACTATATAAAGCAATAACGTTCACGGAAACTCTGCTAACGATGTGGAGGAAAATTGCTATATAGCTACGTATGTATTTTAGGGATGCACACATTGAGTTTTTCATATTTAATATTTTTAAAGTGAAAATCTCACGAAGATTTTGTAACTCCATCCAAGAAAAACATGCTACAAGTTTCACAAATATTACAAACTACCGGCGAACTTCGTATCGCCTAACAATCAATGAATGTATTAATGCAATGTTGTCGTAATTTAAGTAATTTGTTGTTACTTTTAACTTTTAATTTTGGTGGGTTTAACAAACCAGAGATCATTAAATTCCCTCTCCCTCTCCCCCTCTCTCTCCCTATCCTTCTCCCTCCCCCTCCGCGGGCAATGCCGCAGGCAGAGCGCTAATTACGTAACATTTACCACACTAAGTAATTATTTTAGTATAACGTTACCCTGTTATTGTGTTATTATCATTACATTAATTAACGACAGATCAGTGCGCGTTAAAACGTTGCATGACGTCGCGCCGTAAACAACGATATTATTGTTCATAATTGTTAGCAATCTCGCGGAGGTTACGGGCAAATACCTAATAATTACACGTTTCTTTTTTTATCAATGACAATGGCTCTACCAGATATTTATTAGTTACAATACATGCGAATATATTATTTAATTTTCTGGATCATACTCGTGGTCTACTTTTGTGCTGAATTTCATGAAAATCCGTTCAGTTTTTTTCGCGTGAAGGAGTAATAAATATCCATACATTATCACAATCAAAACTTCACATTTATATTATACTAGGAAATCGCCCTCACTACGCTTCGAAAAAAATAGTAAAAAAAATATAATATAGCCTATGTTACCCGGGGATAGTGTAGCTTCCCAACAGTGAAAGAATTTTTCAAATCGGTTCAGTAGTTTCGGAGCCTATTCAATGCAAACAATCAAATCTTTCCTCTTTATAATATTAGTATAGAAGTATAGATCAGTAGGGTACTTGTGCATTTATTTAAAAGTCTGCTGATTAGTTTCCTTTGTCATTTCATTTTATTTCATGAAAAATGATGTTCATGAGTGAGTACCCTATTACGATTTAATGATATTGATTTTTTTTAATAAGATATTATCCAGTATTTATAATGTAAGGTACCAGACATGAATACGTCGTAAAAATCGTGCAAGAACCTGAATTTTCAGTGTTTTTATTTCTACAAGAACTCTACAAGCTGTGGTAAGAAACTTCGAATAAGGTATTTTATCAGCCTCTCTGAGAAGCTTCCCCTAAATTTACCAATCACAACTAAGTAGCCTTATCTATTTGTGGTTGATTTAAGTAATAATAAGAATTATTTATAAGGCATTTAGCCAACAATCACATTTACTATAAAGTAATTTATATATGAATAGAGGATGTTTTAACCTTTGATGACTTCATTACAGAGATTTTTTCCAATTTGGTTGGTATCAAACCAAATAATTGAACCTTTCGTATTCTGCTAATCTAACGAACACGGTAACTATGTGCCGATTTTCAATTCGACAGACGTCTGTTTTCAAATTCAAAGTCTGACGAGAACATGGTTGGATGGATGGACAAGTCATTTCGCAACTCATTCTGAGGCACCGGATGGAAAAGCTTCAAGTGAAAATTTGTCCAAACGGTCAGAGTGACAAGGTCAAGTTTCGTCAGCGTTGCGGAACGACTACAAATATTGACCGGTTCAGCCAACAAACTCTATCCGGGCTAAGGTCGACTATCGATTTACTATCTGTACCGTTACGTAATTGCATTTTATTCTAAGTTTTGCTCCGATACATTTAGAATATTCAAATTTTATCGTTTTTAAAGGTATCTTAATACACGTTGCTTTTACACCTGTCACCGTTACGGAAAGGATATTGACATACCTGAACTATTTAAAGAAATAACACTTATTGTACAGGACAAAATTATGGTGTCTCCGATTTAATAATAATTTAGCAAAGGGAGATCTCCCGCCTAGCGAGGGTGTTGCCTTGAGCGGCCGAGCCCCGACTGATGTTGTAGAAGCCTTGTATAATACATATATATGCAACCGACACAGAAAACTTCAATAACGTGATTCAGGTTTTGAGTGACGTCATCATGTGATGTATGTGTGCTGCAGTGTTGCTAATGCAAATTTTTAGACGGCCGTGTACATTACATAAAAAGCCGTGTTTATAATTATGGACAAAAATCAACTGTGGACCGTGTCCAGTGCTGCCAATATATACGTATTTACTACCGGTTCAGCGCTTAGACTAAAAAAGGCATCTCTTTTGATGTCCACAAAAAAAGGAAACAATTTTCAATATTAGCCTAATGGCGCAGTTTTAAGGTTTTTACATTCGTTAAATGTTTGCAAAAAAAGAAATACCGTAGTGTTTGAAAAAACCGTAGAATTTGCTACGGCAACAGGGTTGCAGCCGTAGGCCGTGGATTTTGTGATTTTTTGGTCTGAAAGCCGTAGAACACGGTAATTGCCGTAGCATTGGCAACATTGCTGCGCTGTCACCACTTCAGACCGCAGGTCGTTATATCTTGCAGTCCGTGCGCGTCGATGTATGCTTAGCCATGTGTGTGCACGGGATGCTCTCCATCCACGGGGAATTGGGATATGAGGGTGAGACGACTAATGCGGAGGTTGAGTGATGTACACTCGAGGTGTCGTTTCAGTAAATAACAAAGTACTCTTTGCCGTCGTGTGGGCAGTAGCTGGAACTAGCACAGGAAACGTTTTCGCTGTATTCTGTGACGCACAAAATGAGCTAATATGGCTGAAGTTGAGACTGCGGGGAGATGTCGTTGCTGTCCGTCAGATGTGAGCGGCGAGGTGAGGGGGGAGGGATGCCTTCTGCCACTATCGGTGCAGAAGGGATGTGATCTTGTTGAGGGGTCACCAGTTCGGCAAAGGGATATCTCCCATCAGGTCAGGTGGTGTTGTCTGGGAGGCGGTCGTCTAAAGTCTAGACTTTTTACGTAACGATTTTGTATGTTATGATTGCACATCCTATGCATTTTTTAGTTGCGTGTTGCATATTTAATTGATTGAGGTGCAATTTGCATAAAATTGATTTATAGGAATCTCTCAAAACACTAATTGGGCAATTCTATAAAGGCCAATCCTTGCAAAAGTTAAATGATAATAATTACTTTAACCTCTGGCAAATCTAGGGGTCTAGACTGTTTGATGATATAATAACTTCAACCTATAGCAAATCTAGGAGTCTAGACTTTTTACGCAATGAAGTTGGTTTTGAAGATGAAGAACGTTCTAGGAAGTTACTTAAGTACGCAATGTTGGAATTTATGCAAACTAAGAAGTCTTAGACAATACAATAACTCCCAAAATGGTGTAATAAAACTTTATTAGTATTACAGATATACGAACTAGCTATATACTATATACTACTTTCTGGACGCACTCTAAGGCATATCCAATTTTTTTATTTCGTCATAGGAACTAACGGATCACTTACCAAAAGTCAAAATTTACAAAGTTCTAACAACATTACATTATTTTTATAACATATTGATTCTGAAATCAGCAGCTAATCCTATGGGTAATGCAGTAATGGTTTATCTCTCGATGGACAATACCTAACTTATCATTGGCTTTATGAGAAATAAAAACACATATTATTAAAAAATTATACCTAATGATACTTCATATTTCTTCGTGTATAATCATAATTAAGATAGAGTTAACAAATCATTATTAATTTTATTGCATGTAACACTTGACAGTATAATACAGTATTAGCTAAGAAATAAATTTATTTGGTCAAGGTTGACTCACCCCCCTTTGTAGCACAATGAGTACAGTTTTACTCATATTGTTTTGAGAAAATTTGTTTAAATTAAGTAATATTTTGAGACATTTTCACATGTAAAAGAGCAGTTTAATATTCAGAAGAGGTTTTACATGATTCAGTAGTAACTTTAGGAATATCATTTTAAGCAATATCAAATAAACTTGACAAGTGCGAGTTAAACTCGCTTGGAGAGGGTTCCGTACGTTGATTATGTATTTACGGTTATTTTTCTATTTTAATAATTTTTGCCGTTTTTTTAAGACCATAGACTTCTCATAGGTTTTCCTGTAATATTTAGTTATGAAATATTCTCTATATTTCAAAATTTTAGCGTCAGTAGTTTACGAGATTATTTATACCTTCGTCTTTGGGTTACAAAAAGTATATGACTAACCAATTTATTTGGTCCAGTAGTTTCGGAGTAAAATTGGCTGTGAACGGCGTTCGCCCAGACGCACGAGTAATCCTATAAGGGTTCCGTTTTCCATTTCTTTGTACGGAACCCTAATTTTAATTAATTAATAATAATTTTAAACTTAACTCCTCATAGACTGAACATGAAGACATAATTATTACTATAATAGTGAGTAAATACCCGACTCACGATATTTATTTTGTACACCTTACACACAATAAAAAAATATCCTGAATAACCGTTTTATAGTGAAATTAAAAAAAAAATTAAAAAAACCGACTTCAAATGAAGTACCTATATCTTTTCCAATAATGATAAAAAAAGAATCATCGAAATCGGTTGGCGTGATATTGAGTTATTCGTCCACTTGTCGCGCACATAGATACTTAATACAAATTTAAGATTTATATGGTTTTCTCATGGATGCCATTATCAGATCTCACTCAAATTTAAGTTCAACCACATGACAAATAGAAGCTTTCGATTAAAAAAAAACCTCCAAAATCGGTTCACCTAGTCGAAAGTTCTGAGGTAACAAACATAAAAAAATACAGTCGAATTGAGAACCTCCTCCTTTTTTTGAAGTCGGTTAAAAAAGAAGTTTCTCAATACCCTTCAGGCGGCAACGATGGAAATAAATAAAGAAAAAATATACTTATATGCATAGCCACGCCCGATATCACAAGAAATGATGCACTCCTATTTGCCCATGCAGATTGTAAAATCGTATGTAGTTGAAATAAGTTAAAACATAACGATGCAACATCCCTCGCATGCGAGTGTGGTAATGTTATGCTATGCGCATCGCGAGAGCAGAATGAAATACAGTAATTATTCGTGCATGCCAGTATTACTAAACAAAGATGCTGATTGCAAACTTAAGCTGGCCATACACGATCAAATGTACTTGTCAAGTTTGCAGTTTGACTTGACGCGGCATCCAGTTTGAATGAGATATATGGTCAGATTGAAGCGCTCATAGCCCTGCGGCTTGCGTCGATCCTAAGTGATCGACAAAGTTAAGCAACATCGGGCGCGGTCGGTAGTTGGATGGGTGGCAAGTGGCAAAAAATTCTTGAGCGTTTCCGTGCTTCGGAGGGCACGTAAAACCGTCGGTCCCAGTTGTTATCATAAGATAACAGTCGTTAAGCCATGTCGGACGCCCTCGGTTTGAAAACTTCCGACACTCGGGTTGGCCACTAACCCCTCCACCAATCCGCACTGGAGCAGCGTGTTGGAGTATGCTATAGGCCTCCTCAAGAGAGACCGTACCCAGTAGTGGGCCAATAATGGGTTGAAGCCATATGGCCAGATAACCATACGGTGGCCATACACCGTCAAGTATTGGTTGCCGCGTCAAGTCCGCTGCAAATTGACAAGTATACTTGATCGTGTATGGCCAGCATTTCTGGCTGCTCATTAAGATGAGGCAGCATATGTTATCAGGGGAGAACAATGAAATGAAGATATGTCAAAAATAAGTAGTATTTGTGTACTAAAAAGGTGCTAATTATAGCCTAGAAATAAAAGAATATTGAATTTAGTATTTCCTTCATAATTTTGTTGTCTATAAAAGTGATTATTACTATTGTTTTGAACTGATATCACTAAATTCCATAACAATGAATGTTTTTCTATTTGAATATTTTTTGTATGCGTATGGTAATTTTTCTATAATATAATAAAACTCAACCGTCTGTCTGTCTATTTGTCTATCCGGGCATCTCATAAAAACCCCTTGAATGATTTTAATGAAAATTGGTGAAGTTGTTACTATAATAATACTCCTGGTCATATTTTAGGAAACTTTTTATCCCGGATAATTAACGGTTTCCCTGGAAAATGAGATGAAATTTGTATTGAATATTTTTAAAACATCAACCTATTTGCTTCAAGTTGGCAACAAATGTTTCTTGTTTGAATTGATATATTAAATATTTTTCAGTCTTTCAAAATTTTACAAGAAAAAGGAAAAAAACTACAAATTAATGTGAATATTGCTTATTTTTCAAAACCCGCTTCTGGAGGAATCTGTGTATCAGTGATACCTATAAGAATAAAATATTTTGACTTTGAAATCCTTTGTGATTGTATCATGGGTTTCAGTATATAAATTACTAAACATAAGTGCTTTAATATAAATTCACCATTTTTTAAATTTTCTTCTGCAAGAGGTACATAAGGTAAAACATAATTTCACAACACAATTTCACAAAACAGTTAGTTGTTAATAAAAATTGTTTCGTTTATTTAATATTTTCACAAAAAAATTCTCAAATAATTCCATCCAAACATAATTCCATCTAAACATCTTAAATAATTCCATTTAAACATTTTTATTGCAGGTCCTATACTACTATAACGTAGGTTTCACGGAGAGACATGGGTTTTGGAAGGCTCTTATATCTAACGAACGAATACGATGAATCATTCCGTCTAATTTCATAACATTGCTAGTAACCGACTCTCGCTTCGCTTCGGGAAACATTACGTTTACAAATACTATCCTCACCGGAAACAATGAAACATAAAATGGAGAAATCATCGATTTGGGTCTTGTTTATCCCAGTTGTATTAGAAGCATAATTTTATTGCTGTACTTAGTACATTATAATATGTAACCCTAGTTTTTTCATAAAATCTTTCGAAGGACTTCGCTAATGCGTGCTCTAAATGCGGCTATTAAACTTGCCCTAGGGCCTTAGTTTAAAACAAACAGCGTAGGGCATATGCGGCTCAGAACATAATTGTTATTAAACGTTGCAACTGTAGTTTGCAAGAGTTTTTCCTTTTGTTAAAGCGATATTTAAGTTTTACCAGAATGAATGAATGAAGTAAAGGTAGCGCAAATTCTGCACTTTAATTTGAAAAAATAAAGCTCATAAAAATAATAATCTAAAAATTTTACAAAAAAAAAACCGACTTCAAATGAAGTACATCCTTTCCAATAACAATAAAAAAGAGTAATCGAAATCGGGTGGCGTGATATTGAGTTATTTGTCCATTTGTCGCGCACATACTTAATGAAAATTTAAGACTTATATTGTTTTCTCATGGATGCCATTATCAGATCTCGATAAAATTTAAATGGGACCACACGATAAGCACCAACTTTCGATTAAAAAAGAATCATCAAAATCGGTTCATCCAGTCGAAAGTTCTGAGGTAACAAACATAAAAAACAGATGAATTGAGAACCTCGTCCTTTTTTGAAGTTGGTTAAAAATAATCTTTACTACTTTAGAGAAATGAAGTAACACTACAAAGAACCTTTGCACAAAGTTTTAAACCCATGACCAGGTTGTACGTTGTCTGCCTGCTGTAGGGATATAGATTTACGAGCTCGTAGCTATAAACCTAAGACACAAGATCGTTACGCGTCACGTACACTACAATAAAAATGTTTAAAGGTCATTAGCGTAGTGTTTACAGAGCATCTAATGTGCGGATTACAAAAGATATTTCATAAGCGACCTTCCGCGATTTTATCTCCCAACAGCTCGAGTAGCCCCCCAGGTCATTGTCAACGTAACCCAGTTTTTACCAAGTGTAAATTGCGTGGGTTGACGTCAACCTAACGAGTCAAGAGCATTTGTCAAGGTTAAGGACCTGGTTTGTGTTAACCGTTTGGGCAACCCTCGAGGTTTGGAAAAAATTGACAGTGGTTCAATGGCGCCCTATTAGGGACCGCAACCTCTTATTTAGGTAGTGGGCTAGACTAGTCCTTTCATTCTGAAAAGCTATGTTACTTATAAATGACGTATAGACATAAGCATAAGGGTGCTTTTCCACCAGAGATTTACTATGCAGCTATGCTGCGAAGATGTGAAATCCAATACATATGATTGGTTCTATAAATTGATTGATTTCCATCAATGAATATGATTGGTGGATATTAAACGCATCCATAGCAAAGTAACACAGCACATCTCTGGGGGAAAAGCAAACTTAGAATTAGAGATGAAGGTACTTTTAGGTACCTATACATAATTATTTAGGGAAATCGTTCAATTAACTTGACAGATGGAGAAACAGTTGGACGTGCCTATAAAAATCAATCCTATTATCATATTATTATTAATCATTACGTAAAAAATAAACATCAAATAGATGTTGCATAATGGTTGCCTTAGTGCGAACACACCTGGTTCTTTTTATAATAAGCTAGCTGCATCAAATCTTTGTTTTTGTTAAAAGACTCATAAGACCAGGTTAATCTATGTAGATCCTATTAATATTATAAATGTGAAAAGTTTGTGAAGACGTTTGGATGTTTGTTCCTCAATCACGCCACAACTATTTTACGATTTGGCTGAAATTTGGAATGAAGGTAGCCAGTGTTTGAGTGTCCAGGGTATACCCGGGATTAACACATAAGCTATTTTTATCTCGGAAAAGTTCAGGATTCCTGCGAGATTTGTAAAAAATCGATCTCTACGGCGGGCAAAAGCTAGTCACCTACAAATGAAGAATTCGATTTCAAACATCACTATTCTATTTAGAAATTTATATGATACTTCGTTCCTTTTGAGGTTCGTCGCTTTATGCCTGACCATATAATGTTATGTTGAAAGAATAATAACCATTTAGGGTCATGTAAATTGAAGATTAAATTTCAAGATACCGCCGCGCCGGTGCCTGTTTTAATATTATGAATATTTTCTCTAAAACGCTTGTTTCCCCGTTGCAATATCCCGTCGATTGCAATGTTTCGCAACCGATACCCGGTGCTCTTTCCGAGTTGCATTCTATCCGTTACCGTGAAGCATTTGGCTTAGACTGGTTAATTCCGGTTAAAGGGTACCATTCACAATCCTGTGTTAGACTGCTTTATTCTGGTTTAAAGGGGCACATCTGTCGTGTTTTATACAGATTTATTTTAATTTAATGGGTCTTTTTTGTAAAGTCCCAAATTTTCATGGCTGATTTCAGGTTTATTTTCAGAGCATGTATTTACTATTACCCAGCAGACCGTATAATTATAATAGACTAGCTGTTTCCCGCGACTTCGTACGCCGAAAATAAAGATCCCTTCATTATAAAACATGTTTTTTATAAATTGACAGCAAACTTGTCCATACTATGAAGAGAGGAGACCCGTGCCTTGTAATAGTCCATTATGGGTTGAAGCTAAAACACCTACACTTAGTACATATATCGTATTATGTAAATGAGTAAAATATTAAACAAATGTTTATTGTTGATAATGAAATGAAAACTACGATCTGATATTGTAGCGTGATTGGTAGTCAGCAAGATACTAAACTCTTCACCAAAATTACAGCAAAAGTGACATGTTCTTACAACCCATTAATTACCTATCGGGAGAAGCATTCATAGTCCGGGCGCAGCAGCTTGTGTCGGTTCTAATAGTAATCGATGAAGTTAAATAATAGCGAGCGCGGTCGGTAGTTGGATAGGTGACCGCTAGTGGCAAAAAATTCTTGAGCTCTCCGAGCTTCGGAGGGCACGTAAAGCTGATGGTCTCGGTTGTTGTCGTAAGATAACAGTCGTTATGACATATTGAAGGTCCTCGCCCGGCGTAATGACTTCCGACACATGAGTTGATTTCTAATCCCTCCATCAATCCACACTGGAGCAAAGTGGTGGAGTATGCTCTAGGCGTCCTCAAGAGTGAGTGCTCAGTAGTGAGCCATTAATGACCCACCCATAGGAAAGGTCCCAAAATAATTGAACTTTTTAGAATTTAGAGATTTATCTAAATCAGGGCCTGAGAGTTTTTGAATTTTAAATTTACATTGTAATTTTACAGAATACACAAAAAACGTATCTTTCTTTTCTTTTTGGGCAGCAGCAAATCAGTGATTCCTTTAGCGTTGCTAATGTTCATTGGCGAAAGTGACCACTTACCATGAGGTGACTCATCTGTTCGTTTTACAACTTCTTACTCCAAACTTACTCTAAACTTACAACCTCTAGTTTTAGCCCTTAGGGAATGTATTACCAAACAATCATGTTACAGTTATTTTTGTTTTATGTAAGATTACATACTAACTACCAACTTTCACAGTTTTAACTTAAAAAACCGGGCAAGTGCGTGTCAGGCCACGTGCAATATATGATTCCAAAGTAGTAAGTTTATTGAATATTACTCATTAACTACTTATGCTAACATAGCCTTGATAGTTTTGCTTATAAATTCATCGTATAACCTATTTTTTAGAATTTTTTCACTTGTCCAACTCCAACCGTTTAGCCGTTGGGGGGACACTTGAATTGACTTGGGTAATTAGCACTTTCAAGCCAAATATACGTATTTAGCAAACGGAGCCCTACATCCAAAAATGGTCTCAAAAGACCCATAATATTTTTGAAAAAACTTTTCAACGATACCCCACACTATAGGGATAAATAAAAAATTAATCCTCACGTTACCTGTGGTGGAGGTACCCCGAAAAAAAATTATTTTCAGTAGTTTATTCTACAATTTTGGAGTTTTAATAAATATGTATATCCATGGCATGCCAAATTATAGCTTTCTAGCACTAAGGGTCTCGGCGCTTTGCTTTGGACAGACGGACAGACTGACGGACGGATATGACGAAGCTATTAGGGTCACGATTTTACTTTAGAACCCTAAAAATGACGAAGTTTCGTATAAACATTCCCTGAATTAACCCTTTAAAGATTGATTTTTCAAATTATGTTAAAGTTAATTTTTGTTTATAACAGTTGAACTGAGAACCTGTTACTTTTTTGAAGTTGGTTAAAAAACCGGCTAATAGCGTGTCAGGTCACTGGTAATATAGGGTTCCGAAGTTCTAAGTTTATAGAACTCAATAACTACGTATGCTAATAATATAGCCATGATAGTTTTCCTTTTGAATTCATATTAATGGTATTGCCATGAATTTTTTTACGTGTCCAACACTTACGAATATTTCCCAAACAGACTCCTCAATCGAAAAATGGACTTAGCAGACCTTTTTCACGATACCCCGCACGTGCGTGACGGAAAAAAATTATCCCCATATTACCTCTAGGAGAGGTAGATATCCTAAAAACATATTTTTAAAAATGTTATTCTACCAGTTTAAAGTTTAAATAAACATGTATATCCTTGCTAAATTACAGCTAAATTACAGCGGACGGACGGATGGACGGAAGGACGGACGGGCATGATGAAACTATGACAATTCTGTTTTCACTTCGGAACCCTAAAAAGAGTCATAAAAATCGCTTCATAAATAACGAATCTATCAACTACATATAACAAAATTTGACCTTATCCCTCAGGAACAGGTCTGTTTTCCGTGATAAAAAGTATCCTATGTCCTTTCCCGAGCTCAATTCTATATCTGTACCAAACATCAAAATCGGTTCAGTTGTTTAGGCGAGAAAGAGTTATCCCTCAGGAATAGGTCTATTTTCCGGGATAAAAAGTATCCTATGTCCTTTCCCGAGCTCAATTCTATATCTGTACCAAATTTCATCAAAATCGGCTTAGCGGCTTGATAGAGTTATCCTTCAGGAACAGGTCTGTTTTCCGGGATAAAAAGTATCCTTTGTCCTTTCCCGAGCTCAATTCTATATCTGTACTAAATTTCATCAAAATCGGTTTAGTGGCTTGAAAAAGTGATCCCTCGGGAACAGGTCTATTTTCCGGGATAAAAAGTATCCTATGTCCTTTCCCGAGCTCAATTCTATATCTGTACCAAATTTCATCAAAATCGGTTTAGTGGCTTGAAAGAGTTATCCCACAGGAACAGGTCCATTTTCCGGGATAAAAAGTATCCTTTGTCCATTCCCGAGCTCAATTCTATATTTGTACCAAATTTCATCAAAATCGGTTTAGTGGCTTGAAAGAGTTATCCCACAGGAACAGGTCCATTTTCCGGGATAAAAATTATCCTTTGTCCATTCCCGAGCTCAATTCTATATCTGTACCAAATTTCATCAAAATCGGCTTAGCGGCTTGAAAGAGTTATCCTTCAGGAACAGGTCTGTTTTCCGGGATAAAAAGTATCCTTTGTCCTTTCCCGAGCTCAATTCTATATCTGTACTAAATTTCATCAAAATCGGTTTAGTGGCTTGAAAGAGTTATCCCTCAGGAACAGGTCTATTTTCCGGGATAAAAAGTATCCTATGTGCTTTCCTGAGCTCAATTCTATATCTGTACCAAATTTCATCAAAATCGGCTTAGTGGCTTGAAAGAGTTATCCCTCAGGAACCGGTCTGTTTTCCGGGATAAAAAGTATCCTATGTCCTTTCCCGAGCTCAATTCTATATCTGTACCAAATTTTATCAAAATCGGTTTAGTGCCTTGAAAGAGATATCCCTCAGGAACAGGTCTATATTCCGGGATAAAAAGTATCCTATGTCCTTTCGCAAGCTCAATTCTATATCTGTACCAAATTTCATCAAAATCGGTTCAGTGGTTTTGGCTTGAAAGAGTTATCCCTCAGGAACAGGTCTATTTTCCGGGATAAAAAGTATACTATGTCCTTTCGCAAGCTCAATTCTATATCTGTACCAAATTTCATCAAAATCGGTTCAGTGGTTTTGGCGTGGAAGAGTTATCCCTCAGGAACAGGTCTATTTTCCGGGATAAAAAGTATTCTATGTTCATTCCCGAGCTCAATTATATGTCTGTACCAAATTTCATCAAAATCGGTTCAGTGGTTTAGGCGTTATTGAGTAGCAGACAGAGTTACTTTCGCATTTATAATATTAATATAGATTAATAAGTTGTCGTTGCTAATGAGCTAAATTAATATTCATTCATTAATAATATAATCAATCTAAACAGCAATAAATGTATTAAGGAGATTTTGGAGAGACATTGACATAAATTTCTCATACACCAACACGCCGCAGGAGAAAAAATAGGACGAAGTAAACGAAGTTATTGAGAGCCATTAATAATATAGACATTATAGACGCACTATACACGTCTTCGGTATTAAATCATTGTTGACAATAAACATAATTTGTCATGCCAACTGTTGGTTGCACTCGATGATATATTTTACTCAAACAATCTCATTATACTTTTAAAACATTTGTAATTAATGCTAATTGTATGCAAATAAGCCTATAAGTATGGCAGTTTGTACATCATGGGCACGACCTTTGTAATGATAATCGCTTCGCTGTTATGTTTTAGGGTTTTGAAGGTTTATTAAGTATTGTGTAAGGGATTATTTTGACGCTGCAATATTAACTGTACCTTGAGAGTATTTTAGACGTTTTTAAAGACGAATTGTTGGAGGGTTAGTGGCCGAATGTCCGAATGAAGAGACCGCTGTCAGGCTAATAATGCTTTATGCTATTGACAAGGACTTTTACATGTTCCTCACATTCCTTCAGTCTAGATTGAAAATAGACGAGCTAGGGCTAATGAATAAAATTGAATGTTGTCATTTTTAACCGCTGATTTTGAAAGGATCAACCTTATAATAAGCAATTATTTACTGGACCCAGTAGTGTATCGAATGTGAATTTCCAAATTATCTTTAATACCGCAGACAGGTGTCTGATGAATACTGATCAAAACTATCCAACGGTGTCGAAACTTGCAAAAGTCTGCTTAACTTTAATGGACGAAGTGGTATAGGGTTTGATTATGCTTGTCTTATGTAATTATGACTAGCTACTTGATAACCCCACCGACTCTCTGTGTCAATTTCTTCTTCTAATGGTTATTCGAAAACGTCCCTCTTTGAATCTGTCAATTCATTATCTGAATTGTAAAACATGTCTGAGCTTGACATTAACTTCTATCAGATGAGTTTATTATCTGTGGATTGGCGCACCATTCGACATTCAAAGTTTTATTTTTAGATAGTGGTTTGTTTTTGTGAAATTGTGGTAGTTTTGGCGCCATGGATAAACTGAAAATTTGTACAATTTTCGAATATGAGTTCCTATGTGGAAATACCGCTGTCTAAACAACACAAAAGCTTTATAAACATGGTGCATTATTCAATCGTTTTAAATCTGTAATGTTTTAAATGGTATAAATATGTAATTTGGGCCAGTATTTTGATAAGCTAAAATAAAAATAAAAAATACCAAAATTTTTATATTTTTAAATGTATACGTAAATATTACGCAAAAATTTAATGTTGGCATTCTCGTGATGATTTCTTTTCGCAATAAAAATTAAATTCTATAGTAATTAAAATCAATTGAATCATGCGCATCATTTAATAATTATGGGTCTGTATAGTATTTGATACTAGATTTGAGAAAAAATATTCCGTATCAATTATGAGAACATTTCACATAATATATCGATGCAGTAACTTTTGATGCGTTTTATTACATGGTAGATATATGTGAGTATTAATGGAACGTTGTAAATTAATTTATTAATATTACCATAAATTACATTATTTTAGATATATTTAAAACCAATTATAAAATAATTTCTTTAAAAGTAATCTTTTTAAATAAAAATGTCCTTCCAAAATGTTTCCTCGTCTTGTTGTTTGTTCCGAGAGCACTCAGATATGCATATTCTTCCCAAAGCTTTTCAGAATTCATGAGTAAAAATAAAAACAATTTTTTAACAGGATATTTGCATGTTTAAATTTAAAACAAACGAAGAACTATATGTGCTTACTTAATATAAAAATATGTTCAAAAGAAATAAACTTAACTTTTGTATGTTAATAGTAAATTATTATATCAGTTCATAAATAGATTTTACTTTTTACTTCAGAACAATTTCTATTTTCATTTAATATATAAGCTTCAAATGGTAAAAAACTCACCTGCTTATTTATTTATGAATAAACATAAAATATTCTAGGCACAGACTATGTTATTATATCACAGGTAAGAAACACAGTACATAAAAACACTGATGTTTTTTTAATTTCACACTATCATATGTAACGCCCGCGAAGGACTGAAGCTTGGATTACCTGTAATTTTTCCTATATAGATAACATAACTGCACTTCATACAACAACACTACACAGTGTACTGAATAATGTTAGAGAAAACGGTCTATAATTGAGGTAAGTGGGGGTTAAACCTTGTGGTGTCCGGTCCGGTGCCTAACATTGGCACTTTTCTTTGAACCAGGTTAATCAAATATTTTTTTTAATTTTGTGTGAAGGTTAGGTGTCTTTTCTAAGCTAGATTTATATGTGGTGTGTTACAAATTTTAATCTATTATTTAATTTGCTAAACAACACTAAAATCAATTTAATTTTAAGAAATGCAACCTTAAATCACAGTCAGTAATCCATTATGACTTTGACCTCAATTATTGTGGATTTCATACATCTTAAAATAATAAGATATGTATAACGATAAGTATAGTAAGCAATGCAATAGTTGTTTCATTACTTACACCAATAATAATAGTAATATTTAAACATTAACCTTTGCTTTAATGATTTCGTAAGCTTCGAGTTTGATAGGGATATTAATGGTATTTTTTATTAGTTACATTTTTCTTATCGACATCCAAAGCCAAATTATATCTTCCAGTGTTATCTTATAAATAAATGAATGATTTATTTATATTTATGTTCCCAGTAGTTAAAACGTAATTCCTCTACGGAATGCTCGAATTCAAAACCGTTCAGAATCAATGGTAGAACAAAATCAGTGACAGGTACATCAAGGATATATTATTGTACATAATTCGTATAATAAGAATGAACAAATTTTACACGCCTCTCTAATTTTCCAAACTATATGAGCGACAAAAAACCAAGTTCAGAAAAAAGCGAGGAAAACCTAAAAGTGCATATCCGAGAGTTTTCAATAATTTTTCTCAAGTTGTGATGGCGGAATCATGTGCGGAAATTGGTACTGCCAATGGGCTATCGTATTATGGTTAACTAATTAGCGTCGATAAATAATATGTTACTAATGGATAGTGATAATAATAATAATTAAAACAAAATACAATAAATAGCAAAGACTCTCTATCATTTAACCTATTCTGTAGTCTATGATACAAATCTCCCAAGATTTTTTCTTATTTGACGTCACCTAAACAGTGAACTGCGATGACAAATGTAAGTACTGAATGAATGTAAAAACTTAGCCAATTTGGACACATTTGTATTAAGTGTGGCGTGACGTCTGAGAGGCCATTATACTTGTAATTGATTATTTCATGCGTCTTTACTGAAATAAAAACTTCCTTTTACATTGGTACTGTGTATCTATCTTATGTTATCTACGTATCAACAAGTATTTGTAGGCAAAAGGGCTTGGCATTAAATTAATTCCCTACAGGCTATCGCTTTATCTTCTTCTTACCGCTTGTAAACCGCTGTAAGTTCGTTGATTTAGGCGCATGCGATTGCTGTCTCGTATTATGTCAAATATTGAATATATTTTTTTCAGGGTAACTCCCCTACAGTTAACGTGAGTTGGTTTTTTTTTGTCGCGTATCCTGTAGTGTGGTATCGTTGAAAAGTTCTTTCAAAAATATTACGGGTCTTCTACGACCATTTTTGGAATTAGGGGCCCGTTTGCGATATATTTTTCTTTAAAGTGCTAATTTTGTTTAGAGTTAAGTGTCCTCTGCCGGTTAAACGGTTCGATTTGGAAAAATGAAAAAATTGGTCATATTATGATGAATTTACAATCATAACCAAGATAGTTTTCCTTGTAAATTAGTAAAATAGTATGAGTAATGGTCGATAAACTTACTACTTCGGAACCCTACATTACGCGTGGACCAAAACGCACTTGCCCAGTTTTATTTTATGTAAGTTATAGCACGACGGTCCGGAAAGTACTGGCAGAAATCGGCAAGGTTACACGAATTGTGTAAATCAGCTTGGTATTTTTCTGCCTCATTCAATCCGAGGTTTATTGTACTGTTTTAATGTATTCTTTAATAATTATTAAAGCCGAAAAGTTACTTTACTATCATCACTTTGCTGCTCTTAACACTTATTTGTTGGTAAATATTATACGTATGGAATGGAGTATTCCGTGTTGTCGGCCAAAGATCTCGAGATCCTGGGTTGTACGACACAACTAGGCTTGACTTGTTCTGACGGCCTAGGTACGCCACTGGCCACTAGCGGTCACTCATCTTAACTGTTGCTTAACTTTGTCCATCACTGAGGATCGATACACGCCGCCGCGCTATGAGCTACGAGTATAATTTAATTAGATACATCGAAGTAAACATTACGCCCAAACAGGATCATTAATTGAAATCCAATAACGGGGATTGCAGCATCGGTATAACACCGTTTACGTAACCTTAACGAATGTTACGTACTGTTGCCTCTTCCGTTTAATTAAAGTAAAAATCCTTTGTCTAGCTCAGCGGATATAGTGTGTAACACAGGTAATGATAATAACTGTAGAGTCACGTGGATAAAGTGGTAGATTAAATGAGAACAGTATAGGTGTAACAACATTTTTTTTGTTTATAATAATAACAAATAAATTATTATCATCCACTCACTGAGTGTCGCATGAGGGATCGCAATCAACCAACTTGAACTAATACGTAATTAAAGGACCTATTTATCTGCCCTGCCTGGGATTTAAACCCGAAACTCTCGGGTTGAACAACTACTACAGTACCACATAAGTTATGAAATAACAAAACAAAACTAAAACAGAAAAACCACTGTTGGGACGTGACCTATTTGCTGACAAGATGAAATTGTAAACGTATGCACCCGCGCAAGCCGCACGTCTCTCCAGTCGTTCCCTAACACCCGTTTGGCTAACTCGTATTTAATATAAATTGTAACGGTACCGGTAATGTAATTGGCAAGTTTATTCAGTAAAAAACGACTCAACATATCGGACTTTAATTTCATCGCAACCTCCTGATCATAAGTTGGTGACCCTCAGTTCAGTATAACAACATAATATAACATTGGTGACTCCCGACGATGACTACTCCAGTGAACAGAACGCAAGCTTCTTCACATCAGTCTTCAGACACAAGTGACCTTGCGACAATCAGTGTATCAGCAAGAATTCCGGAATTCTGGGTTGAAATGCCAAGACTCTGGTTTGCTCAGTTCGAATCAGTTATGGATCCTCAGAAGCAAGGGGATACGGCGAAGTACAACATGGTCATTGCCAAGCTGAATCGCGACGCCCTGCAGCAGGTAGGCGACCTAATATTATCGCCGCCTGAAGACAATAAATATAACGCCATCAAGACCAGACTGTTAACGGCATATGAAGAGAGCGCTGAACGTCAGTTCCATAAGTTGGTGAGCGAGATGGATTTGGGCTCACAGCGACCATCGCAGCTTCTCAGAAAAATGTCAGAATTAGCCCGCAACACCAACGTGTCTACTGATGCCTTGAGACGTCTTTGGATCTCCAGACTACCAGGAGCCGTGAAAGCAGTCCTGTCAGTAGCCCAGGAAGACACAAAATTGGACAACCTAGCCTTGATAGCAGACAAAGTCATGGAGAACTGGCATGGTGGTGATGTTGCCGCTGTTACTACAACTCCTCTGGTTCCCGACCTGTTGACGCAGATGATGCAGATGACCTTGGAGCTGAAAGAATTACGTAACGAAGTCAACGAGATTCGAGGACGGAGCTGGAATCGTAGAGGTGCAGGGAATCGACGAAGGTCCAGATCACAGTCGCGACGCCCACGCAAATCATCAGACAATCCGAATTGGCTCTGCAGATTTCATTACCGCTACGGAGTACGAGCGAAGACCTGTGAAGAACCATGCAACTGGAAACGCCCAGGAGTACCGGAGAATTCGGAAAACTAGACGTTGCCCAATCTTGTATGGTGGGGGATTGTGCAGACACTACTAGAAACCATCGTTTGTGTGTGACGGACCGAAAGTCTCGGGTTCGATTTCTTGTGGATACAGGTGCCAACGTTTCAGTGTTACCGGTAAGTCAATTTCAGTGTGACCGCTCAGAAAGTAACTATAAATTATTTGCCGCGAACAATTCAGAAATTAAAACATATGGTCTTAAATGTTTAGATTTAAATTTAGGTCTACGTAGATCTTTTAAATGGACATTTATTGTATGTGACGTAAAGCAAGCGATATTAGGCGCAGATTTTATTGAGCATTTCAAATTAATTGTAGATTTATACAATAAGAGACTTATAGATACTGTAACAAATTTACGCGCGGATGGGTCCATCATACAGTATGACGAGTCTTCAGTTACTAGTATACAAAATAATAATCGGTATCGAGATATTTTAGAAAGGTTTTCAGGCATCACTAAGCCAACGGCATTCAAAGAAACGTCTTCTCATTCAGTTTTTCATCACATAATAACGTGTGGTCCACCGGTATGTGCGCGTCCTAGGCCACTACCACCGGATCGATACGTTAAGGTAAAACAAGAGTTCGAATTGATGCAAGAATTAGGTATTTGTAGGCCTGGTCAGGGAGAGTGGTCCAGCCCACTCCATGTGGTACCTAAGAAGGACGGACACATACGTCCGTGCGGTGATTATAGAGCACTCAATGCTATAACTAAACCGGATCGTTATCCTATTCCTAGACTACATAATTTTACGTACATGTTGGCAAATAAGTGTTGGTATTCGCGCTTAGATTTAAATAGGGCTTATCACAATATATCTGTTGCACCGGCTGATATTGAGAAAACTGCTATAGCTACTCCATTTGGCCTTTTTGAGTTTCCCCGCATGACCTTTGGTTTAAGGAACGCAGCGCAAACCTTCCAAAGGTTCATGGATCATCAAGTATTAAGAGGTATAGAGCGTATAGAGAATGTAGACGGGCATATTGAGTCCTCACTTTTTTGTTACATAGATGACATTCTTATAGCGTCGGAATCCGAAGAAATTCATAAAAAACATTTAATAAAAATTTTTGAGAGATTAGATCAACTAGGTGTAACTATTAACTTAAGTAAATGCGTATTTGGTCAGTCTACTGTAGAATTTTTAGGTTATAAAGTCTCTAAAGACGGTATCAGTCCATTACCAGAAAAGGTTCAAGCTATCACAGACTACCCAAGACCCGATACAGTAGAACAGCTACGTCGTTTTTTGGGTATGTTTAATTTTTATAGGTCTCATCTTCCTCACGCTACTACATATCAGTCAGAACTTAATAAATTTTTACATAATTCCAAAAAGAAAGATAAAACTAAAATTCAGTGGTCAGACACGAGCATCAAAGCTTTTGAGCAGTGTAAATTCAGTCTTCAAAATTCTATTACATTATCGCATCCTACTATGGACGCCCCTTTAGCACTTATGACAGACGCGTCAGACTCATGTGTAGGTGCTGTTTTGCAGCAAAGGATAGATGGTAAATGGTTACCGTTAGGCTATTTTTCTAAGGCATTATCAGTTTCTCAAAGAAAATATTGTACTTATGATAAGGAGTTAACCGCTATATATATGGCCATGGTACACTTTCGCAGTATGATCGAAGGTAGGCCATTAACGGTATTTACCGATCATAAACCGCTAATTTATGCCTTTTCAAAGTTGAGTACCGATAAAGAAACACCGCGTAGAGCTAGACAATTGTTGTACATTAGCGAATTCACTAGCGATATACAGCATGTCAGTGGCTCGGAAAATTTAGTCGCAGATGCATTGTCGCGTGTAGATTCTATTACCTGTCCTACAGCAATAGATTACGATGAATTGATACAAGCACAGAAGGACGAAAGTCAAGTAACATCAGAACGAAACAGTAAATTAATATTTAAATATGGTTGTTATGCCTTGTAGCGATAAGCGTGTATTTTGTGAAGTTTCAACGAATAACGCCAGACCTGTTCTACCATTAAATTTTCGTAAAAAAGCATTTCATAGTATTCATGATATCAGTCATCCCGGTATCCGTACCACTCGTAAAATGTTAACGCAAAGATTTTTTTGGCCAGGAATGAACAAGGACATTAATAAGTGGAGTAAAGCATGTATATCGTGTCAAAAGAGTAAAGTCAATCGCCATACACTTTCAGATTTATCTAATTTTCCTCCTAGTTCTAGATTTGAGCACATTCATACAGATATTGTAGGCCCTTTGCCTACGTCACGGCAAGGATATCGTTATTGTATTACAATTATAGATCGATTCACGCGTTGGCCGGAAGCGATACCAGTTTCCGACATATCAGCTGACACGATCTCTAAAGTAATATATGAGCAGTGGATCTGTAGATTTGGATGTCCCAGTAAAATTACAACAGACCAGGGTAGACAGTTTGAAAGTGACCTTTTTAACGAATTAATGAAACTTATGGGTGTTCAAAGGATCAGAACTACCCCTTACCACCCTCAGAGTAACGGCATGATAGAAAGGTGGCATCGTTCGTTAAAAAATGCATTAACGTCACGTTTAATAAGTGGTTCAGATTGGGTTGATGAGTTACCTACGGTCATGTTAGGTTTACGAGCCGTTTGTAGAACCGATACAGGGTTAAGTGCAGCTGAGTTAGTATATGGACAAACCCTTAGATTACCAGGTGAATTTTTTCACGTACAGAATCAGCAGATTAGTGATCAACATGTTTTTCTAGAACAATTGCGTAAAGTTATGAACAGCGTGCGACCAAAGTCACGAGCGATTAGCGATTCTCGTAAAATATTCGTCAGTAAAGATCTCACGACATGTTCTCACGTCTTTTTAAGAAATGGTATTTTAAAAAAATCGCTCAGTCCTACTTATGATGGCCCTTACCCAGTTTTAAGTAGAAATGATAAAATTTTTAATATTAGATTACCAAACAGGGATATTTGTGTGTCAGTCGATAGGCTAAAGCCTGCATATTTGTTAATGGATGAAAATAATACTTTTATAAGTAATAATTCTTCTCATAGTAATAACGTTAACTTATCAAGCAACACGGAATGTAAAACAAAATCGCCCTCGCTTGTAACACGAACTACGCGCAGTGGCCGAACAGTAAAGCCACCCGTGCGATTTTCAGAAAGTACTTAGTTTATAATAACTTATAATAACACATTGTGAAATTGTAATGTATAAATAATGTGAAATCACTGTTTTATATTACATTCGTTTCATTTCATTAGTTCAGTAGCGAAGTCAGTTATCAGTTATCAGTTTCAGTCAATTTTATTTTATGCCAATAATTACAATGGGCAGTTATAATTCGAAAAATGAAGAAGTTATTATTGCGCAGCAAGGCGCTAATAACGCAAAGCAAGTAGGAGACATAGAGAAAAAAATTGAAATTTTTGGGACCGTGGTTATCATCGTAGCCGTAGCACTCACATTTTTGTTCGTGTGCCTATGTGGAAAACGTTGTTGTGCTCGTACCAAGAAATGGATAAGAAAGGAATTAGCATCACTGTGGCCTGCAGGACCGGCAGTCAAAGCTACCATGCAGCCAGCCACATCGCAAGTTCAAATGTGTTACGAAAATCAGTGTTAGAATTCGTGTGAATTTATTATAAAACGGTGATTACTGATTACTAACCAGTGTTAAACTATAAAGTAAACTTTAATATATTGTTTTGTGTACCTACATTTCATAACAATTTTATATTACTAAATTATATTGTGTACTTACCTAATTCTTCGAACTAAAATTTAATATTCATTTGTAAAGTCATTCAGTAATAATATAATTTTGCTGTATCAACTTTGTATTGTATAAAGAAAATGTAACATGAGATACTTGTTTGCTCTGCAGGTGACTGTACCATCCGTATTAGTATCATGTAACCGACTATTTTGCAGTTCAGCACATTCCTGTGTGCCTTTGTGCTTCAATTTGTAACATTTAAATTTTATAACTTTGTATTACGTAGAGATAAAAATTTTTTTCAAGAAGGGGATGATTGTTGGGACGTGACCTATTTGCTGACAAGATGAAATTGTAAACGTATGCACCCGCGCAAGCCGCACGTCTCTCCAGTCGTTCCCTAACACCCGTTTGGCTAACTCGTATTTAATATAAATTGTAACGGTACCGGTAATGTAATTGGCAAGTTTATTCAGTAAAAAACGACTCAACATATCGGACTTTAATTTCATCGCAACCTCCTGATCATAAGTTGGTGACCCTCAGTTCAGTATAACAACATAATATAACAACCACTATGTGTGCTTAGAAGCAAAACAATAGTGGAATCAACACTGAGTTTAATACTGGTCATCATAAAAATCTAACAAATTAGCAATCAGCAAATAAAAAAGGTTATAAAAACAAAAATATGTATAACTAATAGTGTGATTAATTTTTTGTTGGTTACCTATAATCAGCAAGCGTGAAATCGATTTAGTTGTCGATTTTTAACAAACTACTTTCAGGATGTGCTTTTAATATGTTACATGTTGTATAGTTATAAACGGCTATGAAAAAAATTCAAATTACTTACAGACTATTCGAACCCCGAGCAGACCGCACGGAAAGACCAGCAGACATTCAAAACGGCATAGACCGATGCTGGTTGATGAAGTCGAATTCCTCTTCATCCGTTAGAGTGCATTCTTCGAAACACCAGAGACCGGCTATGGCCAGAAGAATGGTATAGATCATGTAGTAGACTAGATATATTAGGATTGAGAAAAGCATTGCTGTGGCTCTTGGATCTGCTTCTGAAACAAGGAGGAGGATGATTTATTCTATGATAAAAGGAGGCACATACAAAAGACCTGAACCAAAGTGGTCGGGTTTTCTAGAAAAAGAACGGTCTAGGGTTCTGCCCGCGGCTTTACAGATCATGGTCTCCGTGTGTGCTTTTCATGAAAACCCGTTCAGTAGTTTTTGCGTGAGAGAGCAACGAACATCCATAAAATATCTTCACTTCATAGCTTCACATTTAAGGTATTAAGTACCCGGATGACCGAGCCTTGCTCGGTTTAGTGTTGCTTAACAACGCCATTTACTGAAGTAGCTTTAGTATTGCTACTTGCCAATAGATGTCAGGAAGAGTATATTGTAGAAGTTTATCATTGCCTGAAAACACCGATAAAACGACATTTTCTAAAAATAAATCCTAGCTAGATCGATTTATCGCCCCCGAAACCCCCAATATACTAAATTTCATGAAAATCTTTGGAGCCGATTCCGAGATTCCAATTATATATATATATATATATTATACAAGAATTGCTCGTTTAAAGGTATTAGATATGAGAATATATTAATAGCCGAGCAGAGAGACCACCTAATGATAAGTGGTTATCATCACCAATGGAAATCAGTAACACTTGTATCGCCGATGCGTTGCCAGCCAAGATATGAGAAAAAAGAAAAAGGCACTCCGGGAGTGCTGTCAGAAGTGAAAACTTAAACAGTTACGTGTGTATTTTTGAATCGTCAGGAAATATTTTATTGTGCAGCAAATACTTTTAAATTCAGTGTTTTTGTATTCATTATACTTTTAGTGCATGGCTGTAAAAGCTTCGTAAAGTATATGTACAATCTAGTTCTGTACTTCTCTAAGAGATGGCGCCACAGGTAGGTGTCGAATAAAATAATTACGGTGTCGCGATCTGATTTGTTCCATCCCATCTTAAAAATGCCCAACACGCCTAAAGAGTTCACGCCTAAGTTTCCACTTCAAAAACTTGCTCTCAAGTCTCTCAATCAATATTTTCTTCAATTGCTGTTTCTTTAGCCGGGTTGAAGACATACAACACTGAAGCACCTTAAATCTTAAAATTACATTTTAATTACCATTCTGTAGTATACTAGCAAAGGATCGAATACAATTGTTTTTAAATTTAGTACGCTTCTTTCTAAGATATATAGTTATTTCAACAAAATGGTTGTTTACCTTGTTTTTGTCAGAACTTAGTGCCTTTGTACATCTATATCTGTAAAACAAAGAAATCGTTGTGTTAAATAAAGACACCTCATGTATTACAAAATAATGCTGTAGATGTGGACGGTATTCATGTAAATGTAAAAACGCTAAAAAAATTCGGATGAGAATGACAGATCAGTGTTTTTGCGTTGACGTTGACGTTGACGCGCCATCTTTACATATTATCTTCATATTGTTGTTTGAGAAAAGTGAAAAATCGATTTTATCAATGGACCGAATGTACCTTTCAAATGAAACCATTTTGAATATCGGTTGGATGGTTTCAGAGTCTATAAAGGACATAAGTACAAACATTTTTTGTATTTATTCTATTACGAAGTAGCAATATGTTACAAGTAGAAATATCTATCTATGAAACTTCTGAACACTGAAATGAAATACCCCACTCGTCAGTTCTATAATAGTACTTTGAACTATGGCCTTTAAAATAACCTTGTTTTTCTACGTAGTTTGTAAATAATCGTCTCCATCAGTCATAATGCATTTAGAATTAGTTTTTCCGACAATTATGGTTACGGTGTTTCCTTGTAACGACGATCCGTCGGCACGAGTTAAAAAACCATACTAAGACGGCATTCATGACTTTTGTAAAAAACCTTCGCAAATAGTAGTTACAGGGTTAAAAAAATACACAGATTTTAAAATTTCTGCGTTGCAATGGTGTCCACATAAAGAAAATCTATTTGAAAACTGATAGTTCAGGTTTATTTAAAATGGAGACCTTTGAATTACTTATATAATGAACATTTTGTAGCCACGCCAGCTATAGTTCGAATAAAATGTGGTAGCAATATTGATTGGACTATACATAAAAAGGGAACGGGAAAATGAAATACTTTGCATTTTAACTTCAGCATTATTATTACTTGATTTTCACAAAGAACATTTGAATTTCGAATAGAATCAAATTAAAACACATATTTTTTATTTATTATTCGAATTTGATCAATCCATACAGGGTGCAATTATCTTCAATTATCGCTATAAAACACAAAAAAATTGTACGGATATCCTCTATAGACTTTGAAACCATCCTACTGATGCGAATGCGAAGATGGTTTAAGACCACTAAATCAATGCATTAGGCATATATTCGAGTTTTCCAATAGAAAACATTTCAGCGTAGTGGAACACGCTGGGTATCCACTAGTTTTAAAAAAGTAACCACTACGTAATGACTACGCAGTTACAATGATATAATAATTATTTTATTTTAGACTAGCAAATTCTTTAATTTTAGTAGACACTAATTGTCTTACGAATAACGCCAAAGGTTAGTACAAAAAAGTCAATTGCAGATTTGCATCATAAATCATTCTTCTTTTATAAGGAGAATGTTTTTTAATGTCTGGAAACTCCCGAGTGTCTTAAAATACGCTTAGTCAGTCATTGTAGTTGGACGCCAATCAAGTTGAAAACGAACAAATTATTTTATCTTTAACACAACACTAACAATAGCCTGTATTAAATTTGTATAACGTAGGAAAAAACTTCAAGTAACAACTGAAATAAAGTTAATATCAACTTTATATTTTTAGTTAGATACTAGCTATTGCCCGCAGCTTCGCATGCGGAAATTATGTTTTACCTTCTTAGTACATCATATTATTGATTATTAGAATTATAATCAGAATGGTAAAATTATACTGTGTATTATTTTAGTGCTTAAACATATGTATATGCATAAAAAAATTAAAGCCTTTATTTTTTTTCCTTTTTGACGTGGTGTGTAGTGTAATGGCAACTATAATCAATTATATTACTTAAATATTATTTGATGATGTTTTGATATGGAGTATTAAACCTGACTTCAGTTATGCCGGGCGTTTTATTGGAACCCCCTACATGCCACACATCAGAAAGATTTCCAATGGTCGCTCAACTAATGCATCATGTATTTTTTGTGCAATGAATTATGAATCTCATTGCACAAAAACGGCATGTTCTTTAGTTTGTTCAATAATTACACACCTAAAATTAAAACACCCAGGTTACAAAAAAGCAGGATGTTAAATAATATGTGTAACTTAATAGAGTTTATTTTGATTGTAATCATTCTTTTTATTTCCAAACTAGCTGTTGCCCGTAGCTTCGCACGCGAAAATTATGCTTATCATATAATATTTATCCCCTATTTCATTCCTTGGGGGTTGAATTTTGATAAATCCTTCCTTAGTGGATGCCTACGTCATAAGAGTAATACGTGTGCGAAATTTTAAGTTTCTAGTTTCTAGGCCTGAGGGTTTGGCCTGTGCGATACATAAGTCAATCACTTTTATCTTTTATATATACAGGCAGAAAATAAAAGTAAAGAGATAATCATAATGCATAATTGTATAAAGTTAGGTCAGCCCACACAGGGTTCGATATCTTATTCCCGCTTTATGTCCAATAATACACAATTGGAAGGGAAAATAAAGAAGATTCGAGAACGAATCGAGATTTAGTGAAAATGTTTGAAAACGTAGCCAGTAACTTAAATTAAATAATTTAACACAATTTAATTTAACTTGTCGCTCTCACACATAAACATCCGTAGCTTCTTTAGTATTAGGAATGAATTTAAAAAGCATCGGGAAAACCAAGTGGCTGCTCTGTTGTGAAACTTGATGCTGTGCAGATTGGTCTCAACCAGTATCTGTCTGAAGAATACTTCAGTCTATGTTCAGTATCGGTAAAGTGTCTCCGTTTGACGCAGCTCTGTAAGGTCAACGTCGCTATTTGTTAGGATTAATTAACTTTGACGTCATGATATGGCAAGTAAGATGAAATAACATAATACCACACTATATAGTAAATAAATTACATGACTGTTGTTTTTCGTTTACAGATCTTTGAAGTAAATGACGGGAATGGAAATTCCGGAGTAAATTCTAGATATTATCCAACCACAATATTTACACTACATAAAATAAAAATAAATACTTAAAAGCAAAAGTAAAATTAATTAAAATAAATGTATATAACTAGGCCCCTGCGGTGCAGTACCTAAGATGCTGGCAGCATTCCCTCGCTGTATGGCGATACTAACCACAATATATGATACTGATATGGAATTCAAGAATTGTAAACTAAGTACCTACTTACAACTACTTACTACATACCTACAACTAATACGAGATGGAAATTTAAAATTAGGCAGAAAAGAGAAAATTGAACAAACAGGAAAGAAAGGGATAAAAGTAAAGAAGAGGGTAAAGTAAATAAGAGAAAGAAATGAAGAACAGAAAAGAAGGGAAAGCAAAGGAAAAGAACAGTACAATTTATACAATCTGTTTTTATTTTATGTTTGTCGAATTTGTCCATCCATCCATCAGCTTTTGGAGGGCCACTGCTGGACATAGGCTTCCCTTAACTTGCGCCACTCTGACCGGTCCTGAGCCCTCTGAATCCAGCGGGTGCCCGCTGTATTCCTCAGGTCGTCGGTCCATCTGGTCGGGGGGCGTCCTGTACTCCGTTTTCCGAGACATGGGCGCCATTCGAGGACCTTTCTTCCCGAACGGTTATCGGTCCTTCGCACTATGTGGTCAGCCCATTCCCACTTCAGCCGGCTAATTCCTTAAACTATGTCAGTTACCCTTGTTCGTCTACGGATCTCCTCGTTTCTGATGCGATCACGTAGAGAAATACCGAGCACAGCCCTCTCCATAGCCCTCTGTGCCACTCTGAGCTTGTGGATTAGGCCAATAGTAGAGCACCACGTCTCGGATCCGTATGTCATCACTGGAAACACACACTGCTCAAACACCTTCGACTTCAGGCACTGAGGTAGTGTTTTGGACGACAAGATATGACGCAGCTGCGTTCGGGACGCAGCCCATCCGAGTTGGATTCTACGAGTGACATCTTTCTCGATGTTGGACTTACCCATCTGGATCACTTGTCCCAGGTAATTGTATTCATCTACAACTTTGAGAGCAGCGCCGTCAACAACAACCGTCCGTGAACGTCCATACGTTCGACATGATTATATTTGTACTCGTAAATAAAAATCAGATGAATGGTAATGTCAACACTAGCGTGTTTTCTATTGTCTAGAATAAATACTATAAACATACGCAGTTCTTTCGTAGTTCAGAGTTCAATGGTATTTACACCATCTAATTACCTATATAATATCGGTCTGTTATTAAACAACCGGAAATTTATGATGTTACACGTGTTTTTAACAGGGGTTGAGGTGAAATGGATTAACTGCCTGTTTACATGGGTGTACCTCAATAGGTACGCTAATGCGTATCAGGATTTTGGCCCCGGTAGGGACAAATCAAAATTGTTGACCAAACTTTCAGACTCACTGTGAAAGCATAATAAATTAGATTTTCAGTGGACAAAAGTACGTACCAACTGGTAATCATATTGGCACGAAAGGTACCTGCCTCCTAAAGTAAATAATACTTTAGACGCCAAATTAATTTATATAAATATAGTCCATTTTGTTATAGTAACCTTATTATCAAACAAGACTTATCTAAAAAACGTACCATAGGGTACTAAAGTAATAAATATAATACTCTCACGTATGAAACGGACATAAAAAATTGAAACACTTAATGGCGAAATATGATATATGAATGCTACTACATGAATATTCTAGTATGCTATGAGTGTTGCCGAGGCAAGGACAAAGATTTTAAACAGATAACGGTAGCACGATACAAACAAAAAAACGAACAGATTTGCACGTGAGATTGTATAGAACCTAGTCTTTCAAATACCGTTCTGCAGAGTAATGATACAAATTCTTTGAAAACACCTAGGATAGATTTAAAAATTGGAAATCGAAACCGAGAGCCTCTGATTGACAGAGAGGGTGCTACAAAGTATTATTTGGATCAGATGTTCTTAACCTTTTAGGGATAAGGAACCATGTGGAAAAAATTCTCTTGCCATAGAACGTCAACTAGATAATATTATATCTCATTCTTCAACCTATGTTATTTAATTTGTTAGAAGTCATGGACTTTTTTAACTGTTTTTCTGAGTGAAATTTTATATTAGGAAGGATTTCCGGACCCCTTCAAATCTAAAAACCGCTAGCGTCCATAAGTTATTATAATAATTACAGCCGAGCATGTACGAATGAATTACACCGCGTGAATAATATTTAATTTAATTATATTCAACAAGTATGCTAATTAAAAACCATTTTAAAGCTACAACTGTTTCAGTTACATATTCATGAGATTACTTCCGAATTGTTTATTTTTTATAAGACCTAATCTTGTTTATCTAAGCTGTCTTTTTGTTTAGTTGTATGAGTCCATTAACCTGAACAACCTATAACATAGTCTAGACGATAAATTTTGCAATATGCCTTGGTTGTGAAATGGTGTACTGCAGTTTGGATCAAGTCTACTTTGGATTAAGTCTACTGGAAATAAGTCTACCTTGGGATAGGAAAAAGTTGCGTATAGATATTAATAGTGCAACTATGAATAAATACCTATTAAAAATTGCGAACTAATCGCACGGGGTCATAAATAATAATATTAGCAATATAATAACAACCTGGATAGCCGAATTCCACTTTAAAACGGGTTTTCGATGTTACCTCATGTAGTAACTGATTTAATTAAATTATGATTTACGGCGTCTCTTTTGCAATTTTTATTGGATTTCAAAAATTGCGGTAGTCATTAGCTTCGTATAAATTTGTCAACAACTTAGACTATTGTATAAATATAACTGGTATTTAACTAATGAATGTGTTTGGATTAAAAACTCGAAAGAATATTAAAAATATTAACTTCAAAAACCTGAGGGAATAGTAATAATTTGAACTGATAATGGTCAAACCACCATCCAAAGACTTACTGTGTGTTACGATGGGTCAAAGGCAAAGCAGTGAACTCACTGTGTAACTTTGTCACCAACACGTTATTAAAAACATTAATTACGTTTCGTATTTTTTAAATAAGTTTTCAATGAGGCTTTGGCGACTGTATAATTTTTTTTAAATTAGAAACGCGCGGCATTTTTTTTCCTCGATTACATCAGCTTTAAAAAACCATAACAAAATCGGTGCATTAGTTGCGAAACTACGATGCCACAGAGACTGACACACACAGACACAAAATACTAATTAAATAACAACAATGAACTAATATGGCTGGCTTCAACCCATTAATGGCCCACTACTGGGCACGGGTCTCTCCTCTTAAGGAGGCCTAGAGCATACTCCACCACGCTGCTCCAGTGCGGATTGGTGGAGGGGTTAGTGGCCAACCCGAGTGTCGGAAGTTTTCAAACCGCCCGAGGGCCTCCGACATGGCTTAACGACTGTTATCTTATGATAACAACCGGGACCGACGGCTTTACGTGCCCTCCGAAGCACGGAAACGCTCAAGAATTTTTTTGCTACTAGCGGTCACCCATCCAACTACCGACCGCGCCCGCTGTTGCTTAACTTTGTCGATCGCTAAGGATCGACGCAAGCCGCTGGGCTATGAGCGCTTCACGCAAGCCGCTGGGCTATGGGCTATGAATTAATATGCTAACGTACAAATAACAACAATATTTTTGCACCGGGGCTGTCAATGTTGCGTTGCCGGCCAAGAGAGAAGAAAAAGAAAATCTTTTCTTGTCTCATCTCATCATAAAAGAGCGGCCAAGGGTTCCGTAGCAGCAAGTAACATAATATAAAAGTTCTTGTAGTTCGTTGTAACTTTGATCGATGTTTTAATAATGGAATCTTCTTAGATTTAGCGAAGGCGTTTGATACAGTATCAATTCCCCATCTCATTTTCAAATTAGAAACTCTCGGAATAAGGGGTTTACCACTACAAATTTTTAAAGATTATCTTAATGACCGCACTCAATGTGTGAAAATTAATGACATGATTAGTGGCATAAAATCCATTGATTTTGGCGTGCCCCAAGGTTCGATTTTAGGGCCAACTTTATTTTTGGTATACATCAATAATCTTTGTAAATTATCTCTTCCAAACTGCTCCATTTTTACTTATGCGGACGATACAGCTTTACTTGTATATGGTAACGACTGGGCTGATACGGTACAACACGCAGAAACAGCTCTCTCCTCTGTAATGTCGTGGCTTACTACTAACCATCTAACGTTGAATCTTACTAAAACGGTATATTTACCATTTGCATTGCATTCCAATTCACTTCCAGATACTCTTTCTGTGGTTCTCAAAGCACATTCATGCTCACCTAGCCCTTCTCCTATACATTGTCATTGCCCCCAGATAACAAGCTCAACTACAGTCAAATATCTTGGGATCTTAATTGATAATCTTTTAAACTGGAAGCCTCATATTAATACTCTTACTTCTCGAATACGTAAATTAATATTTATAATCAAAAAGTTGAGGAACTCCGCTAATATTAATACTTTAAAAACTGTATATTATGCATTGGTACAGTCTTTGATAACTTATTGTATCACTGTTTGGGGGGGAGCAGCTAAGACAAATCTCTTACAAGTCGAACGAGCTCAAAGAGCTCTCCTCAAAGTTATGTCGTTCAAGCCATACCGATATCCTACAAATGATTTATACAACCACTGCAAAGTTCTTTCAGTGAGAAAACTATTTGTGCTTCATACTATTCTCAGGAAACACTCATCTTTAAGTTTCGATGCAGGTATATTAACAAGACGACGTTATTCTAAGGTTTGCCCAACGTACCATTACAGAACGACGCTTGCTCAACGGCATTATCAAGCCATTGGAAGCCACCTTTATAACAAAATTAATAAACTTTGCAATGTGTATTCTCTGTCCTCTCATCAATGTAAAAAAAAGGTAAATGAGTGGTTACAAACTCAAAATTATGATCAAGTTGAGCAATTGATAAAAATGAAGATCTCATAACATGAAGACCTCACTCACTCACACACACACACATAAACACACACACACACACACACACACACACACACACACACACACATACACATGCACACCCATACATACACACTTTCACTTACACTCGCTAACGCACTCACACAAACGATCATGATCACATGCTGAATTGCTGAACCTTTCTGTTAAAACTACTTATTACGTATGACTTTTGTTTGTTATTCACTTCATCTCGCGACCGTCCACAATATCACTATGTACTAATTTTGTGTATTTTTAAATCCCTGGTGTCCATAACACAAGTTAAATCTTAGCTTGGGTATCAGAGTTCAACTATACACTACAAACAGAACATAACATTTTGTGTACAAGCTGTAATACTAGTTAAAATCGTATTTAAATAGATAGCGTTATTGATGTAATCTTTGTAGTAAACTATTGTAATAGTAGCTGGTTCCTGGTGTAATATTGTATACTCTCTTTTATTCCAGTGTTATTATTTGCATATTATGTACTATTTAATAATCCTTTGGATAGTTGTATCATGCATGTCTACTACAGCTGTTTTTGAACATTATGTCGTACTATATCTTGCTATTTAAAGTCGCATTGTATTTATTATGATTGTAGTGTACCTGATACATGAATTGTTATCTCAATAAATAAATAAATAAATAAATAAAATAAATTTTTTTTATTAAAAAAATACTTACTAAATCTCGTTCAATCCAATTTTCGGTGGAAGTTTGCATGGTAATGTACATCATATATTTTTTTAGATTTATCATTCTCTTATTTATAAGTTACAGGGGGGGGGGGGGACACACATTTTACCACTTTGGAAGTGTCTCTCGCGCAAACTATTTAGTTTAGAAAAAAATTATATTAGAAACCTCAGTATCATTTTTGAAGACCTATTCATAGATACCCCAAACATATAGGTTTGATGAAAAAAAATTTTTGAGTTTCAGTTCTAAGTATGGGGAACCCGTAAAATTTATTGTTTTTTGTCTAATTTTATGTGAGAATCTTAATGCGGTTCACAGGATACATATACTTACCAAGTTTCAACAGTATAGTTGTTATCGTTTCGGAAAAAGTGGCTGTGACGTACGGACGGACAGACAGACATGACGAATCTATAAGGGTTCCGTTTTTTGCCATTTGGCTACGGAACCCTAAAAAGCTGGAATGACTACGAAAGTGTTTTTAGTTTTTAAGACTATGATGTCGAGGTTTAATACTCTGAACTACATAATGGCAGTAGGTCAGGGGTATACATACATATGTAAGTACAGGACGGCAGATAAATTGCGACATGTGAATGACACTTACTTTGCAGATGAAGTATGAAGAACTAATTCCACACTATGGCATGGCTGGTTTCGAAATCAATTATTTGGACGCAACTAGGACTAATGTAAGTTTCTCTCCCAAGTTAGTTTTTAATGTGCCTAATGGTTCAGAACATCAAATCAAGATTATCATTGGGTTTGGTATTGCAGAGTTAGTTTTTAATGTCCAGAACATCAAATCAAAATTATTTTACATTGGGTTTGGTATTGTAGTAGTGTAAGGTTAAAAAATAAAAGCGCATTTGTTAACCGAATTCAAATAAAAGTTATCATCATTTTTTAATAAAAGACTTTTTTTAATAAAAGTCTGAAATATTATACTTACAATTTGTTCTGTTCCCACTGATGCACTAATTCGACTTGTTAGTTCGATCATAGAACTTTACGTACCCCTGATAATAACTTCGAACTTTAGTAATAATTTCATCATTAATGATTCATATTGATGGCTTACTCATTGGAATCACGACGCAACATTTTCATAATTGTGATATTAATAACAAGAGTTGATTAACAGCCATATCCATAGCAAAGAGTCGCCCTCTGTCGCCCCATTAACATTTCACAACTTTAGCCAGAAGAATGACATGTGAGGTGCGAGGTTAGCGAAAATCCCAAGGCTATACAATTATTGACATAGATCTAAGCAAATATCTTATGAAAGAGCAGTTCAGTCAATAATATTGTACACAATTTTTTATGATAGTAAAGCCAACTTTACGCTTATTAATTATAATTAAAATTAAATTCTGCTCACGATTTTGCCTGTGGAATAAAGGTTTCTCAAACATATACACGAATTAATCATCCCATAGGATCGTATAAGCAGGATAAAATGTACCCTATTTTTTAAGTCTGGACTCATTTCCAGACTGTTTTATCCATACTATCTTGTGTGCCAAGTTTCATATTAATTCGTAAAACGGTTAGCACGTGATAGTCACTTAACCATCCAGACATTTTCACAAACTTTCGCCTTTATGATAAGATATGTAAAGTCGTATCTGGACGATATGCTGAAAAGCTTTTTATTATTCCAAAAATTTAGTTCTTACATTGCTTTAAATTATTATTTATTTTTCATTAAAAATAAAGCAGTGTTTTAAGTCACCTGAAAAAAAAATTCTGTCAACAGAACATCACAATGTTTAAAAAAATAGTCCTGCATAAAAACAAATCACGAGTATTGAATTTGGATTGAGGGCCAGTTCTTTCTTTCTTCTTTCTCTTCCTTTTTGGTACGTTATGCATCGGTGAGGCCTTTGGTGTTGCTGATGTCCATGGGCGACAATGAGCATTTACCATTCGGCTACTTACATAAAAATATTGTAGAAACACAGTGCTACAATATGCACTCGATGGCTACAATACACCAAGATACAATAGTGCGTTTCTCGGGAGACCGATAGGTACTGACCGAGACGGAACCGAATCGTCTAATTTTGTACCATATTTATATTTTTAACCCCCAAGGCAAACAGAGGGGTGATATAAGTTTGACTTGTCTGTGTGTCTGTGTATCTATGGATCTGTGAATCTGTATGTCTGTCTGTAGCATCGTAGCTTGAGAAATACGAAAAAAATCTTTAAAAAAAATTTTTTACTGACTTTTTTTTCGAACAGACAAAGCCTTTGTAACTTCACATGGACCGAATCCCGATTTGTATCACAGGCTACACAAGTCTGTCATAAATGTAATATTGCGTTCCGCGCTAAAAGACATGAACAAATGTTGTGAATTAGAGCTCGTTTTAAAATTAATTGACATATAATTACACTGAGCAACAGCAACTTTGCTTTTAAGATTTTCGGAATCTACATTTAATGTAGTTAGGTAACCAGTAAATTAAAACTATATGGTCTGATTGTGCAGATACCTAATACAGCCTCATACGACTCATGAGTATTCTATGGATTCATTATAATCCATTGTTATTAAGTAAAGTCTAGGTCTTCTCCTTCATGACAAAGCATCTCTCCGAATAGCTGGTAGATTAAAAAATGACGTGCATATGTATATCAGTGATACCTACTTGAATACATTATTTTGGATTTTGAATTTTAGGTAGTAACAATTCATAGTAGCTATATAGTAGAAATTAGTCAGTTAAACTTCAATGTAATGGCGTTCGCTTATGATCAAGAAAAAGTAAACACAGCCCACCACACAAAAGACATATATTTTAAGTAGCAACTCTTTTACAACGTAGTAGAAGGTTTCTATAAAGTTCTTAGGTTACGGTCCGATCAAAAACCTGTCATGCTAATCATACCCTTTGCGACATATGAAAAGGGTTTGACGAAATCTATAACGTAGTCGAAGTTTAAGTTCGTATGAAGAGGTCAAGGTTATAGAATGGCAACCCACCCATCGAAAGTAGCGATCCATCTAAAGGTAAATTATCATGTTATGGTGATAATTTATCATAACGTGAATATTGATGATGACAATTTTTTGGTATGTACGTTATGGGTTATCAATTTAGATTCTAAAGCAAAATATTTTTTTGTCTGTGCTGTAAAAGCCAAACCGAATGTAGAACCAGATAGTGCTTATCACAAAACTGAATTGTCATCAGAACTAAAACAACATGTAAAAGGAGAACCCCAGTTTCCATAGAAACTCAGGCCTAGGTAGACAAGACTGGAAATTGGCTGTCAATTAGATCATTGCAAAAGATTTAATTTCTCCAATTTTCACGACTGCCAGCAATGGCCAACTAAGGAAATCCTAGAATGAATCACCTTAATTATAGGTTATGATTATGTCATACTCGTGTCACAGTGCTATTTAATATGTATGTTACACTTACTATAAACCAAACACCTACGAGTAATCATTACAAACGTAATAAAAATTAAAGTTTCTCAAAAATACTAACACTTAAACTACGAGTTTAATGGTTAAAACTAAGTTGGCGGGTGTCTATTATACTATCTACTACTTCAATGGTTTTCACCCAAAACAAATGTCATAAAAAGGTTGTATAATAAAAGCTATTGCATATTTCAAGAGATTTTATTAGTTATCATTATAATATATTAATATTTCGTCTAGTTGTGCAGGAGGCGCTATATTTCGTTGGTACCTTGCCCAATCAAGATACCTTTATACTCATTGTAAGTATGGCCACAGCAACCTCCTGATCTTCTAAAGATGTATAGAGTACGTTATCCAGTGTTCAGGACTTATTCTGAACCTTTGTCAGTCACAAAACAGGCGATTAAGGAGTCCATATTCATATAGTATTGGTTTGCAAGAAATTGTAGCGAAACTGCAAAACACATTCATCAAAACACAAGTACGAAAGCGAATACAATAGAAAATTAAAATCACTGTGTGCGAGTCGATGAGTTTCAATAGTAAATAGGACTCCAAATACGCTGAAAATATTTGATAGTAAAAATATACAAGAACACGCGTAGAAAGATAAAAGATCGATGACAAATATGACAATACAGTGGTGTTATTTATAAATACTATGGTTACCAAAATGACATTATTAGGGATTACATCATCTTTGTTGTCAATCGATTAATCGATGTCAAAATATTCGAAATGTAATAAATGTAATGGTAATTATAATATATTACATAGTTTTGATTTATACCTATGGAATACGAAAATATGTAAAAAATAAATTATATATTATAATTATAATCAATAAATAATACATAAAATATATTATTATTTCCATCAATCGATCATTATCAATCGATTCAATCGATTATAAAATCGTATGTAATGAGGTAAATACTGTGAAAACTTTTTTGCATTATTTTGTTCATTTGGCAACAGCAGCTGAAGCGAAGATTTAATTATGTTTATCTTATAAATAAGACGAATTTTTTGGTATATAGTTTACTCTTGTCTAGTCCGATGTTCTAGCACAGATTACATATGGTTCGAGGCCGAAAATTGGGGATCTCCTTTCAACTTCTTAGGAAGTGGGTCTAATAGCTTGCAAGGGCCTGATATGAACTTTTATAAAATCGTTCATGTTCCAGGCAATTCATTTATCGAGCTTTGAACGACGTATGTATGATTGGCAAAAAAGTGTCACGTGAACGCTTTGGTAATATGAATTTGACTTTTACCTGAAACGAGGCTTATTGGTGAATTAAGAGTTCATAATAGACCGCCAGGTTGAATAAACCGTTTATAAACATAGACCTATATGCATGTTCATATATCTATACTTAATATTATAAAGAGGAAAGACTTGATTGTTTGCATTGAATAGGCTCCGAAACTACCGAACCGATTTGAAAAATTCTTTGACTGTTGGGAAGCTACACTATCCCCGAGTAACATAGGCTATATTATATTTTCAAAAAAATTAGGGATCCTTAATAAAACTCCAATAATGTAACCCAAGGTGTAAAAAATAAGAAGGCAAAGCGAGGGTGGTTACTCGTACTTTATAAAGGCCTTTGCTGAGCCATGAGTTATGCTTTGTCAACTTTCTGTCTGTCTCTAGTGTGATCATGGTCACTCTCCGTAATGTAGCCCAGTGGTTTTTCAGCCGTCTATAAAATATTAATAGTATGGATTATAAGTTCACCTCTTGAAGAGTAATAAAATATTCTCCAGAAAAAAATTGCGATGTGTTTATTGATTTTCGCAGAGTCTTAAGAGTTTATTTTCCATTTGCTATTACATCAGCAATACAGCTATGATATACGAGGAATTTCAAATATGCTACGACGTTGACTATTAAAAATGTTCTATGAACATTCACTCCTCCGGCTATTGGCGTAGTCGCGTGTATGACATTAACCTGATTAATTTTGATTTGAAGCGATGTTTATTAGTTACTTGGGCAACAAACTTACGCTGGCCAATCTGGCCATACACGATCAAGTATACTTGTCAAGTTTGCAGCGGACTTGACGCGGCATCCAGTAAACTTGACGGCTATCTGGCCACATCTCATGCAAATTGGATGCCGCATCGAGTCAAACTGCAAATTTGGCAAGTACAGTTGATCGTGTATGACCAGCTTTACCCTTCTACTTTTTAACTTGCTAAAACAAAATGCAAGTCACGTCAAAAGGCCAACATATTATAAACAAATAATGAAAGAATCGATAGAGCACTAATGACATTGCGCAAGCAAAAATTTAAGTTTAATTCTGAACTTTAAAACTGTGGTAATAAGAGGTCAATGTCGAAGCTTGGTCTACATGATGATACTCGTAGTGTCGACAATGATGATACATGTTTATTGCGTATTGTTAACTACTTGTTGCAAAATTTTATTACGAGTTTACAACTTGATAAAGGTGAAGGTTAATAATTATTGACAAAAATTACCGACTTCAAAATTAGGATAACTCAAAAAGTACTGGACAGATCTCGCTCAAATTGAAGTGTTATATGAAAAGCACCAGATTTTGATTAAAAAAATAATCATCAAAATCGGTGAACCCAAAAGTTCTGAGGTAACAAGGATTAAAAAAAATAGAGTCGAATTGAGAACCTCCTCCTTTTTTGAAGTCGGTTCAAAATATGTTTTGACCAAACGATAGCCGAGTTAGTTTGTTTCCGATTTTGGCTCTTCGTATATAATTTGTGTGTATCCTCGTTACGCAAGTCCTAATGCGTGTATTTATCTGTTTGTGTGTCCTTTCTCCTGTTTCCTTTCTCGCTTTACTTCGGAAAGTAATGTATTCTTATTATCCTTATAATTCTAATTCAAGAAGTAAATAGGATAAATACATTTTATGGATCAATATTTGGTCCTGTTTTCTCACAAAGTATAATGTTTTCCACGAAATAAGACATCGGCATTAGTTAATTTGCCAATGTTCTTATATAAATAATATGAATATTAATTTGTAGCTTTGGCAATAAGTTTTTTTTTAATTTTCAATTGGATAATAAAATGATAATTTCCAAAAAGGCTAAACTTTGGCCCTTACAGTAAAAATCCATATTAAAGAGAACTAACGGTTGTTTCAAGTATTTAAAATAAATCAAACATGATGACGTCGTAATGTTGTAATTACAAACACCATTAAAATTTGATCTACATTTACTCATCTGGAAACTACGTAATAAAGTAACAACTCAGAAATAAATAAAAATAAAAGTGCAGAGCAGACGCTGCTTGATTGCAACACGAGTCACGACTGAAGATTGAACCTTCGTCTGTTCTACGCTAAAGCTAAGAAGACAGTGAAAAAAATAATAACTAATTCTTGACAAAAAATAACCGACTTCAAAATTAGGGATAACTCAAAAACTACTAGACAGATTTTACTCGAATATAAGTGGAACCACGTGGCAAGCACCAGCTTTGGATTAAAAAATAATCTTCAAAGTGGAAAGTTCTGAGGTAACAAGCACAAAAAAAATACAGGCGAATTGAATACCTCCTCCTTTTTTGAAGTCAGTTAAAAATAGTCGCGTTTATCAGGATTTATTGGGTATTAGCGTTCTGACCGCGGTTTTGTTCATATTTTACGGGATAATAAGTATCCTATATTTTATGCTTTTGATAAAAATCTGTTCAGTAGTTTTTGTGTAAAAGACTGTGACAAAAATCCTCTTTTACTTTGACATTTATTATATTAGAAGGAAGTAGAGAGGTACAGTAAGTAAATATGAAAATAAGAAGGCGGGAATATAGTTGAGGTTGGAAGACAAAAATTCTAAACAAAACCAGCCGAGTTCGTGTCAAGCCATACACTATGTAGTTCCATAATTGTATCTTCATCGACTATTATCTATTCTGTTATTACTCACTACCTAGTCACTCCGTTCTTGGCCTCGTCAAGACGAGTGACCCTTGCTCAGTAGTGGGCCATTAATGGATTGACTGACTCGGCGTAGATTGAAGTTCCATCTGAAGTGACTGGATTAATAGCGATCCACCACGATCAACTTTCGCGATCGTTTCTGCCGCGTACTTGCAAATTCCTTAAGAAAGGCTTAAAAACTCTCCTTCGCCAACAAAGAAAGGAGACTCCTCTAGCGTTGCTTCTGTAGGTAGGCGACGGTAACCACTTAACATTAGATAGTCCGTCAAATTTTTTGTAACCTCTTCTGGCAATGAAAAAGAAGGTCCTAGTATCATTTCTCAGGCTCTGTAAAACGAAACCCACATCAAGGTTCTAAACCTAATCGCGTTCGTTGCTCTACTTTACAATCTATCTATCTAATACCTTTAATTCTTGTGTATACTATATTCTAGGAGGCTCAGAAACAGCTTCAACGGTTTTCATGTTTAGTATGCATGGGATTTCGGGGCGATAAATAGATAGAGCTAGGGTTCTTTTTAGAAAATGTCGTTTTATCCGTGTTTTCACGCAATGAAAAACTGCTACAAAAGACTCTTCCTGACATCTATTGGTGAGTAGCAACACTAAAGCTATTTCAGTATGTAGATGGCGTTGTTAAGCAACAGTATACCGAGCAAAGCTCAGTCATCCCGGTACTTTAACATAACGCTAAACGTCAGTTCACCGCATTAAGGCAACATTTTGTAATAATTTACCCTTACACTTGCACTATGACGTCACAAATAAAACAAATGCCACGCGACAAATACATACAGATTATGATCTATCCACAGGTATCTCAAACATTCCTATAGCGTTATTAATTTTGTAGCGACTGAAGCCTTTCAATATTTTGTAATATGAGAACGTTTATCGAGCAAAAAGACGTTCTCACGTCAAAAATAATTTTGTAATAATTTGACCGTATTTATGCTTTTTCTAATCAAATCGTTGTTCGGTCGTAATACTCCGTGACTAAAACGTAATGACGCGGTGCTGACATTAGCAACGCTTGCCTTGTTAAATTCTTAGTAACTGTTGTAAATAGATAAAGAAAAAGGGTAAGAGCGATGAAACTTCCGACACTTGGGTTGGCCACTAAATAATATTTCGACAAGTTCTACGGAACCCTCAGAGCGCGAGTACGACTCGCACTTTGTCAGTATTTATAAAATGGTAGTAAAGTACATTATTAATTGATTCTCTAGACATTTTTAATTAATATGACGAGTACCTGATGTGTTAAAGTTATTCTATTCTTCTATTCAAATTACAGCTTTCTAGCACGAAGGGTCTCGGCGCTTTGCTCCGGACAGAAGGACGGACAGACATGACGAAACTATAAGGGTTCCGATTTTGCTTCGGAACCCTAAAAACACCTCGGTAGTTTCTTTCTTGTCTTCTCCTGGGCCCTCTCACGGTAGGGCCTTGTTGAAGCATTGATATAGCTTGCATGACATTCAAAAACCAAATCAATTTTTGATAAAATATAATATTTGAATTGTCGTTGCTCCTGATCCTGAACGAATGGACCGATTCAAATGCGGGTGTTTTGGGTGTTTTAAATTTAAAAATTTATATATTACTCCTGTAACAAACAGAATGTTTGTTACCTCCGTTCTTTGTCATTTATCAACTGATTTGGAAGATTTATTTGGAAGATTTTTACAAATTTTTCTGCTGATGAGACCCAAAAACGCTTACACTTATACCTCCGCAGAAGGTTTTTAGCTGAGTCGCGGGTGGTATGGATGACACCCAAGTGCAATTTATTTATCTGTCACATAAATATCTGCTACGGCCGGGAATCAAACCCGAGACCCCTCGCTTCGTAGGCAGGGTCGCTACCAACTACAGGCTCGTCGTATATATTTTGCAAAATGTAAAATGTATAACATGTAATATACAGTGTAAAATGTGACATAGTTAAACGATCGATATCAAAATAGACGCTAATTAGAACAAGGTATATTAGTTCCATGTTTGTATCAATACGTTTTGTTTGAAGATCATTTTTTTTATACATTCACCTTAGACAGTAAGTAACATGTTTAATTAAATTGTTTTCCAACATATGATTTATATGAAGTTATTTTTAAAATGGATTAACGAAGAAAATTTATTATTGTTTGTAAAAGTTGATAGTAAATACTTTTGTATTATTATCTTTTTTGTAATATTTTTTTAAAAGATGTGCTGAGGAGTTTCTTTAGGCTTTTCTTCTCCTCAACGACAAAGCACCTTCCGAAAAGCCAAAAAATGACGTGCATAAGTGTATCAGTGATACCTATATGAATAAAATATTTTGACTTTGACTTTGACTTTGATGAATTTTGATAGATATTAAAGATTTTTGATTTATTTTTAGTTATTATTATTTAAGATTTTTAATAATGATGTTCAAAGAGTAAATGTTACTTAACTAACTTGTTATAATTGTTATTTAACAAACTCATTTTATAACTAAAATGACAACATATTCGTAGATTATTCGTTTCATTTCAAACCCAGTTGATATAGTAACTAATGTAGATCAAAGAGCTCCAGTTTCGATGCCCTTTCGCTAATGACATTACGGGCGTCAGTATGGGAAGTGTTGACTGTTATTCCCTAAACTAAATTTAACCGATGATTTTCTTCACTACCATCGTGATATTGCACACAGCAACCACTGTTTCTCACGATACACGATGGCGTGTCGTCGGCAACAAAGTGTATACGTTTGCGCTGCGCCTAAGCTTGAGCTATCTTCAATCTTCACTTCGTTAGGAGATGTTTGAACTGGCTGAACGATTGCGCAAATTTTACGCGAATGTTTTGAAACTGACTGTCTGCCGATGTTAATTTGCAATTATTTGCGACAGAGTGCCTTAGTTAGACTGTTTAGCGTATCTTGCTTCAACGTAGGCTGTTTATAAAATACCTTTTTTATTGAATATATTGTGATTTACCATGGAACTCTGTCTTGCTAGTAGTGACCATGTATATAAAAAATATTAAAAATTTCTTCTATGCAGGATTAGATATTTAAGAATAAGGATATGAAAGAAAGAAAATATTTATTTTCACATTACAAAAGCAACACACGTTACACACAGAAAAAAAGACTTATTTTAATACTAAAATATGATAGATAAAACAGAAAAAAAAATGAAAAAATATCTTACATTAAACTGAAGACTATCAGATTTTATTCACCAAAAAAGTCTGTGTGTTGCAGTGCAGTATGAAAAAAGGCTCATTCTCAGCTTATGCAGCAGTCTCTACGACCATGGCGCTGATTTTCGTATATAGATCTTTATGTAATGTAATGTAATTCTTATATTAAGCCGTCAAGTAGACGAGCCATCCAATGGCAAGTAGTTATCGTCGCTCATCGATATAAAAAAAACCTAAAGCATCACAGACGCGTTGCCGACCAAGAAAGAAGAGAAACTGAGAGTAGGAACCTATCTGCTGGCTCCAGCAAAAAAATTACGTGTAATTTTTTCTCCAACTCGAAAATCGAACATAATCTCCTAGCTCGTAGATCATTATCAATTGTACTACAGAGTTGCCAATTTACATGGCAACAAAACGAACAACTAGTTACATTGAGTTTTAAATTAATAGCAATTGCAAACCGATTACTGTGCATTGCCATTTGTATACTTGATGCAATTTCAGATAATACAAGTTATAGAATGTTTTGAAAGACGTATAAGTTCTTCAATTAAGCTACATAGTAGGTATCAAGGTTACTATTTTTTTAACTCGCTAGTTGCTCAATGTTTTTGGACATTCATTCATACTGGTTAACCATTACAAAATTGCAAATGTCGAAAGTTTAGAAGAACTATTGAATAATTATATATGCAATTATCATTATATTATCTATGAGATAGGGATCATTTTGAGATAGGCGTGCGTTTTAAGATATTATCAAAATAATAATCATTCTTCTCATATTTGTCAATAAAATATTTACAACTATTGACGCCATGTACCCCACGTTTTTTTACAATAAAATATTTTTTTCTTATCAGGAGAAATACACTTTCAACTTTATTGTTGTTTGACACTTACGCCCCAACTCAGAAAGGTTCGTTTATTAAGTCGTAAGAAGTCCATAACTAATTGACATTAAATATGTATCAGTTCATTACAGAATCATATTATCAACTTTAAATGACTTTATTGCGGTCCAACGTTAAATAACCTTATCGATAATCATATCGATGGAGTGTTTGTGTAGCTACACGTAAATAATAGAATAGTAATAATATAATAGTTTTTCTGGTGATACAAAATTATAACAGATGGCTCTTTGGATAAAACAAGTAATTTTGATAAACCTACACGGTCACAACTCTTGCGTTGTTCAACTTGATTGGTAATAATAAAGCACTTACGCCTAAACTATGTAAGTAAATAACAGTAACAAAATAGGTAACAAGGCTAAGTCTAAATATTAACGATACCTACGTAGATTATTTTAATAAAGGCACTTTGGAATTGATCAATATCATTACACATTTTAATTTTAATTTTTAATTTTTTTATCAATCTAAGATATTAAATGCCATAAATATTATTGCAAATACGCTTTAAAATAAATTGAATTTACAGCCATTGAAATTGTGAATAAATGAATTAGTTACAAATGTTTAATAAAATAATTATGAACATTCCAAACTCTAACTCTGCTACCAACCAAGGTATTTGTCTCAATGACAAACAGTGCAGTAAAGGGTCAAGATACCAATCATAGCCAATTCCTTTAAAATCTGACACCTGATACTGAACGAACGAACATGAAATCTGGGCAAGTTCCAAAGTTACTACTATGGAGTAATAGTCGATAAACTTACTAGTTTACTCATTAACTACTTAAATGCTAAAATAACCGTGAGAGTTTTTTCTTGTAAATTCATCATAGAACCTATTTTTGAGAATTTTTCACTTGTCCAACTCCAACCATTTAACCGGCAGGGGGGAGCACTTGACTCTAGCCAAAATTAGCACTTTAAAGCCTAATATTTCGCAAACCAAAAGACCCATAATATTTTTGGAAGACCTTTTCAACGATACTCCACACGTACGCAGCGAATAAAAAATCATCCTCACGTTACCTGATTCTGGAGTTTTAATAAACATGTAAATCTATGCCAAATTACAGCTTTCAAGGACTAAAGGTCTCGGCGCTTTGCTTCGGACAGATGAACAGACGGACGGACGGACGGACATGACGGACTCAATCTCGTTCGATCGATTTGCATATCAAATCGGTCTGACTTCAGCGTAACACCAATAAGAACGAGTCCTAAGATATTTAATTAAACGGGATAATGTTTCAAAACAAATATCTGAACCATACCGTAAATAAACGACAGGTACATTAAGTTCCTTTCGCTAAGTTTATTGACCTCCGCCACGTGGGTTCGTTCGGAAATACGAGCGTGAATCTAATTTACCAATCGGCGTTGCGATCGTCAGGATTTATTCTCGAATATTCTCGAAGGTGTTGAAATAACTCGAACGAATCCAGCATCCACATTATTCAGTTATTCAGTTTATATTGCTGGATAGAGTTAGAGGGTGAATCAAATTAGGTCCTGCCTAATTTGGGGTTTTGTTTTTACGGAGTATTCACGGTTATTCTAGAATACTTGTGTAGAAAGAACTAGAGAGCATTTTCGCCGAAAAATGTACCCTTCGTTTTTACCGTGTTCCATATCATACTTTGAATTTTTTTAATCACATATATAATATTAAAAATACATAATCTTATTTTTTATTTGTTTAATAATTTTTACGGGGACACCAATAAAAGTTGCAATTATTTCCCAATATTTTTTTTATTAATAATTTAATAAAATGAGAATATAGTTTTTACGATGTGCCCTGCAGAGTTCGACTACAAAACATCCGATTAAACATGAAACTACCTCACTGAAAATGACCTGACAACAAATTTCATTTCAATAATTATTTTACTATCTTTATATATAGTTATATTTCGGCAAGAAAATAAAATAGTATTTCAGTATAAATTCTAAAATTGCCTTTTGAATAAAAAAATATGTGTTGTGAATAATAATATTTTGCGAGATACATTTTTTGTCAAAAATGCCCTCGTATACTAGGTGCGGTAAAATGTTCAAACTAGTGGTCAACATTAACGCAAATTACCAAATTTTTTCTTTTTTTCACTACATAGCAGATTAGTACAGGATTTGTGATAGTATATTATATATTTGTGCTATAAAGGCAGCAGTTACCTATGCCCTATGCCAGATGTCGCTTTATAAAAGATATTAACAAATTATGTTAATTTACCTATGTAATTATTTAATTATGATCATAAAATATATAAAAATAAAGACGTGGAGCTGGTCAGTTCTGCAACCGGTTTCACTCAGATCTTAGAATATTATTTACTAGCTGTTGCCCGCAGCTTCGCATACGGAAACAATGTTTTAACTTATTTGTACTTGTTGCAGATTTTTTAAAACGGTGAATTCGTATTGAAGTAATTAAACTTAGGCATTGGTATACTGAAAACCACGATACAAAATTTTATCATGTTTCCAGAGAAACCTTTTATTTTTCCGGGATGAAAGTTTTCTAAAATATGACCCGGAGTATAAGTAACAACTATATCAATTTTCATCGAAATCCGTTGCGTGGTTTTCATGTGACGCCCGAACAGACAAACAGACAGACAGCAAAGCAAAGCAAAAGCAACAACCCATAATTGTCCCACTGCTGGGCTCGGGGTCTCCTCTCACAATGTGAGGGATACAGGCCATAGTCTACCACGCTGGCCAAGTGCGGATTGGTAGACTTCACACACCTTTGAGAACATTATGGAGAACTCTCAGGTGAGCAGGTTTCCTCACGATGTTTTCCTTCACCGAAGCAAGTGATAATTAACTTGTAATACGCACATAATATTTGAAAATTAGAGGTGCGTGCCAGGATTTGAACCCGGGCCCCCGCGTTCGGGAGACCAACGTTCTAACCACTAGGCTATCACAAAAAAATATATTGGAGTTTCGCCATTTCATCTCCATATCAAAGCACTTATTTCCAAAATGGTGGAATTAAAAAGTTGACGTACATTATGCATCAGTGATACCTTAAAAAATAAATGCATTTGATATGATATCCATAATATATATACGTAATTAATTCCAGTTAAGGCTTTCCATGCCTTTTCAGTCCATGTTAACCTACTTGCACTGGTTTTAACTAACGGACCAGTAACGTGGCATAAACTCCTTCTGCCTCCTTCTAAAATCGATCATAAAATGTTTTACACAAAAAAAAAACATGAGAGGTGTCAAGGGACACCCGGATGGAACGAATTTCCTTTCGATTTAAGTATTGTATTGTTGTACAGCGCCTGTTCAGACTTAAGATATTTAGTTTGGTTAGTTGCGGATAGATGGCGTTAGTAAATTAATTCTGAATCACGCTATCAACTTATACTTGTAACATACGTAAGTTCAAGGAAATTATTAATTATTTTGAATTCGCTCTGGATACTTAGTTTCATTTACCTTATATAGTTACGCAGTTTGTACAGCGCCATCTCTGTAAAACTTACTGAATCACTTCAAAAAAAGTGTCGTCATTCGTAAAATCAAAAAGTGTCGTAATTTTCCGTCTAGCCCCCTTTCACAACGCGCGATAAGGAACTTCGTTCCAAAAACATCATAGAATGTTTTTGTGTTTTAAATGTTTTGTTTTAAATGTTTCAGAGCTAGGTTCAGAAAGCCAGTTGTTATGCTTCGTCTACTTCTTTATTGGCCGGTAAAGTATCTGTAATGCCTTTATTGCTAATGTCGGCGGTGACTTACTATCAAATGTTCACCACAAAAAAGCATTGTATTTCATTGTAAAATCTTCTTGTTGTAGTTGTGAACTTCCACATAAATAATATATGAATTGAATTGAGTTGCAAAAGCTTCTAAAGCTGAAAATGCGATCAAAAACAAGCTAGTCTCTACCTAGATAAACTTTACTTTTCATATTTTATAAAAGTACAGGATTTCTATACTTGCGTTTTGAATATTTTTATGAGGCCACTTTTTATATAATTTAGTAAGTATTTACTTGAATTAAATTAAATACACATCGAAATTAGAAATATTATGTCAAGGCCTTTTTTAATTTAACATAATGCAGTGGGTTAATTGAAATTTAAATAGTGCTTACTTAATTGAAATAATATTTTATTTTTTCGATATCCATTAAAGTTGCGAAAAAGTGAAAAAAGTTTTCTCATTAACTAGTGAAGCGGTATTGTACATATTTATACTTTAATAAAATTTTTTTGACCACAGTTTAGTTGCAGTTGCGAATGAAATTAATTTAAATATATTTTTTTTCAATTTTAAATTAAATTCAGATATTTCTACTGCTTCTACTTATTTCCGTTTCATTTCATATAATAGTAAAGTAATTTAATAATTAATATTATTTTATTTTATTTACTTTGCAGTCGTAAGAACTGCATGCTGCCTGCGCCACATGCGCTCTATATTTGAGCCGGTTAGCGGAAAGTAAATCGTTCGACTCATGAGTGACGAGTCACGATAGATCGTTACCTCAGATCGTTACGATCAATCGGAAACGACTTATGAATGATGAGAATACGCAATTTTTTTCTATATAACACTGCAGACGAGATTATTTTATTGAATATCCCTCAAACTATGACCTAAACACATTTTTTACAAACTCCTTTGTGTTATGTTTATGTTTTATTATATATTTATATGTTTTTTTTCTATTAAGCATTTACAAGCTAAAATTAAGTCTAATTTAAAATATCGCAACTCTAATAGGGTCCTTAACTACTTAAGTATCTATTTTTAAAAACTGCAACAATATTTATGCCTAGTTCTGACAAAATTATTATATTTTTTGCCTATTCAAAATGAAAAAATCTTAAAACCGGAAAAATCAATTTTCGCGCCATAACAGTAAAGCACAGATTAAGAAGAACACAGATGAAAAATTGAGGAGCACGTGAAAGTCCAAGGCCAAGTTAAGACGTTGTCACACTTACCTCAAGGCCGGCTGAAGGTCGTACCGCCCGGAGTGGCTCAGTAGGTCCGTTGCTCGCTCACAACTGAGAACCTTGCCGGCTCGCCGGGTGATTTCACAACCCTGTGTGGTGGTGTCTTAACATTTCGTAGTGACTGTATCGGCTAAGGACGAAACTGCCACTTAAATTTGAAGTTTCGATTCGTTTGCCATGTAGGTATTTTGTTTTTTTTATTGCAATAATTAAAATAGATGAGAAAATATTGATAGAGATTGGTGATTGGTGCGTGTTAATTGAATCTTGTACGTCTTTAATTAGAAGATTGGAAGTTACGTGCGTATGAGAAAATATTTATTTATAACTTGCTTAGGTGAAGGAAAAACCCGGAGGAAATAACCTAATAGTTTTACAATGTCTCAAAGATGTGTGAGGTTTACTAAATATGGTGTTAAGAATATGAAACTAAGAAAATATAGGAGTAATTTAAAGTTTGTGAAAGTACAATATATTATTTTAGTTTACCTAAATATTTCTTTAATTTTATTGTCTTCCATACATCCGCAATAGAACACGCATGAATACTATACTAAATTGGTAACTATTTATATTTTATATTAAAACCAACTTCTATAATATAATTGAACTAACCGGAATAGTTTAAAGTTCCGATCTATGATGAATTGGAACTTTGAGATTAGATAACACTAGTCCTGGATCAGGTAGATTCAATTCCGATTAGTGATTGTGGTAAGTGCGGAATCTTCTTTTTACCAGGTAATTATTTTAGGCTGGATTTTTCTGTAAGTACGGAGATGGATTGTTATACCCACCTTGTATCTCTACATATTTGCACTTGTCATTGTAATTTTGGTCTTCACCTGAGGAATAGACTGAAGATTGCCCGCGTCTGTGTTTCCGCTCGATTACAATGTAAGTGTCTTCAAGGCAAGAGTGAATAGGCTATTACTAAGTTAATGCGTTTTACCACCAACGACTTCATCGCCACTTACCATCAGGTGGGATTGTAGTCAAGTATTAACTTATAAGTTATAAAAAAAAAAATATTATGAAGACATAATATAATAAGTAAAGTTGTAAAGCTTTATGATTTCCAGTAGTACCATATCTCTTCGACTGAAGCTTGTGCACATGGTACTGTACAACTACGGTTGCCAACTCTTAGACTACACCAAAAAGTGTGTGGATTGCCTACTGACGTACAAAAACGACACCAAAAATATTGTAATATCTTTTAAAATTTTTAACAAAATTAACTCTTCGTACTTATTTAATCATACAAAATAACAAAAATGTAAAGTTAGTTGAAGTCCTGTGTTAGCATATTTTGGGTTCCGAAGTAACATTGATTAGGACTGCAATATACTAAAAATTCAGAATGATTCCGCAGAAATCGAATAAATAGACTTTGGGGGAAAGTACCCCCTGGAGGACAAAATACGCATTTGAGGAGGTCGTGCCCATTGGGACTTTTGATCAGTACGGTTAGGGCTACAACATACCAAAAATTCAGACCAATCCGCTAAACACAATTTCCAAACAATTAGTGCGGGGTCCTTTATGACTTATATGCTTTTGACATGGATGCCATTGTCAGATCTCGCTCAAATTTATGTGGAACATCACGACAAGCATCAGATTTCAATTAAAAAAATCATCAAAATCGGTTCACCCAGTCCAAAGTTCTGAGGTAACAAACAAAAAAAAAATACAGAATTGAGAACCTGCTCCTTTTTTTGAAGTCGGTTAAAAATAGGCACGTTCGTCAAACGTTTAGATGCATTGTTGCGTCTAGGTGGCGGCACGGATGTTGAGAGTTTGGGAACAAATCAATCAGTAATATTATGTCTTAATACTCTTAATCGTTTATTTCAATTACACAAATGAATAATTTATTACAACAATGTACATAATTCATCAATCATTTTAATTCTTATGTAGTTAACATAATTATTATTTGGTAAATTTGTATTTATTTCTTAGTCACTATTAAAAAATAAATATGGAACACCTTCAAAATACTTTTTGAATTGGAAAAACATAAAAAAATATCTTCTCACAAACATAACACCTGAGTTGGCTAAGCTAACTGAATCACTATTTATCTTATCAATTAGTATTTAAGAATTACTAGGTATATTATAAAAGAAAATAAGAAAAAACAGTTTTATTTGTTAGAATTACAAAGTAACCCTGATGACTTGTAAGTGCATTTCTTCGACAAGCATTGTTTAAAACACTTTAATATTTTTTTCCATTTGTAGAAGATAAATATAAAATTTTCGCTTAGATGCGTTTCGCGTTTATGCCTCGTAAATTGTCACAATATTATTTAAAATTTAAAAAATTATATTTAAATTTTAAACGCAAGCGCAGCCTCAATCAGTTGCAAGTTGATTGTAAATACCTAAGTTGTAGTGCAGAATGTTTATTTATTTATTTATTTAAACTTTATTGCATTCATACACTGAATTACAATGGGCGGACTTAATGCCAAGTGGCATTTTCTACCAGTCAACCCTGGTGATGATGAAAAATTGTGGTAGGTGCAACAAATCAAAGGAGAACCCCAGTTTCCATAGAAACTCAGGCCTAAGTAGACAAGACTGGAAATTGGCTGTTAATTAGATTATTGCAAAAAGTTCAATTTCTCCAATATTCACGGCTGCCAGCAATGGCCAACTAAGGAAATCCTAGAATGAATCACCTTAATTATAGGTTATGATTATGTCATACTCGTGTCACAGTGCTATTTAATATGTATGTTACACTTACGTTGGCGGGAGTCTATTATAATATCTACTACTTCAATGGTTTTCACCCAAAACGAATGTCATAAAAAGGTTGTATAATAAAATCTATTGCATATTTCAAGAGATTTTATTAGTTATCATTATAATATATTAATATTTCGTGTAGTTGTGCAGGAGGCGTTATATTTCGTTAGTACCTTGCCCAATCAAGATACCATAATATACTCATTGTAAGTATGGCCACAGCAACTTCCTGATCTTCTAAAGATGTATAGGGTACGTTATCCAGTGTTCAGGACTTATTCTGAACCTTTGTCAGTCACAAAACAGGCGATTAAGGAGTCCATATTCATATAGTATTGGTTTGCAAGAAATTGTAGCGAAACTGCGAAACACATTCACCAAACACAAGTACGAAAGCGAATACAATAGAAAATTAAAATCACTGTGTACGTGTCGATGAGTTTCAGTAAATACGCTGAAAATATTTGATAGTAAAAATATACAAGAACACGCGTAGAAAGATGAAAGATCGATGAGAAATATGACAATACAGTGGTGTTATTTATAAATACTATGGTTACCAAAATGACATTATTAGGGATTACATCATCATTGTTGTCAATCGATTAATCGATGTCAAAATATTCGAAATGTAATTTAATAAAATTAGCGTCACGATTAAATGGTAATTATAATATATTACATAGTTTTGATTTATATGGAATACGAAAATATGTAAAAAATAAATTAATATTATAATTATAATCACTAAATAATACATAAAATATATTATTATGTTCCATCAATCGATCATTATCAATCGATTCAATCGATTATAAAATCGTATGTAATGAGGTAAATACTGTGAAAACTTTTTTGCATTATTTTGTTCATTTGGCAAGAGCAGCTGAAGCTAAGATTTAAATATGTTTATCTTATAAATAAGACGAATTTTTTGGTATATAGTTTACTCTTGTCTAGTCCGATGTTCTAGCACAGATTACATATGGTTCGAGGCCGAAAATTGGGGATCTCCTTTAAGGCTCCGTGCCGCGATATCAACAATTTCGTTCAATTTTAATCACTGTTTGTGTGAACAGGATAAAGAGATTAAGCTTTGTTTTTTGTAACTATAAGAGTCTAATTCTTGTTCTTGCTGATAGCGCAGACGAATTTAACATATTATTTATAATAATGGCAAATCACCACTATTTAAAACCCTTCTTTTCCGAAAAGTAACGAGCAAGTGATTTTTGTCTTCGTTTTACAACGAAAATACAAAATATTCCAACCATTAAAAAATATAAATAACATGAATATACGGTCTATTATTAAGTAGCCTAGCCAGTTTTTTAAATTCCTATCCAAATATACCAGAAAAATTTTTTTGAAATAACGTAATTTCGTTCGAAGTAAGTATTTTTTTCTATTAATTAGAAACATTTTAAGGAAATTTTAAAAAATACACATTAATCTTAAGTTAATCCTTTAATAGAATCAAAATTTTATTTTATGAAAAAATAATGATTTCGTTTGTTAATAATAGTTGCAAACTGAACTATATTATGGACCGCATTAAATATATTAAACCAGTACCGCCGAGGCTATCAACGCGTGAGGACGTATTACTTTTTTTCCCGCGACGCTCGCGTGTTTTACGTAAAAATTTACACAAATTGTACGCCGACTATCACATTTTGATCCAATTATTAAATTAATTATTTTTTATTTTAATAACACCATGCATCATCATGTTTCTATGTATTACAAAATTGGCTGTTCGAAGGGGGGTGGGGTAGTTATAGTAGTTCATATAGTTAGGAAGAAGATGAATTTACTGAATTCAGCGAACATACCCGAGTGGTGTATCAAATGAAAGGGTTTGATTTGTGTAGTACTAAACTGACTGTTTAAGGGGTAATCAACAAGGGGCCATCCATAAATTACGTCACACAAATTTCATGACTTTTTGACCCCTCCCCCATCGATATCACCCCTAGTGTGACGTCACATATTATAAATTTTACTCCTAGAAATTATTAAATTAAGTTCCATTTTTGTTTTTCAACTTAGTAATTCACTTAGTAGTACTTCAAGTGTTTCAACTTACATTTTGAAGTGAAAACTTCTTTAGTACGGGGGTGATTTGAAATTCGATGAAACGAAACTGTCCAGTAAAAAGAGACAGACACATAAATTCTAAAGTGAGATAGGAAGCATTGTACAGGGGAGGGGGAGGGGAGTTGAGTTGAGTTGGCGCCGCTGTGGCAAGGTTGCGCTCCAAAAATACCGCCCCGGGTCCCGATGATGTTTCGGGTCGAGAGCTGGTTTCCGCCCTAGACGCCGCAGAGTCCCTGGAGTAGCGACTAAGGGGACTCCTGAATGCCTGTCTCGAGCGGGGATAATTTCCTAAGGCGTGGAAAACAGGACGAAAATTGGTCGTGCAAATCCAGCAAACAATTAATAATAATTACCGACGTACGTCAAGCAAGCCTATTCATGACTTTTGCATCGTGCATCGTGCATTGCCTTGGCGGGACGTACAGCATGATTGGGCGTGTATAAAAGGTTTAAGCTCTGAGTCTGAATAACCTGCTTATGTTTTGCGGCGCAAAACTGAATGACCTGCTTGCTTATGCCCGGTATTTATGGGTACGCAGACGATTGCACAGTGGTAGAGAGATACCTACCAAGTCTCAGGGCCAGTCAGGACGAAATTCAGTCTCAAAGAGAGGCCATGGTGGCTCGTGTGAATCTCACACTTCGGGCTGTGTCCGAGTGGGGCGAAGCCAATCTTGTGAGATTCAACGCCGCTAAAACGCAGACGTGTCTATTTACCGCCAAGAGGAGACCGCTTACCTTGGCTCCTACTTTTCGGAATATGCCCTTGGATTATACCGACTGCCTTCAGTTGTTAGGGGTAGAGATATCCTCGAAACTCAACTTTGGGCGGTTCATTGAGACCAAGACTAAGACTGCTGCAAGGAAACTTGGTGTCCTTGCAAAGGTGCGGCGGTACTTCACACCAAGGCAACTTTTAACCTTGTATAAAGCTCAGGTTCGGCCGTTTGTGGAGTACTGTTCGCATATTTGGGCAGGTGCAGCCAAATGTCACCTTTCTGCCTTGGACTCGATGGAGAGGCGTGCGAAGAGGCTCATTGGTGACCCAGATTTGGTTGAGACCAATCTGCAAAGCCTCGAGCACAGGCGTAGAGTAGCCAGCCTCTCGGTTTTCTACAGGGCACATTTCGGAGAGTGTGCACAGGAATTGTTTGATTTAATTCCCCCATCTCCATTTCTCCATCGAACGTCACGACGCACGGCGGGGATCCATCCTTTTGTTGTGAACATCCCGCCGGTAAGGACGAGGCGGTTTGCCTCGTCATTTATTATACGCATCGCCAAAGACTGGAATAAATTGCCTTCATCGGCGTTCCCGCCTGCCTATGATGTGGATGTCTTCAAGAAAAGAGTGAATAGGCTTCTACTAAGTTAATGTGCTTACCACCTTGGACCACATCTTCACTTAGGGAACATACCAAAACCACGTGCCTTATTTAGGGGGGGAGGGGGGTCTTCAAAACACCACGATTGGTCACAGAGAGGAGGGGGGGGGGGGCTTAGGTTTTTGTCACGTAGTCAATATTTTAGCAACCATTGCGCCACAAGTCGTCAAATATAAGCAAAATTATTATTTTTGCAAAAAAGTATTGAAAATCGTGTTTATCATTTACCACGTGAAAACTAGGGGGGAGGGGGGGTCTTCTCATATACTACGAATGGTCACGAAGGGGGGGGAGGGGGGTAAAAAGTTGGAAAAAATGGGTTACGTGGTTTTGGTATGTTCCATTACCATCAGGTGGGATTGTAGTCAAGCATTAACTTATTTGTGTAAAAAAAATCAACAAATTAAACCTTATGATCATATAGGTAGGGTTGAAAATATTTTTAAGTATAAAACTTAAATTAAAAATTTAAAAAACCCCAACTCAAAAAAGAACAAAAAGTCTGAATATGTAAAAAGTCATAAAATAAATTTTCAAAAAGTCATATGAATATTACAAATATGTACTAGCTGACCCGGCAAACTCTGTACTGCCTAACAACTCACCCCTCTCGAGGTCTCCCTCGAGCCCCATCTCCCTTCTCTTTCCCCTCTCCCTCTCTCTCGACTGTCAGTTATGAAATAAAAAAGTTAGATGTCGCTGATGGTTACATTAGAAAGATAATATTATGGTCGTTAAGTTTTCAAAGAAATCAGACCTCATACTACAGCTATGAAACAGACAAATTTCTGAACGCACCTATAAATATCTGACAACCAAATGACAATTTGGCAAAAGATATCAAATGTTTCACAGCTAGGAACAATTTGTTTGTTTTTAGTATTTTTCATTACTTATTATTCATATTTTTCACCGTTTACACCTTCCCTGAAGTTTCACAAATATTTCAAGATCAAAATTAGCCAAATCGGTCCAGTTATTCTCAAGTTTTAGCAAGACAAACGAACAGCTATTGATTTTTATATATAGATTATTTAATTTAACTAAATAAAACTATGTCGTGTTGGGGGACGGCTCCATATTAAAAACCCATCCATCAGTCTTGATAGGTCCACTGCTGGACATAGACGACATTTTTCCGAGACGTGGGCGCCAATAGATTACATTTCTTCCCCAACGGTTATCTTCGAACTGTGTGGCCAGCCTATGGCCACGTCAGCCGGCTAATTCTTTGAGCTATATGGGTTACCTTTGTTCGTCTACGGATCTCCTCATTTTTAATTCGATCACGCAGATAAATACCAAGCATAGCCCTCTCCATAGCCCGCTGCGCTACTCTGAGCTTGTGGATTAGGCCAATAGTGAAGCACCACGTATCGGATCCGTATGTCATCGCTGGCAACACACACTGCTCGAACACCTTCGACTTCAGGTACTGAGGTAGTTTTTTGGACGACAAGATATGACGCAGTTTCCCGAACGCAGCCCATCCGAGTTGGATTCTACGAGTGACTTCTTTCTCGAAGTTGGACTTACCCATCTGGATCAATTGTCCCAGGTAAATGTATTCGTCTACAACTTCGAGAGCAGCGCCGTCAACAACAACCGGTATGGGTGTGACATGGACATTTGACATGATTTTCGTCTTGTCCATGTTCATCTTAAGACCCACCCGTTGTAAGGCGCTGTTCAAGTTTCCGAGCATTGTACCAAGTTCCTCCAGTGAACCCGCCAGGATAACTATAAATCATCGGCATATCGTAGGTGTATGAAGTATTTACTATTTTTATATACCAGTTTTTATCAGAATTAAAATGTTGAATAACTTTATAAAATGACTGATGTAATGAAAACTGGCCAAGTCAAATCTAACCTACTTTAAGATCTCACATATTTAAATAACAGCAATTGTTATAGATATCCAATAAAGCAAAGAAATAGAGTTTAATACTTGTTCACAATGTTATTTTGTTCCTATAAATACATATTTCGATTTTGCATAGAACTTTACACTCATTTAGATCTCCGTTCTTTTTGCGGCGAAGCCCACAGCCAAGCTTAATTTTTGTATTGAACTTGACTCTCCTTTTTTACATATTTTTTTGGTGGGATATCATTACTTTTTATTAGAGATGCGCCGAATAGTGGTTTCACCGAATAACCGAATACCGAATACTATTCGGTTTAACCTTTACCGAACCGGATATTCGGCCGAATTATTCGGTTTACCATTTACCATTACGTTTTGAGGTTTAAAAATAAATGCTGATTTAAGGTTTAAAATAAATGTTGGCTATAGATTAAGAACTAAGTAACTATAGATTAAGAAATAAATATGTTGACTTGAGGTTTCAAAATACTTAAATGTGATTTGAAGTTTACCTAATTGCTTTATTTTATTAGCTTTTTAGGATTTCTTTGACTTATAATATATCATAGATCTTACATAAGAGGTTTTGTCTTTTAGTTCTATACCGTGTAGTGTAGTCAATAATCAAGAAAATAGAAATACTCGAACCGAATATATTCGGCACCAAAACCGAATAATTCGGCCGAATACAAATAGTGAAAAAGATGCCGAATACGCCGAATACCGAATATCAAACGAATATTCGGCGCATCTCTACTTTTTATAAAGAAAACTAGGCAATGCCACGTGCCGCAGACGATAGACCGTTGGCCGGTTGTTTAGCGCATATTACAAGTTTTTTCTGTGATGGGGACACCACTTATTTTTCGACTTTTTTATTTTTTGATTTTTTCCTACGCTTACACACAATTACCGAGCTGAATTCCAAATTTCATCCTTCTAGGTCATTCATCTGGAAGTAAGTTAGATTTAGGTACTATATGTCAGTCAGTCAGTCAGTGCTAAAATTTACGACTTTTTGACCTTCATATCTTTATAACCGTTTGAGCTAGCTTCATGAAATTTGGGCTTCTACATGTCCTTATGGATGTAATTAAACACACGTAGTTTTATGTGTTTAGGTTTTTGTTGTAAAGGTTTTGAGTTATAGAAGGGTCAAAAGTGGCACCAAGTGGTTCATGTAATATTACACTCGGCGCTGGCTAGCCAGTTCCTTTGCTTGAACTTGGCTTGACACGCTGCCGCGTGTCTAGATTTATTTTATAATTTTTTTACTTTTTACCTATTCAGACTTTTTTGTTTTTTTGTGTCGGGTTTTTTAAATTTAAGTTTAATTGGTTATAAATATGATAACATAATTATTTAGTCCCAGAGCTCACAAAAATTTTTTATGGCCCAAAATTTTAATGTTTTGCATTTTCAAAAACATTTTTTTATGAAATCAAGACTCGTTTGATTTTCGGGTAGGTACCAATGAAACATGTTAAATTTGTCTGTACACTCTAAGCTTATCGCAAACATAAATGACATCTCTGAAGGAAAACACTGAATAACCTAAATATGTACCTAGTGTGTGTTTATCTAAAACTTTTTCATTTTGATTGTAATAAATATATTAAACTAATATACAAAAACATTCCAGACTTTTATTTCTAAATTTGTTCATACTATGCATCCTAAAATTATTATCAACTAAAGGATCAAAATTGTTTAAGCTCGAACTTCAGCCAGGTGTGCGTGAACGATGCACACAGACATAGCTTCGCAATGAATATGACATAACTCTGTCAAATAAATTTTCGGCACGGCCTCTTAAACACGTTGCTATGAATAAGCACTGTGCAGAGATCCTACACATTACACTGTCAAAAAAAAACAAACATATATTTATACATACATAAATACATAAAATCATACATACATAGATATGTACATAATTATATATATAAATATATATACATATAAATAAATAAAAAGTAAAGTAAAGTAAAGTAATAACTATTATGAAGAAAGAAGACACTGCATTACGTTAAAGATACGTTGCCTATGGTAATAATAATAATAATTCATAAACTCAGGCTCAGTTCAGGCCAATATTTGTTAGTCACATTATTATAATAAATACTGATTATAATAAATAATATCATTTATTATAATCATATTATTATAATAAATAATAGATCTAGGAGTTAGTATAATAAATACATAAGACTTAATTACTACTTACACTACTACGAGTGTTAACTACTCAAACTAGGGGCAGGAATGGGGGTTTCCACGCCTAAGCACCGTCTGTACTGCACCATTTGCGTGCGCCGTGTAGAACCAGTGCTTGAGAAATTAAATCTCTACTACCTGTCCACTAGTGTGCCTAGGATGCATATATAGAATATATAATAATAGTAAATAATAATGCCCAGACCGGTCTGCCTAACCGGCTTCCAAGTCTGGCCACCTTTATATCTCTAGTTCTCTTTTTTGATGGAAATAGCCGGCAAACGGGCTGACGATCCACCTGATGGTAAGTGGCTATCGTCGCCCATGGACATCAGCAACACCAAAGACGTTGCCGGCCAAGAAAGAGAGAAGAAATAGAAAGTAAGAACTGGCTCTCAAGCCCCCAGCCGGAACACGACTAGTCGTTTGGCGGCTGACTCATGCTCAAAGGTGGTAGCTATCCAGGCGAACCCCATGGAGAAATAATTGTAGTAATAATGGTATTAATTAGCAATTAAAATAAATACTACCAATATAATCCCTCGAGGGGCCCTATCACCAGCGCGCCGGATTTAGTCGCATCTTACGACACCCATTCGGCGTGGGATTGGGGTTAGTATTCTAAGCCGCCCCAATACGGCGAACATTTTATTCATTTATAGTTCATTTATATAATACAATATATTAATAACCCTAGTAACCCTTCCTGGCAGTCGAATAAAAAAACAACGGTTTTTTAGTAGTAATTTATTAATATATATTTATGCTATTCATAATTTGACATTTCGCTATTATTATTATTAATTAAACTAAGAAAAATCCTAAATATGCAAATTTTATTTATTTATTGACCTTATTGACATTATTGACTTTATTGACCACAATATAACAATATTAACGGACAAATGGCGAGCTTAATGCTAATGCATTCTCTACCTGCTAATCATTAACTCAAACCGAAAAAAAACACGATTTTGTTTGTATTGATTATAAAATTTGAATAACTTATTTAAAATACCTACCGATAGCAGATATACTGTTTTTATGTTAATAGCTTATGGACATTAATAACTTCTATCTGCAGAAATAAATAATTATTATTTATTAATATTAATTATTAATTGGCTTCAACCCATTAATGGCCCACTACTGGGCACGGGTCTCTCCTCTTGAGGAGGCCTAGAGCATACTCCACCACGCTGCTCCAGTTCGGATTGGTGGAGGGGTTAGTGGCCAACCCGAATGTCGGAAGTTTTCAAACCGCCCGAGGGCCTCCGACATGGCTTAACGACTGTTATCATATGATAACAACCGGGACCGACGGCTTTACGTGCCTTCCGAAGCACGGAAACACTCAAGAATTTTTTGCCACTAGCGGTCACCCATCCAACTACCGACCGCGCCCGCTCTTGCTTAACTTTGTCGATCACTTAGAATCGACGCAAGCCGCAGGGCTATGAGCGCTTCAAGCTCTCGTCTACGATGAGATAAGTTTAAAATCATGCATGTGAGAGATATTGTATATTTATAATGTAGGTATATGTAATAATTGCTCAATAAATAGAAAATATGAAATTTAGATTTTTATAAAAAGGAAACGTATCCATTAATGATAATGTTCTTATATTTTGACAACTTGTATTATTTGTATTAATCGTAACATGAAACACTTGAAATATGGTAATATAATATTATTGTACGATTTGGTAATAATATACAATATACATAAAATTAAAATAAGGTATTTAAAAATTTATAGCAACGTTAAATGTCAACTACTTGCTAATTTTTAAAATAGGTGATTATTTGTAACGGGAAGTTAAATTGTTTGCCGGTAGAAATATTTTAATTATTTTATAAAATACCATTAATTTTGATGATTTGGAATTGTTTAAATCAGTTATTGAATTGTGTTTATTATTATTAGTATTTATTACGATCTTTTTACGTAGAATTACAAATTGTTTGTCTTGTCTGTGGTAGGTATATCAGGTGATACTCGTAATTATGGTGTGGGGGTAGACAGTTGGGTTGATAAAAGCGAGTGTTTGTAATTGTCTCGTTTAATTCGGTGTGTGAGCTGCTCTTCTGCAGAAGTTAAGTACTTTGTAATACTTTTATAATGTCACTCTGCCAGTCTATTTAATTATTGTTAAGTATCATTCTAATTAAAACGATTGTAGTGTCATAATGTTGTAAAGCTATACTGGAAGCCAGCTTTCAATTCAATATTGTCGTAGTGTTTGTTCCATTTTAAAATGTGTAACATTGATACAGATATGAAATGTGGAATGATATAATATTACTGCGGTTTTGTGCTGTTTGGAGTTAGTTCCCCCCTTAGTTCTTCTCCAACGACTAAAGCACATTGCGAACTAAGGGTTTCAATAAATTAATTGCCGCAAATATGTGTATCATTTACATACCTCCATAATAATATGAAAAAGTTACATTATCATGAAATACAACTAGTCATTGTGCCTTTTTTGGTTTATCTTTATTAATAATAGTACAGGTTGCAAATATTTGTCGATTCTCGCTTTATAACATGACTTCCAATTTATATTTCTTGCCTTTTCCATAACCATTACACATTAAATCTAACACATGCAAGCGATTGTCGCAGGCGGATGAAGCAACAACAAAAATATTGTTAGTTAAAAATAATCTTAAATTAAAATGTAAAAAACCCTGACAGTTTTATTTGCACTAAACATAGCTAAGAACACTCTCGATTCAGTTACCTTTCAGTCACAAAAAGAAATCAAAATCGGTTCATCTGTCACAGATACACAGACACATATATACACAGATACATAGATATACAGACACGTCAAACTTACAACCACCCATCTTTTTTCGTTGAGGGTTAAGAAAAATACAGAGGCTGCATTATTTCTGTCTATCTGATTTTCTAGGAAGAATTTTATACCTACTATACTATTTATTAGTTATTATCATACGAGTACAATTGGTATTAAATTTAGCAAAAACGCAGTATATAAAAGATCACAGTTAATTCATAATGTATTCTTAATTCTTGACTCATTTTATTTACTTAATTACATAACACCACATAAATAAAGTTGAATAAATAATTAAGCAACTTGTCTTTAGATTAAGTTAAATCATAAAATATAATATAATCTTAACTAATGTGTTTTATACGTTCAAATGATTACCTTAGTTGCTTACTATTGCTTACTTACGTCTCTTGACTTTGTCCTATTCAATAAACTACTTCTCCTATATTCTATCTTATAAACAAAATTATTTCATCGCATCCAAAAAATATTGAACACAATAGTTCTGTAATAGCAAAGACTTCAACGCAACGCCTTATGAAACTGTTATTAGGAAAAATTGCGAAATAACATTGTTACAGAAATAGTAGCGAACTATTTCGGCTCACTATCACTGGAAATTGGAGGAAACTTTTTTATTTTTATTGCGGTATAAGTGCGATGGAAATCAAACTGAAACAAGTTGCGTAGGTATACGTGTATTTGTATATTATGTAGTTTATGTGCATGTATCTTTATATTTTCGTTGATTCAGTATAATTATGAAAAGGTTCTTGCCCTGTATTTTGTATAACAATGTCGTAAATACCGTTACTGTGGATGTATCACACACGTGGATGTGACACACACACACACACACACACACACACAAACACACACACACACACACACACACACATAATGCGAAATATTTATAATAATATTAATGTTTATATTTTGTTGATTAACACTGTATTTTGTCTCGGTGGATGAGCGGGGTACCACAGGTAACACAGGGGGGTAACACAGGTGATGAACCAAGTACAGGGCCCTTGCGACTTGTGAATGTAATGTGTTTTTATCAATAATTTTTTTTTTTTTTTTATATTTGATCAAATATATTTTAAGAGATAAATCCTAGGATGTGTCAATGTCTGACGAATGTGCTGCTTGCAACCTGCGCGCCCATTACTCGCGTGCGGTCACTGCCAAAACTCTGTTTTTTTTTTATTCCGCAAAGCAAATTGACATTACCAGTGTTGCAAGTTTTTATTGTTTTCTAAATAGCGATGTGCCACAGTCCACAATCGGTAAAACGTTCAATATTTATAATCAATATTTTTATATATTTTTTATATGTATAAATTTATTAATATCCTATAGTCAGGTCCAGTAGCGGCGTTAGGCTAGGGCGCGGTTGGGCGACCGCCCAGGGCGCCCCAGCTAGTCATAACAGTTTCGTCATGTCTGTCCGTCCTTCCGTCTATCTATCCGCAGAATAGCGTTGGGACCCTTTGATGGAAAGCTGTAACTTGGCATGGATTTACATATATTATTTATTATTTTTGTGTGGGTTTCAATGGCAGATAGGGGCGTTGTAGAAATCTCGCCCAGAGCACAGGTAGTGTTAAAACCGGTACTTGTCTGTAATCTCTCGGAATCTTATTTTTGGAGTTATTTTGGTATTCGTAAGGGAATCATCAGCTATAGGTTATTCCCTTTGACCTAGAATCATAAAATTTGGCAAGAAGCAATGTTGATGTATTAGGTGGGGATAGTTTTTCAACGGCAAAGTAAAGTTTGTTACTCAGTTTAGTATGCATTGTTCGGTTCGAAAATGTTATTTTTATTAATTATTTGACTTGATACTAGATGGCGCTGTTCCACTTTCTGAATCGCGTTAACGACATAATTTCCTGTCTTGTATAAGTATCGCCCTCATAAAGTGAGCGAATTGACTTTTCTCATATGACAGCAATTTTTGATAGCAAAAGGGTTCTCCTTTTGCAACATAATATGAAAATATATGACACGACATTACATTTCTTATGTAATTTCAAATCAACCCATAAATAAACTATCAAGAAGTCGAAATGAATCAAAAAAAAATTGTTACTCGTTCCTTTGCTACAAATTATTATCAGCATCATTAAGCTGGCCATCCACCATACAAAATCAAGTATACTGTACTTATCAAGTTTGCAGCTTGACTTGACTCGGCATCCAGTTTGCCAGCATTATGGAGGCCATACACGATCATGTGTTCTTGATCAAGCGTCAAGCGGACTTGACGCGGCATCCAGTATACTTGATCGTGTGTCACGGTAACTTATCTGGCCATATAGTTATCTCATGCACACTGGATGGTGCGTTAAGTCAAACTGCGACGAGTCAAACTGCAGACTTGATAAGTATACTTGATCGTGTATGGCCCCATTAGATAGCTATATGGCCAGATAGCTATACCGTGGCCATACAACGTTAAGTTTACTGGATGCCGCGTCAAGTCCGCTGCAAACTTGACCTGTACACTTGATTATGTATGGCCAGCGTTATACATTTTATACTTCGCCATGGTGCGGGTGGGAAATTATATTTACAAACAAACGCCAAATATTCGTTGCCCGGCAACCGATAACAGGCATACAATTTAAACAGGAATAACCTTTTTTTCGTCGGCACGAAATTTATTAAAAATTAATTAATCATAATTCATCACATAATAATTAAATATAATCAATAATAATTAATTATTGTATAAATGTATAATAATTATTAATTATTTCAATATAATAAAATAACACTGGTCAATACATCACAAGTGTTGTTTCCTTATTTTTTTTTCTGTTATTGGGTATTTTTATGACGCTGACTACGAAAAAATTCTGAAAGATTGTTAAACAGATTTACTTGTTAGGGTTCCGTACGAAAAACGAAAAACGGAACCCTTATAAGATCACTCATGCGTCTGGGCGACCGCCGCCGCCGCGCCGTTCAAAGCCAATTTACTCTGAAACTACTAGAGTTGAAAGGTACTTATGTACTTTTTTGTGACCCAAAGACGAATGTATAAAAAAGTAAACAACGGAATTTTGAAAAAAAAATTACGAATTTAAAATTAAACAAAAACTGTTATGCAAACCGTATTTATTGGTATGTCAAATAAAAGGGCTTGTTGTAAGGATCTTAAATATATTTTTGTATAGTTAGTTGTGTGTGTTAGTTGTGTGTTTGTATAGTTAGTATAGTATAGTTATACAATGGATAGTTTTAAAATTATTCAAGAAAGAACGAACATTAAAGCCAAAAATAACCATTCCCCCCACCCCTTATCTCCGAAATTAATAGGATTTGAAAATTCGAGATTGCTACAAGCTATATAATTGTTATTGTGAAAATTAGTATGAGCCATGACGATATTCGTCAAGTAGGTCGGAAAAATGTGTACATTTTGAGACACACAGCGTGTGCTGCATTTTTATACATATAACCACATGGCATCCACTGTAGTTTTTTAAAATACATGAAACTATTATAACTTTAACTAATTGAAACGAATAGAAACTGTAACTGAAAGTTATATCTTGATACCGATCGATTTCATTATTTTATTCTCATGTCCCTTTCCAAAAGCAGTGCGTTAGGTATGAATGAATGCTCTGACTAGGTGGAACGATGCCGACGCGACGGACGGCCTGAAAAAGATAGCATGTATTTGCTGGACTCAAAAGGCTCAGGAACAGGCTGAGTGGCGTATGTTAGGGGAGGCCTATCGCACGCTTAATAATAAAGAGAAATAAATCAAAAATTGAAAAAATCTAGTTTTTGTAACAAAACGCAATAACAATGCGAAAAGAATAGGTAGAGTTCGACAGCCGTTCAATATGGACGAATATGAGCGAGATAAAAGATCGGTCGCCTCTTTCATTCCAAACGGATGGACCATGTTGTCTGTCAAAAAGCGATCCATTTAGTGATGCCCCAATCTTTGCAAAAAGTAGACGTGTGTTTTTGCGGCAGAAAGTCGATTATTGCTGTTTACAGTTAAAACGTGAGTATTTTATTCATATTTTTTAAATCATAAAATGCTATGTTTCAATTTCATTCCATTTAATATTTAAAATATGGCATTGTCAAATGCATGATTTGTACTTATTTCAGTTTAGTTTTAAATTGTTTTTTTGGTTTTAAAAAGTAACTTGACTTATTTCAGTTTATTTTTAAAATTCTATCACTTTTTTTGTAACATTCTAACCTATTTCAGCTTATAACCAAAATGTAATAAGAGTTGGGTAAAATTTTTGTTTTTATCTCAGTTTATTAATTAATAGAAAAATAAATTTAATTTATGTTTTTGATTTATGGCTTTTTCTGATTAAATAGGCACTGCAACTACGCAAAATGGTTTAACGAGGCCGAAAGATTTTAGGTTTACTTTTCCCAGCAGGCGGTAATGAGGAAGAATTAGTATCAACTATAAGGCACTTATTATGTACTTCATTATAAACACGTTGCTATTTCCAAATATACAATTAAGTGCAACCCTAATACTCGTAAATGGTTTTCTTTCAGGATTCACAAGATCAAGAAAATTTCTTGAACATGGAAAATATTAATCCGTTCAACGATAACTTTGATTTAATATATACAGGGTTATTTGTTACTCGATTGTATATACAACACACACACACACACACACACACACACACACACACACACACACACACACACACGCGAACACACGTACTCCCACTTGCTTACTTCTTGCTCCCACGCTGTTCGCCATCTATTTTTCAGCTGTAGTCAACGAGACGTTACAAAAAGTATCTGCAGGCATCCACATTCGCTTCCGAACTGATGGAATGCTTTTCAACCTCGCTAGGCTGAAAGCCCGCACTAAGGTATGATATAAAATGATCACCGAGATTATGTACGCGGATGACTTATGCTTTTTAGCAGATTCCTCAACTTCTCTACAACAGCTGATGACTGGTTTTGACGAGGCGTGCACCAAGTTCGGTCTTAAGATAAGTGTCAGTAAGACAGAAGTCATGACTTCAGGCGCTTCAATAGACGGGCCTCTGAAAATCTGTCTTGGTGAAGACGTTCTGAAGCGTGTAGATAAGTTCAAGTACCTGGGAAGCACAATAACATCACAAAACTGCAGAATCGGTGCTGCCTTAGCCTCTTTCGGCAAAATTAGAACTAAAGTCTTTCATTCGCATGATCTAAAACTGGCTACAAAAATTGCAGTTTACAGAGCTATTATCCTGCCAAGCCTTACATGGCTCAGAGAAATGGTGCCTCTACCGCAGGCACGTAAAGACATTAGACCAATTCAATCTCCGATGTCTTCGGGATATCATGAACATCCACTGGACGGACCGCATCAGAAATACTGAAGTTCTTCGACGCGCTAAGATCTGCGGCATTGAAGCATATCTGATGCGCCGTCAGCTAAGGTGGTGTGGTCATGTATTCCGCATGCTAGACGAAAGAATAGCAAAGTGCGTCTTTTATAGCGAGCTTCAAGATGGCAAGCGCAAGCACGGCGGACAGCTCTTGCGATACAAAGATGTACTTAAAAAACTTATGATAAGTTGCAGTATTGACTCTTTGACGTGGGAGTCATCTGCTGCAAACCACCCGGAATGGAGACGTCTTGTAATGCAGAAGACCGACGCCTTTGAAAACTTACGCAGAGACGAGCTCGATGCAAAAAGAGACGAGCTAAAAGCCAGACCACCAAAGGCTTTAAACTATCACTATAGTGGCGGCGTACTCACTTGTCCGAGATGCTCAAAAACGTTTAAGGCCTAAATAGGCTACAACAGCCACATGAGAGCACACGACCGTGCGGACCAACGAGACGCCAGCTGCTGAGCCTGTCCAGCAGTCGCTGTGGCCGTGTGTCTTCTCTTTTAATGTCTTTTTCCGTAATTTTCATACTTGTTTCTGTTATTTCATAATGGTTGGGTAAATCCTAGCCTCCCACAACACAGAGAATCCAGACTAGCTGGGAGTTAGTGTAGTTGTTATTACGTGAACAAAGTTTATTAAACAAATCATTAAATTTTTATCAATTATTATTTTCATTTAACAAGTTGTATGAAAACAAAAGATATTTTTATGGAAATAGCCGGCAAACGAGCTGACGATCCCCTGATGGTAAGTGGCTATCGTCGCCCATTGACATCAGCAACACCAAAAGCATCACTGATGCGTTGCCGGCCAGGAAAGAAAGAAGAAAAAGAAAGAAAGAACTGGCTCTCAAGCCCCCAACCTGAACAGGACGAGTCGTTTGGCGGCTGACTCATGCTCAAGGGTGGTAGTTATCCAGGTGAACCCCATGGAAAAATAATAATAGTAATAATGGTATTCATTAACAATTAAAATCAATATTACCAATATAATGCCTCGAGGCCCTACCACCAGCGGGCCGGATTTAGTCGCCTCTTACGACACGATACGGCGTGGGAAGAAGGACTTACGGGAACTTCTAAATCTTTGTTTGTTAGAGTTTTTGAGTTTGTTTTAAGCTCCAGATCTCAATTATTCCCAAGTCTAAATAGAATAAAAAGTGCCTTAACAAGTATTTGAGGCGTCCTAATTTCATTAAAACAATATTTTTTAAATTTTTTGATATTTAGGTATCAAGATTAACGAGGCTGTTTTAGTTTATGCTAGAGGTCCTATTTTTTAATGTTATTTTCATATTTTCTGTTTGTAAGTTTTAAGGTGCAAAACTTTAAAAATATAAGTTATGTTGATTATATAGTATCCAAGCCAAGTCCTTGTTTTGTTTTTATTGTTTTCATCATCATGTTACTAATATTTCTGTGAATATAAAATTTATTTCAGTCTCAAATTATGCTTTTAAAAATAGAATAAATAAAAAAGAGCAATGTTTTGATATAAATTTCAGTAGTCCTATACTTACAGATCAAAAAAGATATAAGTTTAATTACTACCTATGATTTAATTTTTCTTTTAAAATTAAAGAGAAATATTTAGTTGTGTGCCATAACTGATGTGGGTTTGACTACTATGGTTTTGTAATAAACTGAAATAAGTCGCAGGATTTTTTTTCTATTTAGTTTTTTTCGGGGTTCCCAATATTGTAAAATGATAATTGCTATACCAAATTCAAGGTGGAGATCTCTACTTTCAGATTCATTTTAATTTTACTTTGAAAATATGACTATATTTACGGTTTTTTTTCATTTAGTGCAACTAATCAAACATGCAAAACTTAAAACGTGATTTCCCGTAGTTTATAATTTTTGAGTTATTTCTCTTTATTATTAAGCGTGCGCTATGTCCAGTAGCTGACCTTTAAAGACTGATGGATGGATGGATGGTACATGCTACCCTAGGTAGGTACCACAGATGCAGCGACTGATGCTCATTTTGATATTGGAACGAAGTTCCTTATCGCGCGTTACGAAAGGGGGCTAGACGGAAAAAATTAAGACCAAAAGTTGTAACACAAAAAGTGTAACGACGTCGGTACAACTTTTGGTCTTAATTTTTTCCGTCTATGCACTCTGTCTGTATATATTTATATCGAAAGGAACTTCGATCCATCCGGGCATCCCTTGACACCTCTCAAGTTTTATATTTTTTAATTAACAAAAAAGTGTAAATTAAAATTAAGATATTTTGTATGAGTTGCTTGGAAAAATGTTGCGCTCCCTCCCCTAAAGAAAAGCGGTCATCGCCAAACAGAACTGTACGGATTACTTCAAAAAGGTATTGCGGCTCATAATTACCGATCAACTCCCAAACAATTTGTTGATTATCTAATTCATTACACCCTTTCAGTTATAGCAGAATTTTAACTACAGATTTAATGTCTTTAAGTCTGTTTCTATTGATGACGGGAGGGCAGTCAGCTAACGTGTGAAATCCCCACTACCATGTCATTACAGTATTTTCGCCAAAGACGCGCAATCAAAATGAGGCAATCACGCAGAATACGGGACTTGCCCGTTTCGCCTTTTGTAGATGTCACAACCTTTATAGAGGCATGTAAAGCTGTGTCACAATATTACGGATTAGGACGCTAATGTCTGCTAATCATAATACCATTACTCGGGTTTCGCACTGGAAAATATTGTCATTTAGACGTTTAACATGTTAATCTTGTACCTCTGATAATACTTACTTTAGCTCAAGCGACTAGCCGATAGGGCTTTTCGCAGCAATTGAAAATGGCGTATCACTACATAATATAATATTAATGCCCAAATTTCATTATAAATGACAATTTTTTTCCCTTTTGTCACGTTGTTTCCAAAAATATCTATTACTTCTTCTATTGTCTACCAATCTCGGGTAATTCTAGATCTAAGATAAGAGATCTAAATAGTAACTTGTAAGTTCTTATTGAGATATCTTTATAATGTGATCATAGATTTTACAAACTCGCGTGTCTCACTATCAGTCCTGGAATTCTCAATAGGCCATATAGGCCACGGCCTAAGGGCGGCAGCGTCCTAGGGGCGGCAGATTTTAAAAGATGATGTATTATAGATGATTTTGCTACTAAAAAGTGTCGCAAAAAATTGTAATTCTTTTTTTTTACGCTCTTTCTTAGTGACTAATTCGGTGCCTTCCTTACTATTAATGGAAAATTATTATTATAGAAAGAAGGTACAGGGGCGGCGAAAATTAATTGGCCTATACTCATAAAAAATATAAATCCGGCACTGCTCACTATGATGTAGGTTGGTAGATTGGTTCCTATACCACAATGTTATTTAGTTATTTGATGATTTGATGTTTTTCATTCTACTTCTAGTCTGACTAAGCCCAATTCTGACTCTGATAGTTATGTAGGTACTTTGTAGTAGGTAAGTCGACTTACGGTACTATTCTACATTGCAAATCTCTGATGGCCATAGTATTGAAATGATAGGGAACTAGGTCTACCTACATTTAAATTATTTTAAATACAAAGATTGTGTTGTGTTGAATTACAAATTTTCCAATGAATAATGTTCCGGATTTAAATAGACTTAAGAAACCTATATATTATCGAGCGACAGAATTAAACTAAGCAGTTACTTACTGAATTTCGTACGTGTCATTGTTCATTTAAATGTAAGTCCTGAAAAGAAAGCAATAGCAAATGTTATTGTGATGGAAACAAAATATGAATCGATTAGAGAAAATGTAGGCGCTGTCGTAGATTCTGGTATGTGTGTTGATTTGTTTTTATTAACTTTTTTGTGTTTTTAAATTATTATTATATATTATTTCTTAATATTAAATTAATGATTAAATTACTATAATACATTAATTTATTGAATTATTCCTGTGAGTTCCTGATAAAAATGGTATTGACAGACTCACTGACGGGCGGAGGGATAAACGAATTGATGTTATGGGTGTTTTTCCTATTGAGATACGGAACCCTAAAAACTAAGTAAAAGGTTTCCTGTGAAGAAAATATTTTTGCAAATAAATTATTTTTTTCCATCTAAAATTGCTTTAATATTCAACATTAATTTTATCTCGAATCTAACAGCCAATTAATTTTATTTATCTATAGGTACTAGGTACTAATATTATAAAGAGGAAAGCTTTGTATTATTGTATTTTTGTATGTTTGCAACGAATAAACTCAAAAACTACTGAACCGATTTTAAAAATTCTTTCGCCATTAGAATGCTACATTATTTCTGAGTAAAATAGGCTATATTTATTTTTAGAAAAAATTAGGGATCCTTGCTAAAACTGCAGTAATGTGAACCAAGGTGTAAAAAATTGCTTAAAAATTTCTTTCATCGCATACGCTGCGGAAACTATTGATGATAGAACAAAAAAATGTTCTACAATATTAGAGAACATATCAATATCTACAAAAAAAGTTGCGATACATATGTCCAACTATTGTAGTTATGTCACTATAACCACTTTTTACATTTTAAAAGTCAATAAAAAAGCTGACCAACATCAGATCATGATAACCATACCTTCGTATTAATACTTATCCAAATAAATCATTTCATATTCAAAACTGTTTCAATACCTATTGATAACTTTTTGAATTACTCAAATCGGACATTCCATTCAGAAGATATTGGAAAATCATCCCCAGGGATAAAAATAGCGATTGGAAGTCACTGAAATACAAACCAATTATGTCAGTTTTAGAGTTATAAACATGAACAATTTTGTGTAAATTCATAGTTATAAACAAAAGTTAATTTTAATACATTTTTTTGGCAAATCATCCCCTAAATGGTTAATTAATGTGAAGTATGGCAACTTCGTCAGTTTTGAAGTAAGAAGGGTGAAAATTTGTGCTTATATAAGCTTATAGTTAAACACAAGAAATAAGTGTATCATGTTTTTTTTCAAAATTCATCCCCTAAGGAGTAATACTTCGTCATTACACGCTTTATTAATAGCTTCACCTGTATGTTTGTAACTTCTCTTTGGACTTGATTTTGACCCACTTCAAACGGTCAGATTTCTTTCAAACTTCGTAGACTTATCGAGGACCAAAGACAATTCAATATTTAAAGAAAAAAAGAAAGAAAGAAAAACCTAATTACACGCTTTGATTAGCTTTAAACGGTCAGATTTATTTCAAAGTTCGTAGACTTATTGAGGGCCGATGACGATTCAATATTTAAAGAAAAAAAAGAAAGAAAAAACGGAAGAAAGAAAAATCTACATGTAGTACGCGAGTGATAAGTTATACTTCTTTCCATCCCGCTCCCTCTCCCCCTCCCTCTCGCCCTCCCCTTTCCCCTTCCCCCTCCCGCTACCGCTCGCTCTCCCCCTTTCTCTCCCCTCCCCCTCCCCCTCCCCCTCCAGCAAAATAGTATAATTTTTTTTGTTTCAATCAGAAATAAAATTGCGTGATATTTGCCGAGACCCCCCTCTCTCCAACGTAAGATTAGATGAGATTTGACTCGACCCCCTCCCCCCTTAAAAATCTCACGTAATTTATGGACGCCCTCTCTTTAGTTTTATTAAACTATTATTTATTTTTGATCTCAGAAATGTGAAAATTAATATATAAGCAAAAATGAAAAAATGAATTGTTATAGTTGTAACACGGGGAGGAGAGGGGAGCAGGAGCGGGAGAGGGAGCAGGAGTGGGAGAGGGAGAGAGAGCGGGAGAGGGAGAGGGAGCGGGAGAGGGAGCGGGAGAGGGAGAGGGATAGAGATATGCACACAAAAACTATAGCGGCTAAGAACGGCTGTATCGATTTTAATGATCTCTGATTTGTTACATTCTAAGGCGATACGAAGTACGCCGGGTCAGCTAGTTTGTTAATAAAAAAAGAAACGGAAAGTGTATAAATTATTTTGACATTATTTATGGTACATATGGGGATGCTAGCCAGTTCTGTTAGCTTGAACATGGCTTGATTGAACACGCTACCGTGTGTCTAGATCATCGAAAACACCCTTTTATTCATTTATGAAAATAGTATAGATTACTATTATTATAAAGAGGAAAGATTTGATTGTTTGTTTGCATTGAATAGGCTTGGATTGGAAAGAGGGACAAAAGCTGCATATGCTCAATTTTTTTTTAAATTTTAACATTAATCTTTATGCAAGAAATCGTAATGCAATTTTTTTTTAATATTTACTGATATTTTAATAGTTTTTTTGCTCTCTTGTAAAATTGCAATTTTCATCTTATGCCTTTTTTCTACTAAGGGTACGATGCCATTTCAGATCATGGTCTATCTGTGTGCAAAATTTCATGAAATGTTCAGTAGCTATCACCCCGTGTTCTGGCTGTGGGAGTCAGTTCTTTCTTTCTCCCATACTTCTTTCTTGGCCGGCAACTCATGCCTCATATCTTTGTGAAAGCCATAGTCAGTGAATGTGAGAAAAAAGAGCTCCTTAGGAGTTTCTTGCTCCTTTATCTGCTAATATCAATGAAACTTAAGTGTTTATAAAAACCAATTTCGAACAAAAATTTACTTTATAGCAACGCCTGATACTTTCAACTAGCTATTTATCGTACCAAAAATTTGTGACACAATTTTATACATCTACTAGCTGTGATCGCGACTCCGTGCATTTGGAAGCATTTCCCGCGTAGATCCTGATCCCCTGGGAACCCTAATACCATAATCAGAACCCTAATCGGTCGAGCCGTTTCGGAGGAGAGCAACCACAAATCCACAAACACCATGACACGAGATTTTTTTTATTAGGCTAGTGACTTCAGCTCTGATTTTATCGAAATCAGACGCTAATAAACATATTAGCATTATAATTTTATGACCGTTATTGTTAATTAATTACTAACATAGTGTCAATAATAATATGATACTGTATATTGAAAACAAAAATTTAGTAAAAGAAGTACTAAGGTATGGATTTATTGGGTAAATAATAATTAAAGTATTGGATGTTTCAGATCACATCGAGACATGGACTTTCACAGAGACAATAGGAGGTATATCCATAATAGTAATTCTATACCTTGCACTGGTACTTAAAATATTGCCAGGTTTTATGAAAAATAAACAACCATTTCATCTGAATCGATTACTCATCTACTACAACGCATTGCAAGTGATTTACTCTACATACTTAGTTTTTATCGTAAGTATGAAACTTGCTAATGTTTTTCCACAGGCGCACTTCATAAAAATTCTTAATTACCATAAAATTAATCTATTAAAATCGATTATAAATAACTACTTTTAAAAACAAGGTTTATAAAATAGTGTGTTGTAATTATGCTGTTAGCGGTTTAGGAGTTCCTAGTAGGAGTCAACCTAGAGTGTACCTACTATCAGGAGTATCAGGTCACCAAAATCATTAAATGCACTGTCATCGGAAACAAGGCAATAATTATGTGAAATTTGAACTCCTTAGGATGGAAAGAAGTAGATCTAACTTAAATTGTATGGTTTGAATAAACTTGTGAACTTTATAAAATGAAAACGAAGAAAGAAAATTTATACAGGATGTCCCAGCGCGAAGTGACCGCCCGGCGTCTATTGATTATGTGGACAAAACTATCGACAAAAACCATTAAAGTAAAGGTCTTATCGGTTTGGTTTATTTTTTATTAGCTTTTAAATTTTTTTGTAGAAAAACCTGACCTGTTGCACTATTTTCAAAATATTTTTTTTATTTTTACATTTATTTTCATTCTGTTTTTTGTATTCACTAGCTGTTTTCATAGTTTATCTATTCGAGGTATAAAATCTACCTTAAATTGAATAAGACATTGTTTAAAAACAAACTAAGTAAAATTTTTTGAAAAAAAATACCCTTTTTCATTGAATTTCGCTAAAAAGTTGGAAAAATGCCCTATGAATATTATTATTTTATTATTTATTATTAATTAACATATTATTACCTACTAAATCTCACAAAAATGTTTGTAGTTATCTCAGTCATTTACCGAACTACAAACTTTTGAAGTATGCTCCCCATTTTCGATAATAAGAAGAGTAGACTTTTAAAATGAAGGCTAGTGGATCATTTAAGTGTCTTATAATCAAAAATATCTTTTGCTCTTTAATAACATAATTTTAAAGGTAAGGAAACAACAACAATTTGTTTTTAACAAATGGAATTTAAATAATTTATTTAAAAAAAAAAACAGTAATTCATTCATAAGGTTTTCGAAACGAAACATTAATACAGGCTAAGGCTCAAAATGACATCCTTTGAGTGGTACTTTGCACTTTCAAAATGTTCGCTCCTATTTTTATGGCAGCAGCATCAATCCTCTGTTTCAATTGTTCTCTCGTAGCTATTGGCACAGCATACACTTTTTGTTTAATGTGTCACCGAAAATAATAATTAAGAGGCGTTTAATCAGGAGACCAAGAGAGAGAGGTGGTCCAGTAGCATGGTCCTCCAAGGTCTCAATTTAAACAAATTATTGATGCTGATGCTACAAAAATAGGAGCGAACCTCTTGGAAGTGCAAAGAACCACTCAAAGGATGTCATTTTGAGCCTTAGCCTGTATTAATGCCAATGGTGGTCGTTTCGAAAACGTTATGAATGAATTACGGTTTTTTTTTAAATAAATGATTGAAATTTCCATTTCTTTTTATTGTTTCCTTACCTTTAAAATTATTCTATCAAAGGGCAAAAGGTATTTTTGATAGTAAGACACTTAAATTATCCACTAGCCTGGTTTTAAAAGTCTACTCTTCTTATTATCAAAAATGGGGTGCATACTTCAAGAGTTTGTAGTTCGGTAAATTACTGAGATAACTACAAACATTTTTATGAGATTTTGTAGGTAATAATATGTTAATTAATAATAAATAATAAAATAATAATATTCATAGGGCATTTTTCCAACTTTTTAGCGAAATTCAATGAAAAAGGGTATTTTTTTTCAAAAAAATTTTACTTAGTTTGTTTTTAAACAATGTCTTATTCAATTTAAGGTAGATTTTATACCTCGAATAGATAAACTATGAAAACAGCTAGTGAATACAAAAAACAGAATGAAAATAAATGTAAAAATAAAAAAAATATTTTGAAAATAGTGCAACAGGTCAGGTTTTTCTACAAAAAAATTTAAAAGCTAATAAAAAATAAACCAAACCGATAAGACCTTTACTTTAATGGTTTTTGTCGATAGTTTTGTCCACATAATCAATAGACGCCGGGCGGTCACTTCGCGCTGGGACACCCTGTATTATAATACATTTACATGTTTAAAGTAAAACCTTTATTTAAATATAAAAATTCAAAAAAATGCATTTCGTTTTCGGAGTATTAATGTTTATTCCGATACAACACGCAGGGAGCCTAGCCACCTATCCAATACGTCAATAAGCCTGTTATACTTTTTAACCATAGACATACTTATTATTGTAGAGTAGAGCTCACATCGGCAGTAGACACTTCACAGACTAACCAAGTACTTATATATCCAACGATTTTGGTACTATCTTCCATCAGGCACGTAGTAGGTACCTAGAAAAATGACAATAATATTATATTTCCTGTGAGAATTACACAGAATTATGAGCAATATAACGTTTAATTCACTGACTGTTTCTGGTTTTTGGTTCACATTAAATTCTATTTTATTCTAGACAAATGTAACGTGGTTTCATGTAACGTATAATTCATTTTTATGACACAATAAGTCCTATAATACAAAATAACTTGTGGTTATTCGTGTTTTTGTACTCCTAGCTAACATAATCAAATAGGCATCCTGATTGTAAGTGGTCGCTAGCGTCGCTACCATGGTCATCCGAGGCGCCTAAAAACTTTTGCAGGCAAAAGTATCGCTAATTCAGTTGACTTCATTCTTCCTTTATTTATTTAAATGAACTTTTTTTCAGTACACAAGGTATATTATTAATCATGGAATTATTACAACAAGGTGTCCGAAAGGCCAGGATTTGAAAATTGTAAGTAAATTCTGTAAATTAAATAAAAAGCTGCTAGATCTTTTTTGGCCAACTTTACATATTATTATATTGTAAATAAAATATTTGGGTTTGCCTGGATAGCTACCACCCTCTTAATTGACTCAGACGTCAAATGACTCGCCGTGTTCTGGCTTGGGGCTTGAAAACCAGTTCTATCTTTTTCTTCTCTCTTTCTTGGCTTGCAATGCATCAGTGATGCCTTTGGTGTTGCTTATGTCTATGAGCGACGATAGCCACTTACCATCATGGATTACTAGCTCATTTTGTGGGCTATTTCCATAAAAATGCTAATTTTAATCCTTGTATATTTTTCAGGTGATAAGCGAAATCCAACCTTATTTCATAGCGAAACATATAGATCTTTTAGACACGGTCTTCTTCGTTTTACGAAAGAAAGACAACCAAGTGTCCTTTCTTCATGTCTATCACCACAGCATCATGGTGTCATGGACGTGGCTTCACCTGATGTACCATCCGACTGACCATTTCGTGGTCGTTGGTCTTATCAACAGCTTTGTTCATGTGCTGATGTATGCGTATTATGGACTTGCAGCGCTGGGACCCCGGTTTGCCAAGTTTGTGTGGTGGAAGAAGCATTTGACTAAAGTACAACTGGTAAATATCATTATGAAGCCGTTACTTACTACTTACCTATCTACTTACTTACTACTTACAATATCTATTTAATAGAATAAGTATCTTAATCCCATGCTAGTCGATCAGGATTTCTATAGCCAATAGGTCGCTTACAATTGGTTTCTTGATGGACTTAGGTGAGAAGGTTTCTTGATAGTCATAGGTGACCTTGAATATCAGTAATGTAAGAGGCGTCTTAGTAGTTTCCTGATCAAGAAGATACCAAAAATTGCCTTGTTAACAAAGCTGCAATGATTGCAGAAGTTTCTACTCTAGTTAAGCAGGCAGATGAAGCAGGAATACTTCTTGAATTAAAAAAGGGGTTATGACTATTGCAAAGATATTTAAAGGAATAACAGAAACATCGGACCGAATCTTCACTGTCTTTAAGGTGTTCAGCAGAGTGTTGTGAGTTGACTTGGATTTAAGCATAGATGAAGTCTTTTTATTTAGTCTAAATATCACCCACTTTGCTTTGCATATTTTGAATTTATATTGTCTTATGTCACTAACGATAACTCTCTAATTTCCACTGATCAGCATTTTCTTGTTTAAGTTTGACTTGCTGATGATGTTGATATTGAAAATGATGAAAATGATATTCTTGTTTCAGATCCAGTTCATCCTCGTGGTGTCAAACCTTCATTACCAGCAGAAGCTGACTCCCTGTCCGATACCCGCGTTCTTCCATTACTTCTGCTCACTGAGTATCGGTTCCTTCTTTCTTCTCTTCATGCAGTTCTATCTCAAGAGTTATAGTGCCAGGAAGAAAAGCAGTCTTAGAGAACGTACGAAAACGCAAGTGGATATCAGTGTCGAAGAAATGTTTAAAAATAATTAAATAGCAAGTAAAATTGTGTGGTCTAATTCTATTCTTAGAGTGATTCGTGTGTAGGTTATATCTAAACGTGAGACTTGTCATAATTATATCATGTCTTATGACCTTATTGACGATCAGACGACTGACAAGGAACTTGATAAGGAGTGGTTACCGTCACTGTTGCTTAAAAGGAATATTCGCAAAAGTTAGTAATGTCACATTGCGGACTAGACAAATCAGAAACCTCTACCAAAAACAATAGCTAACTGCGACACCACGAAGTTGTAAGGTTCGCTGATTTCGATTCAAAGAACAGAAAATTATTTGACAGAGAAATGTTTAATCTCATATCATCATCATCATGTATCATCTCCTACGGTTCATATGACTATGGTGTAGATCATCATCATAATTCACAACCAATACCTAACTGTCTCATAATGTTTTCATAGTGCGAGGGGTAAAGGTATGGTACTTACACCACGGTGGCCAAGTGCGAATTGTCAGACTGCACACACCTTTAAGAACATTATGAAGAACCCTTTAGATGTGTAGGTTTCCTCACGATGTTTTCCTTATCCGAAGCACGAGCAAGCAAGAGAAGCAAAGAAGAAGCCGAAGCAAGAGGTCCGTGCTGGATTCGAGCTCTAACACCTACACCACCAACACTCAAAAGGCCAACTTTTACATCACTAAATATGTAGTCGGATAAGTTTGAAGACATGTCTTTTAATATACTTAAAATAATTATGTAGTGCGATACCTACTCTTATCTGAAATAGAGTAAGGCCAAACAAATCGTGATATTTACAATAGTATTTATAATCATCTTATCTGTCATATTTTGCCCCACCTGAGTGATGACCTATCTGATTTTTAAAGTTTACGTATTCACACACACACGTATTCACATTTATCCGACGCACTATACTACAGATACATTACACAATTTTAAGAAACAGTTTAATAAACAAACGCATAATTACCGCTCACGGTCACCGTTGCACCGCACTTGCCAATCGCATCGGATATGTAACCGTTGCAACCGGTGGCGGATGGGAAAGTCGGTATTCGGTACCTATGTGCGTTGCTGGTTACTGCAGCACGCGATTGAGCCTCGATGGTGATGATTAAACGATGGGGTATTGGTATATCAATACCAATCTCTTGGTGATGGCTATGGATAGATTACGGAACCACTGTTAGGGAAGCTGTGCTGCTAGACTTTATTTAAGGAAATAATTAACCGGCAAACGAGCTGACTATCCACCTGATGGCTCCTGCTCCTGGCTCCAACAAGGCTTAACGACTGTAGACCGGGATGGCTTTACGTGCCAACCGAAGCATGGAAGCAAAGAAAATTTTGCCACTGATTGAGTGATCGCTCTTCCTAGCGACCTATTGCCTGTTGATTGACATGGTCGACCACAACATCATAATCCGAGCTATGAGCGCTTGTTCTTTACGGAAGACTTAAATTTCCTCACTTTTCTTCGTATGCCAGCAATAGACCTGTTAATTTAAAAGAGATTTTTAAAACAAACAAATTGTTTCCCGGATATTGGCAACCCCGAAAATAGATCAAGTTGGTAATTAAGGGTTATATCGATGGGAATTTATATCAATAAAATAATTAAGCATTTGAATGAATACACTATAAATCAATAATCGCATATGAATACATTTTCCTTATGATCGCTTATCTGTTTACTCTTCGAATCTCGTTTATCGTAGTAGCCGGAAGCACTTGGCGCACTTGCAATATCGCATGCACTTCGCACTCATCGCAGGCTGTGTTTAAGAATATAGTACCTGTTAGTTGCTTTCAGACCACCGCGCTGGGTAGTCGCATAGTGCATTTTATTTTTCATAAATACGCGTGTGTAACTGAAGACTTCACCCGAAGTTCAAAACACGAGCTAAAGGTTAGTGCTTTCTGTAAGACACAGTTAAAGATAAAAAAAATTGTGATGTAGTCGTAAGAATTTTTAGCTATGGTCTGAAAATAGGTCTAGTTGGAGGTCCAAGTTACAATTTTGCAAGACCGAAATAAAAAAAAATCGTGTTAAAGTTCAATAGAGAAAACGTCGTGAGTAACCTTTCTTAACAAAAATTCTTCACAATCCTCTTTAAGGCATGTAAAGTCTTCTATCAGTCAGCCAGTGGACCTTCCCAAGAGGAGAATTCTCCTGTAGCAGTAAGACTGTCATGATGGTGAGGAATGTGTAACCCAGTTCTCTTCTCGATTAGGTGATGGCATTGAGTTTTTACCCTGTCATCATATTCCGGTTGCATTGTTAATTAATTATACTGCAAAGTAAGCGGCGTGGTCATCTCCGTGAGTTACGAAATCACAACAGCGCTTCTCAAATCGGTCAACAAGAACTTAATGTTATGGATTATGTAATTTATTTGATCGATTATAGAATTAGCTGGTGCGAGTTCGTCTGCGGAAATGTTTTTCTATGCCCTTTTAAGGAATAAACAAACCCACTTTAGGGTTGAATATCCAAAAGTTTAGTTGTAACGTTTTTTTAATTCATTTTAGAAAAGTAAATACTAAGTTTAGTGTAATTCGGAATAATTTTTTCTATACTTACCTTTACAAACTTTTCCCGCGTTTTATTCTATAAGGATCTGCGAATAACTTCCCGTTATTTTATAAGTACAATTACGAACAATTGCTTAATATCGGATATTAACAGTAATGGGTACTTTTAAAAGGCCCTCTGTCATAGATGGCTCTTTAGAGTAAATTCCACGTTACGTTGGATAAGATTAGACAGAACAGTAATCTTCGGTAATCCGTCATCAATGGGATGTTTCCGGACTTCCCCAGGTTCCGGTGTCTTGTCTGATCGCGACATCGCGTGTTAGAAGCCAGTTATTTGCGGAGACACTACCTTACTAATGACATGTTACTTCTAAGGAGTAATATTCATCGCTGTACATCGCAAGTCAATTGACCCATTGAGCTCAAATCATCTCTCTATAGTCCGTTTTTAACCGTCTTCAAAAAAGGAGGAGGTATTCAATTCGACTGTATTTTTTTAATGTTTGTTACCTTCGACTGGGTGAACCGATTTTGATGATTGTTTTTTAATCGAAAGCTGGTGCTTGTCATGTGATCCCACTTAATTTGAGCGAGTAGTTTTTGAGTTATTCGTAATTTTGAAGTCCGTTATTTTTTGTCAAGCATTATTGAAGTTATGTTTTAGACGAGTCTTATTTGGTAAACAAACTTAGTCTTTTTCTCGTTATTTGTAAGTTAAAAATTAGTAGTCAAAAAATTAAAATAAGTAAAAGACGGGAGGGTTGCTGACTAAACGGTTGGAGTTGGACAAGTGAAAAATTCCCAAAAATAGGTTATATGATGAATTTACAAGGAAGACTATCACAGCTATGTCAGCATAAGTAGTTAATAAGTAATTGTCGATAAATTGCGCGTGGCCTGACACGCACTTGCCCGGTTTTTAAATATTGAAGAATGAATGCCGTTGTCTTCAATACTAATTTGCATATTTAATTGAAGCAACACTTACCTAGTATTCGTAGTTATGAATAAACAAGGCCATGTTGAGACTTGGAGAAACAAACAAACAATTAATTCGCTAGACGATTAAACGTGGTAGGATGTCAGTTTGTAGGAAAAACAAAGTCCAAGTTAATCGCGTGTATAATTCCGACCACATTTCAGCCACAATGTAAATAAGGGCATTGTCTCTGTTGCGGTTTTGTATGTAAAGTATTAGCGCTTGTCAATGCTCATGTAAGTGATGCAACAGCGGGCGCGATCGGTAGGTGACCGCTGGTAGCAATTTTTTTTAGTGCTTCCATACTTTGGAGTGCATGTAAAGCCTTCGAACCTGATTGTTATTAATCCCTGCTCAAATCCGCACTGGAAATGCATGTTGGAAGTAAATCTATTCCTCCTAATTTATGACGAGAGACGTGCCCTGTTGTGGGCAATTAATAGGTTGCAGCTATGCACGTTTGAGGGACCAGAAGTATCGATTAAATTAAGGGATCATTCAATGAAGCTAACACATTACACAAAATCTCAATTGACCAATATTTTTAACAACTCAAGCTTTCTTTAATGTGTTTTAATAATTTAAAAATATATTTAATTAATATCTACAATTTAAAGGAGTTTTGTGTTTGTTTTCCTTTTATTGAATGGATTTTTGCGTAAGTTTCGTGAGGTGCGATTGCTTGTACTGCACATCCCGTCATTTGCGCTGTCTTGCAATCGACCTCGGAACACGGATAGACATAGAAAGTGTTAGAAACGTCAGGATGTATAAAATAATTAAATGCAGTTGAGTATGTGCCTTTTGTGCATTATTAACATTTTATAAATATCTTTGAAATGGATCCTAGGTTCCACCACTTATTTTTGGAACGAAGTTCCTTATCGCGCGTTATGAAAATGGGCTAGAAGGAAAATTTTCTTACGAAATGTTAGTACGATACTTTTTGAAGTGATTCAGAGAGTTTTACAGAGATGGCGCTATACAACTTTCTTAATCACGCTAACTTTCTGAATCACTTCAAAAAACAATACTTAAATCGAAAGGAACTTCGTTCCATCCGGGTGTCCCTCTCATTTAATTTTTTTTTGTCTTTTCTGACGGAAATTATTCATTGTTAAGTTTTCCATTGTTATCTTCCATGTAGATCAGTTAGAGTTCTATTACATTTATCGAACGAATGTGTTCGATGTTCTATGGGAATTACCGCAATAACTTGTTATTTCCACTGTAGTGCATGCTACTATCATTTTCAGTAGATATGCGTCATCCATTAATAATGTTCGAGCTATTGACGTTCACACTTGCATCGTCACAAATTAATTACTTCGCAATTCGCAATAAAATGTTAAATGAGGAACTGAAGTAATAAATTAATTTATAACATGAGTGAGAGCATTAGTAAGGGGCGTGTGTTCATTTTATAATACAAAATTAAGACCGGTAAGACAAAAACTACTACATGTGTTATTTATCATAATAATGTCATATTGTGCCCCACCCTGCTCTATCTATAGCAAAGCAAAGCAACAACCCATAATTGTCCCACTGCTGGGCTCGGGGTCTCCTCTCACAATGTGAGGGGTACAGGCCATAGTCTACCACGCTGGCCAAGTGCGGATTGGTGGACTTCACACACCTTTGAGAACATTATGGAGAACTCTCAGGTGTGCAGGTTTCCACACGATGTTTTCCTTCACCGAAGCAAGTGATAAATTAACTTGTAATACGCACATAATATTTGAAAATTAGAGGTGCGTGCCAGGATTTGAACCCGGGCCCCCGCGTTCGGGAGACCAACGTTCTAACCACTAGGCTATCACTGCTTCTCTCTATATACAGGATGGAAATAAAAGACAGTAGTTGGTGAAAAAGTACCCTGAATATTGATGATGGCAAATTTTACTGAAAGATAACATTCTTTTACTTTCAAAAATAAGTAAAACTAAATTCAAAGATTTTTGAAAAATCACCTGTCTGAGCCGGGAATCGAATCAGTGAAATGTTAAAAATAAAACATCCTGTATTTTATGATACCAACCGAAAGGTTCATTCATAAGGATCAATTTCTTTCAGCAACATAGTGTCTTAAATTGTTTAACTTAATACAAAGAAAAATATGAGTAACTTGAATATTTTTACTGCAAAATTCATACTTATTATTTAAAAAAAACGCTTGACTCATATTTAACCTAGGAATTCTCCTGACACCTGACAGTACATCCTACGAGATATCATCAGTTCTGTCAACAATGTAAAACTTGAACCGGAAGATAAACCAGATTTGGCAGTCTTAGATAATACACTGATTTATGGTTTATACGCGCTCAAAGTTAGCGGCGGCCTATTTGCCCTACTTTCCTTTTCACTGCACTGTCTAGCGAACGTTAAAGTTAACTATTCAACGAAATAGACGATGAACTTAATTATACATATACCTTTATACCAAGTACGACGACCCGTGTGGCGATGGTTTCCGCAACGGATCGCCGCGCCAAGGGTCCTGGGTACGATTCTCAGCGAGGCGGCAATTAGAATGATGAGTTTGAATTTCTGTTCTCGGTCTGGGTGTATTATTGTCTTTGTGTGCTGTCCATGGCACTCACGACACAGGGAATCCTAGTGTGGGGCTATGAGTAAGAAGCGTTAAAATAATTATGTGGTAGAATGTCTGACGGACAAGCAGAGGGCCACGTGGTAGTGACTGTTGCCTTTGTAAATCAATACTTTAAGGTGCTATTGTTGTTAGGGATGTCTTTAAAGATTATTGTTATTCTGCATTCCGCCCGCCTCTTCGCCCGCGGAAGAGTGGTTTCACAAACATATAAACGTCAAAATCATCCCACAGGAATGTCAGGATTGTATAACCGGGATGAATTCTACCCTATTTTTTAAGTCTGGATATGGTCTATCTATGTGCCAAGTTTAATCTTCATTCCTACAATTGTTATTATATTTTTCTTATGTGATAAGTTAATGCTTAACTGAAAGCCCACCTGATGGGAAGTGGCGATGAAGTAAGTTGGTACCTAAGTGATGCCGCGATGTAACCTAGTAAAAGCCTATTCCTTTTTCTTCTGAAGACTCGCTTGTCATGTGTGAAAACTATTAGCTATTCCACTCCTTCACCGCCACACTTACACCTTTGATTTGTGTGGGTGGCATAAATATAATATGCACATTATTTACACCTACGCCCGGCGGCTTATGTCGATTCTAAGTGATCGACAAAGTTAAGTAACAGCGGGCGCGGTCGGTAGTTGGATAGGTGACCGCTAGTTATCGTAAGATAACAGTCGTTAAGCCATGTCGGAGGCCCACGGATGGCATAAAAACTTCTGAAACTCGTGTTGGTCACTAACCCTTGCAACAATCCGCACTGGAGCAGCGTGGTGGAGTATGCTCTAGACCTTTTTAAGAGGAGAGACTCGTGCTAACTAGTGGACCATTAATGGGCTGAAGCCAAAACACCCACGACCTTAAAAAATGTATGTGACTAGTTAACAGAATTAGTTAACGATCCACCTGAAGTAAGTGGCTACAGTCGCCCATGAATTGATATTCATGGGTATCAAAAGCATCAGTTGAATTGCCGACCAAAAAAGAAGAAAGAGAGAAAAAAGAACTAACTCTGAAGCCCTCCACTCCAGCAAGTGTGTGGTAGCTAACTAGGAGCGGAAAGATGATCAATCAATTAATCAGATGATAGAGAAAGATGATACCAGTATTATGAAAATTGTTAAAAACTTCAAGCCTTACCACCAAGCGAACCGGCTTGTATCGACTCTTATGACAACTTAGTAGCAGGCATGATATCGGAATCAGGATTCCAATCCACTCCAATACGGTTATATAATTGCCAAACAAATAAAAATCTGACTAGCTGCGAACTATGAGGCTGCAAATCGTCAATTGTTTTTCTAATGTTTGAACAAAACTGATGACACAGAATGTGAGATTTTCAGCCAAGTAACAGTAAAGATGCCAGACAGCAATAAATGTAGGTTATGATCGAATTAAACAGTAGCGTAAAATAATGAAACTAAGTCAGGTCAGACATGCTTTTAACAGAACAACAATAATTTTACAGTAAACATGTCTGACTCTGTTATATTTATATGACGCATAATTTAATATCATTTAATCGGTTTTAAGTTTTGTCAATGTTTTTTTCCTTATGAATCTTAATTAGCGATTTGTTCCTTATGAATAATTGTTTCTTTACGTATTGTCAATGCATTAAAAATAAAACAAGGTTTAATAATAACAAAAGTAAAATTTAAATACAAAGTTTCTATAAAAAGCGATGATTTTTTATCTATATTACAATACATTTATACGGTAAGGAATTTTTGCACAGTTCATTAACTAAAATATTGGCATAAATAACACCTATAATCTGTACGTATAAAAAAAAGATTGTTTTAATTACGAGTTCGTATTAGCTCCGCCCAGTTGCTCAAGGTTATTGGCTCTTACAAGCGCCTTAATGAGAGGCGGTAAAGTTTAAATATTTCAACCATTAACTCTAATGACGTTTTCGTTTATGTACAACTATTTAATTATTATAGTTTTTGACAAAAGCTCTCAAAGAATGCGTGCTAATGGTGGTTCATATCAAGGGCTGTCGAAAGTGTTGACGTCGCACTTGATAAGTTTTGACCACTGTTCTCAGTCTTGTAAAGTCCTAAAGTTTGATCTTAAGTATGATTATTTTGACACTTAGTTACCAATTATTGGAACGAAGTTATTTTTTAACGAAATACGCGACGATGCATCTAACAGGTTTGGAAGTCTATTTTTCAACATTTACCGTTTCTCTGAGGTAAAACCTAAGATTTATCGAGTAAAAGTTCGAAATGAACAATAATCACAGACCATTTCGGACTTTTACTATTAAAAGTTATTTAAATAAATAAATAATTAAATTAAAGTTGGTAAATCTTAAGTTTTACTGGTATATCTTAAGATTTACCATAATTAGGGTTTTTAAAGTAACATAATATGTTACTTTAAATTATGTGGATATTATCCACTACATTTCAACCGTTAGCTTACCCCTCAGGGAAATTTCAATGATCATGTCTCAGTGCTTCTTACTTCGTATTACTATTTACTTCTCTTTTGAACTATACGATCGAGTTGTTGAAGTGGGCTACTTAATCCCACATTTATCTACTTTTGTCATTATCTTTTTATTTCTTCTCTGACTTCTATAATTGTTATTAGCGCTTTATGTTACTTGTTAGCGATCAAATAATCGACATTTTGAATACAGTGATTATGGTCTGGTGTAGAAATGCGATCATATAAATAAATATTTATTTACTAAAGAATTTATAACTTATTTTTATCGAAATCTCACACTGAATCCGAAAGAAAATTTTACGGCATTATGATATCACGGCTAACTAATCGTTCTGTAATAATTACCGCTTAGAATACTACTCAATTAAACCAATGTCAAGATATCATGCAATCTCCATTTTATGTTCTTCCATCGCAAATTGGTCCTTATTGCTTTTGAAAAAGGTGTGATATAAGATTTTAGGTGATGTGACCTTTGCATCACTTTTCAGAATGGGGCCATGCTCTAGACCTCAATAATCTGAAGTATTGAGTTAAACATTAGATTTTTTGTTTCGGGCACTAGGAAGATAATAATTATATAGAATAACTAGGCGATTCCCGCAGCTTTGCATACGGAAATTATGTTTTGACTTATTCAAACTTTTATTCTGTTTTCCAAGGAAACTTTTTAATTTTCCGGGATGAAAAGTTGTCTAAAATATGACTCAGTATCAGTAACAACTTTACTTTACATCGAAATCCGTTTAAGGTTTTTTATGTGATGCCCGGACAGACAAACAGACACTTTGAGTTTTATTATAGTAATAGAATAGATTATACGAGGATCCTGTAACAAAGTTACATGATTTATAATATAGCATTTTACATTGACTTTCAGTAGGTACACACAATTAATATCAATATGACGTATTTAAATTTATAAATCGTCATTATTACCAACAACGGTGAAGGTGACAGCGGTTTAATTACATTCATGAACCACTTTGTTAACAACTGTTATATTAAATGCAACTCCACGTATTGTTTCTTTTATGTTTTTTTTTTGTATAAATATACTTCACAAATTATGATTTAGGTTTTCTGTATCTTTGTGCTATTATTTGTTTTCCTTAGGTATGTAAGTAGTATATCTAGTATTTGTTTTCTTTAACTATGTATATAAATAGGTAGTATATACGCATTATTTTACATAATTACATGCCTAATGTTTGCTTACTAATACGCCTATCCACAATTTTTGCTGCATTTGCTATTTACATGGCGCAATTATCTGTTTCAGCATTATTTTCACTAATATATTTTATTTACCTGATGTTTTATGTTTATTGGCTCATCTTATGTTATTGGGAAATATATTTTATTATTATTATTTGAAGGATATTTTGTTTGCTTACCAAGGTGACGTTCGGGTTTTATTTTCTTGATTGGATTTTTGATAATCTGCTGAATAAATTAAAAAAATAAAATACAATCTTTACAGCTGTTAGCAAACTCGATCATTCGAATGCGAGATGATGTCTTAACATTGATTCTAAATGAAATAATAGCTGTATTGTTAAAAGCAAATTACTTTGTATCAAGATCAATGTTAATTGGTTTTATACTTAACCTTACATTTTCTATAATAAAACTGTAAAATATTGTACGCGTCGTATATATTTAAAAGGCTGCTTCTTATTTTTTATTTGCCATTTACAATTAAAAGTGCAAATGATTTAATATTATGTGTAGGATTTGGTAGAGTATTGCGTTCGTAATTTTTATCAAATCCAAATGTCTGTATGTACATGTTAGAAAACAATATCAATGGACGTATTTATTGACCCAATAGATCCTTTAACAATGATATTTAGAATCTTGGAACGAAGTTCCATAGCAGGCTTACGGCAGGAGTGAAATGGGATAAATCGTCTACTGTCTAATAACGGACGTGTGAAGCAATGGAATGCTTTTAAAAGCAAAAAAAAAAATTAAAGTGTATTACCATTTATTTGTTGCAGCTGCTTTAAAAAATATGTTTTTGTAATTTTTTTTGGAAATAACCGACAAACGGGCTGACGTTCCACATGAAGATAAAGGGCTATCGTCGCCCATGAATCTCAGCAACACCAAAGGCATCACTAATGCGTTGCCGGCCAAGAAAAAGAGAAGAAAAAGAAAGAAAGAACTGGCTCTCAAGCCAACAAAGTAAAGTAGACTAATACTAACTTAATAATATTGATGATTTTAAAAAAGAAAAATTTCCAAATGTTCTCGTCGCCTTCGTTTGCCCAAGACTTTGATTAACTGATCTGTTATTGTGGTACAGGTGTGTAGTCATGTAATTTACATCTCGTGCGGTTTGGTGAAAACCGAGAGTGCCCTACTGTTATAGGCCGGTTAGATAACGGTGACGTCAGAGTTAATAACCTCTTTCTTCTTCATGTTAAATGTTACTGCGATTTAATAGTGGCCGGTTTGTTTTTATAATATTATGTTAATCCGGTAAAGTTAGACATGCAAGGTTACATAAATTCCGGGACGGCTGAAAATTTGTACGAAATACGCCACTATATATAAATGTGAAATGTGAAAAGTCCCAATCAATCCACCATTTGCAAAAAATTTAAGGTCAAAGTTCGCAAATATAGGTATTTTGCGTTTATCAGCCAAACGATAAGTTTTATCAAAAAAATATGTTAGCAAAAATTGCAGCTCATCATCATCTATAAAAATTGTTGCAACACTTTTTTTCTAAGAATCACCATTATTGAGATAGAGTGATTCGAAAACTTAAAATTTCTTCCCAATGTTCCCTTTAGGGGAGGTACCTGAACCTAAACCTTATTTATTGGGATAATTTGACAGGGCTAGTATTAGTAGATTATATAGTTTAAATCATATTTCGTTTTCTGTTCTTTCATTAAAAAAATCATTTTTGAACTTATTATGTATCAGATAAGTTAAAAACATTTTGTTTTCTTTAATTTCAAAGATAAAATAGAAATTGATCGCTGTAGTATTTTGTTATTGTTACCTTTCAATTTAATAAAATATTGTGTATTCATTTCAAATGTAAGATACATTTATTATATCACATGCTGAACGATGCTGTATTATTATTGTCCATAAATCAATACCAAATTGTAAAATAAATAGCAAATCACCACCAAAATAATTAATTAACTGAACGTACTCAAATTACTATAGATAGAAATCTTCCTAATAAACATAAAATGTAGATAATATCTCAAATACATTAAACGTTTAACCTGATTAATTACTCGGACGTAAAGATAAAAATCAGGGTGATTTGACTACAAATATTAATGTAGCTGAAACTAGTTTCTGTGCTATGTTAAGTATTGTAAGGCGCGGGCCACACAGAAAAGACGTAAGACGAAGACGGGACTCGGACCCGTCGCAGACAGGGCGCGCTTAAAACATATAGAAAAGACAAGGAACGGGCGTGACGGCCGGCGCACACTGGGCTTTTCCCGGCCACAGAGTACTTAATCACTATAATAATTAGAACCTGCTCTCCGCGTCCTTTCCGCTCCCCCGCTGGCGCCTACGCAGGCCCGCGTCCTGTCCTTTCTGTATGTTTTGCAATAGGGCGCCGACGAGTCGGCGTTCGTGTCGGCGTCCCGTCTTTTCTGTATGTTTTACGTCGCGACGGCTGCATACATTTTGTATGAAAGTAGATTAAACGGGCGCCGCGACTGCGACGGGTCCGTGTCTTGCGTCTTTTCTGTGTGGCCCGCGCCTTACGCGATTGATTGGTAATATGAGATGTATTTGTTATTAGTTTTGGAGTTCAACAAACTCTTCATATAATAATTAAAGAAAATCGTTATAATTATAAAGTACATTAACTAGAAATACAGTACTATTCTATAGAATTGGCAACCTTATTTACATCGGAAGAGAATTAGCGAAAGTGTGTATTATTCTGGCAGTTGTTTTGACAAAACCCCTCCAGTTACATGTTAATTTAACTACATGGGTAAAAATTCCATGTTTACGTAAAGCATCTAATAACCGTTTTCTCAGTCAGTGGGTTATTTCATTAGGTAACAGATTTTCGTTCAGGTCGAATCGCAGTTTCGTGGTTAGTTCGCACTTGTATAGGAATTGATTTATGCGATTTCTTTTATGATAGCACATTTAGGCGCTATTTTAATAGCTTTTTGCGATATTAAATAATACTTAGGTACGATGTTTTTGGTAAGTGTTTAATATAATTTTAGTAAGGTGACGATAGACAATACAGGTAAAGTCTAAACAGTTTCAAAAACATGAAATTCATGAACATGACATGGCATGATGACAAATGTAAATAGTCATGAATATAAACAAATTCACGTTTCATATTGCGGTATTCAGATGACGAGCTTTGCTCGGTTTAGTGTTGCTTAACAACACAACACCATCTACTGAAGTAGCTTTGGTGTACTACTACTCACCAATAGATGTCAGGAAGAGTCTATTGTAGTAGTTTTTTATTGCCTGAAAACACGGATAAAACGAATTTTCTAGAAATGAATCCTAGCTAGATCGATTTATCGCATTTGAAACCCCCTGCATACGAAAATAAATTTCATGAAAATCGTTGGACGCGTTTCCGAGACTCAGAAAATAAATATACAAGAATTGCTCGTTTAAATGTATTAGATCAATGAAATATCGGAAAATTAGAAATAAATTTGAGAAAAATCGTATGGATCTCGAGGTGAAACCGGTAAAATTATTCTGGAAAAACAGTATTATACCTAGAAATATAAAGAAGCGCTCATAGCTCGGCGGCTTGCGTCTATCCTAAGGGATCGACAAAGTAAAGCAACAGAGGGCGCGGTCGGTAGTTGGATGGGTAACCGGTAATTCTTGAGCATTTCCGTGCTTCGGAGGGCACATAAAGCCGTCGGTCCCGGTTGTTATCATAAGATAACAGTCGTTAAGCCATGTTGGAGGCGCTCGGGCGGTTTGAAATTTCCGACACTTGGGTTGGCCACTAACATCTCCACCAATTTGCACTGGAGCAGCATGGTGGAGTATGCTCTAGGCCTCCTAAAGAGTGGAAACCCGTGCCCAGTAGTGGGCCATTAATGGGTTGAAGCCATACATACCTATAAATTAAAACTTAGAAAAGCTCATAAATAAAGAAAAGATACAAAATCATTATATAAAATGATCATCAGCAGATTGTATTAAATATTATGTGAACACTATTAACGTAGGAGAACGCACACGGCTAACATTTTGTAGTCCACTTCATAATATGTGGACAATATCGTCCAGTGTCACATCGCAACCACTCCGTGTATTGTCTCTACCATGTTTTATAACCGTGGTAGGTATGTTATACTAATAACAAGCGCATTTTTAGAAAAATAAAAAAAATATTGTAGTAAAAATTCGTAAAAAGTCACGTTAAAGCGAGGGCCAAGTCATTAATAAATCGAAGGTTGAGTTTAAGGGATAAACACAAACTTACGATAGTCTCTGAGAACCTGTGAAAGAGAAAGAGAGAGAAATGTATGGGTTCAAAGTAGCTCAAGCTTATTTACTAGCTCCTTACTATATAATAGTAACATTAGCTGACTGAGCGACTTCGTATCCTCTATTGTATAACAATCAATGAATGTAGTTGAAGCCGTTCTTAGCCTCTCCTCTCTCTTCATCTCTCTCTCCCTCTCTCTCCCCCTCTCCCTTATATTAAGCATATTAATTTCACATTTCTAAGTTCTGCCGAATGTAGAAAATAATTAATGTACTAATATCACTATTAAAAATAGGGGTTGATGGTAGAAGTGTGAAAATTTAAGGATGTACGTATTTCTTAATGCCAAATCCTAAAAAAAAAAAAAAAATTGTCCAACAAAATAAAAAAATTTGGGGTAGACCACCATTATCACTTAGGGGTATGAACAATAGTTTACTTCCTATTCTCAGACCTACTTACTGAATCAAGCCGAGTCTTATTAGTATTGAAATGTCTATTTAATCTGTTTATCTATTTTTTTTTTTTCATTAAATGCATTGCTCTAGCAGAGTTTATTTACGTTTGGTTTTGGGAAAAAATCTTTCAAAGCATCTAAAAAACACGGTATTGTCAACATTGAAATCTCTTGCTTGACGCCTTTTTGCTTATTTTGTTTACATTGATTTTTATGTTTTTGTATCTCAGATTTAACATATAGAAAACGCAGTGTGTACTTAGTGGACGTGACATTAAAGTGTATTATACTCCTTAGTGGGTGTTCGCGAGAATAACAATTTAACGAGAAGCAATTATTTATTCTATGATTTCTGTTAGCACTGACTCGGAAACGTGTTGTTTATGTTTAGAACTTAGGTCACAAATATTGTACTGCACTTTTCGTCATCCCTACAAACACCTCGGTGCCAGTATGTACACTTACTTGCAAAATAAGTCTCTGGATTGCGTCGAGAAATGTCTACTTATTCACTAATGGTATTTACTCTTCGCAATCCTTTAGAGGTTTAGTCAAAGATGCCTCTTTTTAATATATAATATCATTGGGTTTAGTGCCGTAAAACCTGCTTTATACAACTATGAGCGCTAAGGGCGTATTCACGTAGAAAGCTGGCTACCGTCGCCGATCTACCAGCACTTATCGGAACCAGTTCGTGCAGGTAGTCGACGCAGGCAGTCTCTATACTTTGTGCCAAACCAGCGCCGATAAGCAAGTCGGAACTTGTCGGCGACGTTCAGCGCTTATCGGCGCTGGTTCACCACAAAGTATAGAGACTGCCTGCGTCGACCATCTGCACGGACTGGCGGATCGAAGCTAAGGTCTTCTCAATATTACACACCTAAAAAAATTTGGCATATTGTATAGGTAATACTTGCAAGCTCGATGACTTATAAGACAAACTTTGAGACATTTTGAATCTGAATGTATTCTCCACCTTAGAATCCTTATCAGATTCTTTCTTATTTTACATTAATGAATTTCTCGTCAAGTCTAACAGTCTTTTGTATGTTCATGCTTTAAATTATACCTTTTAGTAGAGTTGAACATTTCAACTTTATGCTAGCATGTATCTCTTAAGTAATATCTGAGACACTCCTTCATGACTAAAATATTCGGCTTTCACTGACATTTCACGTTCATCTCTGTACCTTTTAGGGTTTTGTAGGATGGTGTTGAAACGCACAGTGTAAGTGTTGTGTCGTTCACATGTTCACAGCCATACCACATTATCGTTCATTATAAGATAGTTCAAATTCTCCAAAAAATCAGATTAAATCAATTTTTTAATTATTATTTTACTTTCTTAAATGTATGTCGACAGTTTTTATTTTTCATCAAACAAGCAGGTATACGGAATCCAAATAAGTATCTGATCCATTCATTCACTTTTTGTTCTTTACTAAATTTGTAAAAGAATAACCTTACCAACCTGTTTCGAAGCCTGTACAATGAAATTATAACATACGAGTAACCGCCCTCGCTTTGCTTCGGTTTTCTTTATTTTTTGCACCTTGGGTTACATTATTGGAGTTTTATTAAGGATCCCTAATTTTTTTTTAAAATATAATATAGCCTATGTTACTTGGGGATAGTGTAGCTTTCCAACAGTGTAAGAATTTTTCAAATCGGTTCAGTAGTTTCGGAGCCTATTCAATGCAAACAATCAAATCTTTCCTCTTTATTATTAGTATAGATAAAAAGTTGCTGCGCCCTCTGTTAAGTAATACCGATTTATAATATATAATTTAGCCATCTTGTTTTTTTCTGCCAGTAACCTCACGTAAAAAATCTTGAAAGGTAATTTTAGTATACTTGTAAATTGTGGGGTCACTTTGGAAATTTACATTTTTCCCCTCAGTCTCCTATCGAAGTTTGGTAACATGGCAACCTATACCTTTGTATGATAATCGCGATAATTTAAAGATTTTAAACTTTAGCCTGGTACTCAATTTGAAATTTCCAGGATTTTAAGTGGTTTTATTTAAATTTAAATTCAATACTTTACTATCAAGAACTTCTTATGTTTTGGTTATAACGTAAAAAACTGAATGTTATTAAGAAATGAAAAAATTCACAACAATTTTTTTATTTGGATTCATCCAAACAGACAACATAAACCAATCTGGGAAGAGAGACTTATCTGTAACAAAGCATCTTGGGTGTCATAATGATAAGATGGTCGATTATAATAATATGTTATTTTTATACCTTATAAGTTAATGCTAGAGTACAATTTAAGACAAGCTGCTTAGTTTACGCGACTTCGTTATTTCGTTTGAATAAGAGTTTTTCCCGTGAAATATCCCACTAAAATCGGTTTCGCCGTTCTAAAGAAAAAAATACGGACAAAAAGAAAAAAAAACAGATTTAGTATCGTGCAAATGTTTATGTCGGCATAGTTTGTAACGACGGAGTAACTTTGGACATAGAACAGTTCTTTAGTTTTTTAAGACATTTGCATTTTTTCTGAGATTATTCCTGCACCAATTTACCAAACCGCGTGGTTGCCAATATCATCTGCCATCTCCTCAAATGTTATTACGTGGCAACCAAAATGACAGGTTTTTAGGTCACTAACGCACGGTACGTTACAAAGATGTAACCGCTAAATGCTCACCGCAGTGAAGTAGGCCAGCATTTGAGGGTTACGCAGTTTTAAAATCATTAGAGTTCATAATAATATGAGGTGAGAAAAATTGTTATATCATTTTCGGTGTAACTACTGTTAATAACTTATGAACACTCAGGGTTAAATTGTGTTTTCTTGTACCGTTTGCATGTATTTTGCATGTATATTGTTATTTAATTTTTCAGAAGTAATGTTTAATTGAAACTATAACTTCTCAGTTACTATGATATATAATTTGCATAAAAATCATCGTATAACTAACCCAGGAGCGGAATGGCACAGACTCTTGCAACCTTCTTAAGCATTGTAACTTCTTAAAACGTTCATTCATTGATTTCATAGCTCCTATACTTAAAATAGCCCGGAATAGCCCGCATTGGAGCAGTGTGGTGGTGTATGCTCTAAGCCTCCTCAAGGAGAAAACTGCGCTCAGTAGCAGACCGGTTCAAGCCATACGTAAAATTCCGAAAACATAATTTCGTAACACGGTCTATTACTCCCCGTCGATAAAAATATTTTGGCATGCCAATGTAATCCTATAAAAATAACATTCATATGCATAATATTATAAATATGATTTTGCAATATGGGAAGTAGAACTAATATTTATTATTTATAGGCCTTTCAATATACTTAAATTTATGTATGAGTCTATAACATAACTTTAATCAATTTCTCGTCGATGTGAAATAATCGAAAGTGGAAGTTTATCATTAACTAGTATCCGGCGTGTTACGTGTTAGTACTACGCAAAAAATATTTGTATGGGAAAAGTCAATAATCGAAAATGCGCCTAATGCATTGTTTTAGTGGTCTCAAACCATCTTCGCATTATTGCATTTAAAATGAAACCATTTAGATTCATATCGGTTGGATAGTTTCAAAGTCTTTAAAGGACATGCATAATTTATTTTTGTGTTTTATCCATATAGGTTTCAGTGTGTTTCACGTTTATTGTAAGTGTCAAGTTATTGCCCTTTGGAAGATTTATCCTCTTTTTCACTAAGTAGGCGCAGTCGGTTGTTGGATGAGTTTAATATATAGAGATAAACCTACTGGCCATCGCTAGTGGCAAAAATCTCTTGGGCGCTCTCGTGCTTCAGAGGGCACGTAAAGGCATCGGCCCCGGTTTTTGTCGTAAGATAACAGCCGTTGAGTAATGTGAAGATGTTTATTTATTTATTTATTTAAACTTTTGAACCTAAAAACAATGTAAGAGGTACAAAGGCGGACTTAATGCTAAAAGCATTCTCTACCAGTTAACATTCGGTACGTAAGAGAAACATCTAAGGATGTTGTGAGTCCTCCAGGTGGCATGAAAACTTGGGTAGGAGTTAGCACACTAACCAATCCGTACTGGAGAAACGTGGTGGAGTATGCTCTATGTATAATATTCGCAAACGGCTGTCTATTTGGAAACATGACATGTGCCTTATAAGTGGCTTCAACCCATTAATGGCCCACTACTGGGCGTGGGTCTCTCCTCTTGAAGAGGCCTGAGATACTCCACTACGCTGCTCCAGTGCAGATTGGTGGAGGGTTAGTGGCCAAACCGAGTGTCGTAAGCTTACAAACTGCCTGAGGGCTTCCAACGTGGTTTAAAGACTGTTATCTTATGATAACAACCGGGACCGACGGCTTTACGTGTCGTCCGAAGCACGGAAACGCTCAAGAAGTTTTTGCTTCTAGCAGTCACCCATCGAACTACCGACCACACCCGCTGTTGCTTAACTTTGTCGATCACTTAGGTTCGACGCAAGCCGCCGGCCTATGAGCACACGCGCCGTGCTATAAGCGCGCGCCTTATAGTAGGAAATATGAAATGTCCAATTTGTTATACTCTAATTACGCGATTTCAATTAATTTTGAGAAGACTACAAAAAGTACAAAAATGTTATTCCTAATTAGCTCATAACGAAAACGATTTATGATGGATGTTTTTTTAACAATGCGTCCAATCCATACCGCCATAAATGACGGTAAGTAGATATGTATTTTATAATTTCGACTTTCTTTCATTACGCTTATTTCAGAAATTCAAATATGCTTGAACTTCTTGGTTATTTCATTTAAATTAAAATAAGCTTAATGTTTAATAACCGGATCAACATAAAAATTATTATTGTGTCATCATATACAATATTAACTTTCATAATCTATTAAATAATCATAATTTTAAAGCACAGCTTACAACTGCCTACGCAACCTTTTGGTTTGTGTAATTTTATGACTAAGCGAAAATTTATGCAAAAGCATGTATTAAATTGGCGTTTAATAGATATTTCAAATAATTTACATTAGTCTAACATCAAGATTTATATATGAAATAGGTAAATAATGTGTTTAAAATAAAATTTATTACAATTTACTGTAATTACAAGCAAATATATTTCTGTCCGTATCATTAGATATTATTGCACCTGTTTGGGCTATTGATGGTAAGTCGTCATGGCACCCCATGGACATGAGTGAACATAATCCGGATACCCGATACGATTTTAAATGAGAATAAGCCTGCCTTGAAGATAATGACGGTAACTACGGAGATGGTTTAATGTCGGTGTTTCGTAGATTTGGCTTGTGTGTACATCCGATCTTATTAAAATCTTTTGAAAAGATTGTGCATAAGCTGTAATCCATGTTTTCCCTGACAAAATTTGGCAACCAGTAGTAAACCAGTAGTAACCTTTTGTAATGAATAAGAACCACAGTCACAAAACTTTGGTACAAAATCGCAACCTTGAAAAAAAATCCTGATTCAATTTAAATAAAAATGGTATTTAATAGAATATGTATCTGAAATCAATATCAAAGTTAAGTTAGAAAACAATAGAATTAACCAAAATTTTAAGTGATAAGTAGATAAATCTTCTGGAATAGCCCATTATACCAGTTTTACCATTTTATTATTATACTTAGGAATTGTTAATGCTTATAATTTATTTTATTAAGAAATTGTTTCTTGACATTGTTTATGTTATTTTATAAAGACGATTATTAATTGATGAAAATGTAATTTATAAGAATTTTTATTTATAATAATTTTAATTTTAATTTATATTATTGTTATTAATTTAATTTCAATGTATGTATTACTCTAACGCATTAGTTAAGAAGCTGTAATGTTAGATGTAATTTTGAATATATATAAATAAATAAATAAATAAATAAATTATTTTGTAATGAAAAGTGAGTAAGTAGGGATATCCAAACGGTATTCTGTGGACCGCGGTATTTAGGACAGGCAGCCGAGCGAGACGGTGTCGAAACCACCTGGACACTCCTGTCAACCAAACAAATATAGCCTTTATTACCTCACCGCAAAGTCCTTGCCGATTCAAACATGCTTAACATAAGACTGGCTAGCAAGGTAGAACTGCAAGCATGGTTTTCGTAGAGCGAAATACAGGTAGCGGAGATATGGCTAGAGGTCTACTGTGGCTGGTAAAAGCTTGTAAGGTGTTTTACGACGTCGTATGAATGGGCCCTTGCGAAAATCTCACGAACGTGCCTTCTGCATGTTGCAAATGTTTGTTAACACGACAGTGAGAGTAATGACCGATATTGTTTCGCTGTAAGCAAGTTCATGAACGTAACCTAATTTACTGTAGCAAACAAATAAGCTCATGACATGTTGTACTCGTACTATGTAAATCTAATTTGCAATACTTTTAATAACGGTCTCGTTTTGATCCTCACCCAGTTTTCTCTCAGATTATTAATAAAGCTTTAGCTTAGCATGCTAGTAATGTATGGATGGAGTAGCTAAACAAACTCAAATCGTTTATTTCCTAAGTATAATTACCTACATTATGTATATTTACAAAGTCAGTCAATTAACATTACTACAAAGTTTTGCTGTTTCAACATTAATAAATTTTCTTTTTACTTGTGCAAAATAAGATACTATGAATGGTTCAAATCTTGCAATTGATTCTTCTGAATCTATATAATTATTTTATAAGAAGAAGGTCGTATTTTATCTGTATTAAAAACAGAAAAGGACATAAAATAGAGCCCTGAAGAACACCCATAATGACATGTTATCTCATTGAGCCCCCTTTGTAGATATACACTTCTGAGAACTTAGTGCAGACTTTGTGCGGACTCAGTATGGATTTCCCACAATGTTTTTTGTCATCAATGCATGAGATAATCAATCAAAAAACGCATGTACAGCATTTGACCTCGGTTTTCCCGCAAAGGAATTATTTCATAATATATCCACTTGGAAATTATTTGTATTTTAAATATTTTTAAGTATTATGAATTGTATTTAAAGCTAATAATTAACAATTTAATTTGAGTAACCCATCCAAAAGTCATAATGCTCGTTTTATTAAGATGAGACTACTTAAAAAGCTCACAAAATCTGAGTCGCTGATTATAATTTGTCATATATAAAAACAAAAAGATTCGATCAATGATGTTTAATATATAATATCATTGCATTCGATCTTTATTTTATTTCTCGTTGAATGTAATTATGTCTCAGTCTTAAGAAGTTTTTAAATTTATTATAAAGATAACAAATAAAACGTAACATTCGTATTGTTGTTTATATACTACATTCAAATTGCTATCAACATCAGCTTACGTTACAAAAAATATCCAAGTAAATTACGAAACACGTTCACAATTGAACACGATGTAGCGTTCGTTTCCAATTCGGGCCACTTTTACTCTCATTTTAGCTGTTCTCGAAAATTCGACTTATGGGCTCAGTACCTTGAATCAAAACCCGAAGGCTCGTTGAAAGCGACCTTGGTTCTTGAACTAATTTTAATTATGATGCAAGCTGTAAATATGTTTTATATTGTGGCATTATATCACGGAATGCACTTAGGTTGATCGCTGAATCACCAATCACTGTAATGATGCAGCGTGATGATAGATGTTTCAGTTCGTTCTACTTCAGGCCTTACAAACGAATACCCGTGTCTCCGTAGGCAGTAGCTACCATTATTGAATATGCAAGCATTATTACAAATCAGTCTAATAGGACAGCTATCTACAAAATTGTTTAGAAAGATTTCTATCATAAAAGCATACACATGCCGTAAGCGATTATGCTTATGCCACCATTTATTTGCGTGTAATAGATTTGAAAAGTGTAGAGTAGGTATAATTAAGATTAATAAGCATAATATTACAAATACAACCGGGGCAAAGCAGACGGTATAGAACAAATTTTTGTATTACAGAAAAGAGCCATTAGAGCTATTTATAAACTAAAATCAAGGGAGTCCTTGCGTGTCAAATTTAAACAAATAGGTATACTTACAGTAGCTTCCCAATATATTTATAATAATTTAGTGTTTATACGGAATAACATTATTGCATACAAACAAAATTGTGATTTCTCAAATCATCAAACAAGAAGGAAGCATCAATTGGCTACCTTTTCGTACAGTCTTTCTAAAGCGCAACGTTCTTTTATGCGACTAGGTGTAAAATTTTATAATAATATATAATAAAGTAATATATAAAGTAATAAATAATATATAATAAAGTCCCAAAACAAATACATAACTTACCGGTGGAATCTTTAAAAAAATGTGTAAAGGCTCAGCTCGTAGGCAAGGGTTACTATAGCATAAATGAATATTTAAATGATAAGGATGCTTGGAAATGACTAGCTAGGCAACCAGTTCTGCACAGGTTAGAGAATACCTATTTTTGTAATAAATATAATATTTATTTTTAACAGATGTGCTGAGGAGTTTCTTTACGACTTTTCTTCTCCACCATGACAAAGCACCTTTCCGAAAAGCTGGTAGATTAAAAAAAAAAAGGGTGCGTGTACTTTTGTACGCGCGTGAGAAGTTATACTTCTTTGACATGAAAAAAAAATCAAAAAACAATATTAAAAAAACATTGTTCAAAATACAATATTCAAAAACAGCAATACTAAAAATAAAAATGAAATAATATTTTGAAATAATTTAATTTACGAATCTCTATAGCCAAACTATATGTTAAGCGCCATCTGTGATTAATTTTGTAGTATATTCTAATATTACTTTGCTACGTATCGTAATAGTTCTCGTAATAGAATATAGATGGTGTTTTTACAATTGCAAAAACAAATCAATTGTAAATCTTTTTTTTTTTCTGTTTTTACAATTGTAAAAACACCATCTATGTTCTATTACGAGAACTATTACGATACCATGCTGTAAAACCAGTTTTTGTGGGGGGGAGAGAGTGAAAGATTTTATTCAGTTCAGTTGAAGAATAATTTATTTTCCGACAGGCATTAAACTTTAATACAGATTAAGGAGAGAAAAAGAATGGGCTGCTAGTCCCAAAGACAAGTATCGATTACTATTTACTACAGTACTACAGTCCGTTCACAGTTATTTTACCTCTGACAAGCTGTCATTACCTTCCCATTAGATTAGCATTACTTGCTGTCAAGTGACGAGTGTTGCAAAAGTTCCCGATTTATCGGGAGATCTACTGATTTTGGTTATCGTCTCCCGATATCCCGTTTTAGCGACCGTTTCTCCCGATTTTTTGCATTTTCTACCAATGTAATATAATATTGAAAATTAAAATAGAAAATAGTGTTATAAATACAAAAAACAAAAGAAACTGAGTCGCTCAATGAAAATACAGAAGAATTTTGGGCAAACGTAGGTACATATTATAGCATAAAACGTGGTCATGGCTCACGAAATCATGTTCTAATATTTTTTCCAACTGAATCAATGATAGGTCTATTAAACACAAAAAAATTAAAAAATACAAAAACCCGACTGCGTATAAAACATGAGCGACATATTGAGGATAAGTTTTGTAAAATGGATGGAAGCTTAGACGCGGAAATTGATAAATTTATTATAGAATTGAAAGACGAGTGTGATACGGAATCTGAGAGCAGTTTTGATGATTCATGTTCGTCCGATAGTGATTATTTATCATTAGGCGTGCGTTTGGCTCATTCGTATGCCAACCCAATTTAAAGCAATTCAATTTGTTGTAATTTTAATATAACTACCGAGAATGTGAACTGATTAGTTAGGAGACTGTAAAATAATACATTATTTTATTTGAACGTGTATCATTTTTACTATCGTTACTTTTGGATCAACCTAGTAAATAATATTTATATACATCAGAAGAAACATGTAATATTTCATGTTAGGGAATCGTACAAACTAAACATTACAACACACAGCTAAGGTTAACCAACTTAATAAATTAATAATGTAGTTTTTATAAGGAAGAATATAAACGCGTATAAACAAAATTTTGATATTAATAATCGCCAAACAAAAAGAATGTATCAATTAATTACGCCTTCGTTCCGCCAAAGTAAAGTGCAACGATCTTTCATAGGGCTTGGTGTACATTTCTATAATAAAATCCCAAAATTAATACGTGACTTGCCAATAGAATCTACGAGTTTAATGGTTAAAACTAAGTTGGCGAGTGTCTATTATACTATCTACTACTTAAATGGTTTTTACCCAAAACGAATGTCATAAAAAGGTTGTATAATAAAAGCTATTGCATATTTCAAGAGATTTTATTAGTTATCATTTATATTAATATTTCGTCTAGTTGTGCAGGAGGCGCTATATTTCGTTGGTTCCTTGCCCAATCAAGATACCATAACATACTCATTGTAAGTATGGCCACAGCAAACTACTGATCTTCTAAAGATGTATAGGGTACGTTATCCAGTGTTCAGGACTTATTCTGAACCTTTGTCAGTCACAAAACAGGCGATTAAGGAGTCCATATTCATATAGTATTGGTTTGCCAGAAATTGTAGCGAAACTGCGAAAACACATTCACCAAAACACAAGTACGAAATCGAATACAACAGTAAATTAAAATAACTGTCTGCGTGTCGATGAGTTTCAACAGTAAATAGGACTCCAAATAGGTACGCTGAAAATATTTAATAGAAAAATACAAAAAACCACGCGTAGAAACATGAAAGATCGATGACAAATATGACAGTACAGTGGTGTTATTTATAAATACTATGGTTACCAAAATGACATTATTAGGGATTACATCATCTTTGTTGTCAATCGATTAATCGATGTCAAAATATTCGAAATGTAATTTAATAAAATTAGCGTAACGATTGAATGGTAATTCTAAATATATTACATAGTTTTAATATGTATGGAATACGAAAACATGTAAGAAATAAATTAATATTATAATTATAAAAAACATGAGAGGTGTCAACGGACACCCGGATGGAACGAAGTTCCTTTCGATTTAAGTATTGTTTTGTTGTACAGCGCCATTGTAGAAACTTGGAATGTCAAATATGATTTAAATTCAAATAATAAAGAATACTTTGTAAATAGAACATAATATATCATTTTAACAAATAATAATAGATGTCGCTACAAAAATGTACTCTGAATCACGCTGTTGAGATTCTTTGTAAAACATATAAGTAATCGACCTAATGACATGAATGTCGGTTCGGTTCGGGTTTATTCAGCCAGATTCAGAAAGTTTTACAGTACAGCGCCATCTCTGTAAAACTGTCTGAATCACTTCAAAAAGAGGTGTGGGTCATTCTTAAAATCAAAAAGTGTCGAAATTTTCCGTCTAGCCCTCTTTCACAACGCGCGATAAGGAACTTCGTTCCAATTAAGAAATAATACATAAAATATATTATTATATTCCATCAATCGATTATTATGAATCAATTCAATCGATTATAAAATCGTTTGTAATGAGGTAAATACTGTGAAAACTTTTTTGCATACAGAAAAAATACAGACTTTAGCTAACTTCACGTTGTAGAATTTAGGTGTCGGTGTGCGCGCGCATCGTAGAAATTCACTCTCATCATTTTTCACCATCGCGCCAAAAGAAGTATAACTTCAAAAATGACGTGCATAAGAGTATCAGTGATACCTACATGAATAAAAGATTATTTCATTTCATTTCATTACAAAATTATGTCTATCTTTAGCAAGGATCGATGAAATAATGAAATGTTTGTAATCTATCTTATATTGTTACTAATAAAAGCGAACCACCAAAGAAACACATAAGGCGTATAGTTTTATTTCTTCATTAGTAATTAAATAACATTTTTATTATTGTCATGGAAGTAGGTAAATAATACGTCATAGATTCTGTAATGAATTTATTGGAATCCCTGATTCGCTACTAAACCGTTATTTAAACCATTATAACAATATAATTGCAATGTATTAACTTCTTATTCGGTTCTATTCAGAATTGAGAGCGGACTACATAACTTAGTTGCTTTTTATATCTCTACCCTGACGATAAGTCACCCTGATCGATTAATAATTGATTATTGCCATATTATGCAATTAATTTATCATACTTAATAACATAAAATTATTTTTATGTTAATTTACAACAGTTTATAGTATAAGTCTGGTATAACACCGATCAATATTTCAATACTATTTCCTTTCAGAATAACTGCAACATATAAAAATTATAAAACATTAGTCACCTTATTCTTGTAAACATCCTAATTTTAAAGTTTACAATATCGTACCTTCAGTGCAAAAAAGGCATACCTAAGGTGAAAATTGCAATTTTACAGAAGAGCAAAAAAACTGTTAAAATATCAGTAAGTAGTCAAAGGAATTTACATTACGATTTCTTGCACAAAACCGTCAAGATTAATGATAAAAATTTAAAAAAAATTGAGCATATGCAGCTTTTGTCCTTCTTTCCAATTATATTAATAACTAAAATTAAACGTAAGACGACTTATGTTTTTTCCACTGAGAGTGCGACATATTACGTGTATAAACCGATTATTATTACACGGAGTATATTTATTTATTTATTTATTATATAATTTACAGGCTTAGCAAACATTACAGATCAGTTCACCCAATTCGCTTGCCAAGCGTTTCGAGATACTCTCCTGCTGTTCTGCGAAATGCAGCAACAGGTGTACAGAAGACATCTATCTGACGATCCCAAGCCACTAAGCCGTTGAGCAAGATTAGCGCTCTCACAAGGGGAGACTCCGTTACCCGCGACAGCCTGCATCTTGATATCCAGAACAACTGATGTCGCTGATGTATATTTCAAAACGGTGTCGGTAGCTCACTTAGCACATTCAGAAGCCGCGTCTCAGCTATTCTCGCTACTCCCACTGTGTTTGGAAAGCAAAATTTATAAATAATAAAGGTTGTCGAATAGTAAACTACGCGTGGTCTAGATTTGTGGGTCACAATACATAACAACTTACATCATTGTCAATGCAGTGGATCCATTATCGACCACCACTGACCACGTAATATTACAATGCGGATGGGATAAAGGGTTAGTCGTCATGTTGAAAGTTCTTGTTCAATGGCATACGTAGCTTTGGACTGCTATATGACAATAAAAACGACAGTGATAGAGAGTAAAAACAAAACGTGTTTTTTGAAGCACGGATGCGTTCAAAGAATCCTTTAGTAGTCCCCCAATCATCTTCTTTGGTGTGCGTTCGAAGAGGCTGCCTACGATAAAATATGAGCTGTGACATAATCATACGAGGCTGGTATTTTAGCTTGCAGAAGTAAGCTAACTACTGCAGGAGCAAGGGGCCGTCCATTAATCACGTGATCGTTTTTTAGCATTTTTTAACTCCCCCCTCCCCCTTGGTGATATGTAGTGAGGTTTAAGACTACCCCCCCCCCCTCCCCCAACATCACGTGTATTTTTCCTTTCTTAAACTCTGCAAAAAAGTCTTTATACAGATCACCTATTTTCGACATTGTTTTAATCCAAAACATGCCGAGCCGGGCAGTCGGTGGCGGCGCGTGAGGCCTTCGTTCGTTGCCTGGCAACGGCAAGTCAAAGTCACACTACACGCTGCTTTTCTATTTAAAAATCGCGCGTTTGACGAAAAAATAAATACACGTGATATCTTACTACACCCCCCCACCCCCTTCGTGCTATTTTCGTGATTTTTGTCAAACCCCTTTCAAGCCTCACGTGATTAATGGACGGCCCCCAAGCTAACAACTTACTATTAAGCTGGCCATACACGATCAAGTTTATTTGTAAAGTTAGCAGCGGACTTGATGCGGCATCTAGTAAACTTGACATTATAATGGCTATTTGGCTTATCTTATCTCATGCAAACTGGATGCCGGATCAAGTGCGCTGCAAACATGATAAGTAAACTTGAACGTGTATGACCAGCATTAGGGGATTCGTCAGTCACCTCAATGTTTCTCATTTCCTGATCGTATTTCATACAAATAGTAAAATAAAAAAATAATTTTATAAGTTTATTGATATGATTATTTTGCAAGGTCTTTCGGCTATATTCGAATCAATATTATAATTAAGTCTCACATTGTGAGAGGAGACCCCGAGCCCAGCAGTGGGACAATTATAGGTTGCTGCTTTGCTTTGCTTTGCTTATAATTAAGTAGAAAATATACAAATATTAAGTGGGTCCAAAATCAGGGTTATTATGTGAACTTAATGAACAAGTTATATGACTTCGATAAAATACAGACAGATGCGCTAAATCAACTAATCAAAAATTCTTGCATGTAATTAAAACTTATAGGGCAAAAGAAAAACAGAATGAGAAATATACATTGAATTAATTTTTATGATCACTATAAATTTTTTTATTAAGAAAGCTTGTCTTCGAGATAGTACATTGTAAACTTTGCATTTATCACATATTTCTTCATTAATGTTAATAACGACTAGATTCTTTATGGTGTTTGAAGTTTGCCAATGCTCACTGAGCCAGCGCGGCAGCGTGGTGGATAGTGGCCAGTACCCCAATGTGGGAGAAGCCCAAACTTAACAGTAGGACAGTTATTTGATACGACAGACTGCGCTAGTTGAGGTTTTTGGCGCCAAATTAAATTTTCTTTTGTTTTTAGAAAAGTGTAGCTCTGTGATCTGTCTTGCAAGGATGCTGATCGAATTGTTATTGCAAAGTACAACAGGTAATATTACGTACGTAAATAGTACCCTTTTTCTATAATCTGAGAGTACACCTCTATGCAAAACACTCAGTTACTCTTTTCTTACATTTTTTTTATTACAATATGAAAAATTATGAAAAGTTTAGAGGTGAGTGAAAGGGGATTGTCATATGGAGGTCAGTCCATCTGACTAGGAACCAAATGTATTCAAAGTAACATAAATACACACTAACATAAATAAAAGTATAATATTTTATCTAAGAAAACCGGTAATCTTACACACATATTAAAGAAAATTCCAAAAAATATTTTTGTTTTTACATTGTGTTAAAATCCCTAATAACTAATTGTTTTTACTTGAATAAGCTCTGTACACATATCGATTGATAAAAAAAGATGTTAAACAGCTAAAAAGCTAATCAGAGCCTAGATACAAGACCTACTCTATTAATTACTATTATGTAGCCTAACTGTAGTGCTCTACAATCTCGCGCAGTCTGAAACGCTTGCGTTAATAGCGTTTAACCTTACCATATACAGGGTGTCTCAATTAAAAATAAATTAATGAATGATGATAAATATTTTTTAATTTGAATAAGATAATATAAACTTAAAATACTTAATTATGTATAAACTAAGTTAATTAAATTGCATGTGATCATCTTAATTAAATAATCAATGTAACATCTCGGTCAGGATATATTTTTAAAGCTTTGGATGTTGAAAAACTATTATGATGCTTTTGACATTTGAATTTGCGCAGTGTTCCATAGAAAGGGTTAATTCCCAAAAAACATGTAGAATGTCTTACTTATCCCCTTGAATTCTATACTGTGTCTCATCCGACTTGACATTTTCAAGGCATATCTTCGCAGTCATCAGTAATTTTTTACCTTACGTAATTTCAACCTGCGTAATGCTTTACTGTGTACGAACTACGAATATGACATACTGTAAGATTGATGTTTAAGCATCAACAGATGCTTTTTCCCATGGACATTGCGTAAAGATTAATTGGTGCGTGTGTTCCACTCTGTCACTTGTAAAGCCGCGTATCCATTTGACGCAGCCACGGGTCGAGCAGCTGCCTCGAACTCTGAATTTTTCTAAGATAAAAAGCAGCCTAATTTAATCCTAAGTTAATTCAGGATATATGCTATCTCCATTCTAAATTTTAGCCAAATCGGCTTAGTAGTGGAGGCGTGATTGAGGAAGAAACATCCAAACATCCAAACATTCACAAACTTTCCCATTTATGATATTAACAGGATTTGTTGTTTAATTTGTATTTGTTGTAATAGCGTCGATATGGAAGTAATACATATCCTGTAAGGTTTTATCGATTAAGATTTAAGAGATAGTGCTCTGTGATAAATGTACTTTTTTATTATGAAGCCTAAATATTTGTATGTACATAATTATGATAATATTTAGATGTGTTATAATTTTTCAATATCCCAAATACCTCCGTTAAAAGGCCATGTATTATAATAGGTACTTCTATTATAATAGGTACATCTAGGCTTATTCTGATTATCGTATGCACTGTTTAGTGATCATAGCGAATTGTTTTTGTATTGTCGTCATTGCCTTTGTCTTTTAATGATGTTTTGTAGGGTTGAACATTTAAAAAAAATGTGAATTAGTTCTTATATTAATATACGTATGTATCTCTGTTTGTAATGTAGTATGACTGTAAATAGCTGAAAAAGGATGTCTAGAAATAAAAAATATTTAACCATTGTAATTAGTGTGGTACTGTTTTCAAAATATGTGTTCTATTATATATATATATATATATATATATCGGTGCAGCCTAAAATAAGTTTGTAATGATCTTTGAAATTAAGAAAAAGGGAACTGTCAAGAAGACAGACAGATTGAGAGTATCGCGAATCAAAGTAAACAACTAAATAACGTTGAATTGATAAAATCGGGTGTTATCAGGCAATAAACGGATAGTATCCTTGTGCCTGTCGAATTATGGGTTTTATTTAGTATCCTGGTAATCCTGACACATAAGTACGCCCACAGAGAGAGATCTATGTTCATAGTACTGAACTCAGATGATCTGAACATACGAATGAGTACCTCCACAGAGCCTTGTGCTATATATATATACCTACTATGGAAAAAGTTTCGTTCTTCTTATTAATGGGGCATTTTCTCGAAACAGCTGTTGAAGCGAAACATTTATTTTCCTAATCGTATTGATGACTACGCTACATGAATTAAAGGAGTTTGACTGTATTTGAAAAAGCTGAACAATCTAATTAAAATCAGTTTTAGATTTATTACAAAGTGTAGGGTTTCATCTACAAAACTGCCATCTATTTCATTAATTTCTTCAGTCCTAAGCAAAACTCGACAGATGACAATAATTTTCCTGTTGTGTACACTTCATAAGTTCCGTATTTAGATAAGATCATTAAACTTGACCCGAGTTGTCCTCACGTAAAGAATATGTACATCACGAGGTCTTTGCAAAAAAGATTTTAATATGTATATTATATTTCTTTGCTCTATTTTGTACCTTACTACTACTGTTCTAAGATATCTTAAACTGTCATCTACCAAATTGGAATTCAGAGAGCATCAAAATTCAGCCCATTACCATTTATATCAAAATTCATCAAAATTTAGCCCAATTAGCCATAATGGTAAATGTCTTTAAAATGTCCTTGGAGCTAAACATATCACAAAGTTTGTTTCAAGCAAATAGTTCCCGATTAGCGCCTCAAAGGATTTTTTTTATGGAAATAGCCGGCAAACGAGCTGACGATCCACGTGATGGTAAGAGGCTATCGTCGCCCATGGATATCAGTAACACCAAAGGCATCACTGATGCATTGCCGGCCAAGAAAGAGAGGAGAAAAAGAAAGAACTGGCTCTCAAGCCCCCAGCCGGAACACAATGAGTCGTTTGGAGTTATGCTCGAGGGTGGTAGCTATACAGGTGAACCCCATGGAGAAATAAGAATAGTAATAATGGTATTAATTAACAATTAAAATCAATATTACTAATTTATCCCTCGAGGAAGCCGGATTTAGTCGCCTCTTACGACACCCATCTGGCGTGGAATTGGGGTTAGTATTCTAAGCCGCCACCATACGGCAAAAAATATGTAAATATAGCAATAATTTTTATATTTTGACAACAAAACAAAAAGTGTAACGTAACATTGAATTTTTCCGAAGCGGTTTGCCTTTCTCACGCACGCCGGCTTTCTTTCATTCGAAACTGTGTTTTGAATGTCGCAATGCCCTATACGGTGATGGAGTTTTTACGACCTGGATTTTGTTCAAAAATGTTGTAAAACATCCTATACAGTCCCACCCTTTCAAATTTAGATCACCCCATTCTCTGCTATTCTCCCTATGCGATGGGGGCGAGGGTACAATAGACGCGAAAGCTCGACTCAGGCCTCACCTCAGTTTCGTCAGTCCCCGCGAGGCGGACGCTCGTGTACAACATCGTTTTATTGTACAAAATAAAATATTTTTCTAATAATTTATCTTAAATAAGCTTATAATAATAGTGAGTGTGTTTAGTTTTTTCATTCGTGTGTGAATCGTGTTGGCATGTGCTGTGATATTTAGTGTGATACCGCACAGGTGAATAAACGATGTTTTTCGGATTTATTCTTTTTTAAATTTGTTTTCGTTTTTTTACAATAAGCTTGAAACAACAATAATAAGACAAAATGTTACGTATTTTTTTTGATATGAGCTAATCAAAAAAAAAAAAACAAAACACTTCAAGCCTTTAATTAAAACTATACAACTTACATTAAAATTCCTTAAAATTTTATTAAGTTATTTTATTGATTGAATACTGAAGAATTACAATTAGATGTTTTTTTTGTATTTTTTTTGAGAAATTTGGTAAACATTTATTATTTCCGCATGTGGACAATATTGATATAATATTAATAATATTTTTCAATCTTATTAAGGTTATTAATCAGTGTTGTTTAAGTATTAATTATGGCAAGATACTTTGTACTGTATCAACGATTTTGTTATCAATTTACGGCCGCCATTTTCAGCTGTAAGTTGGACTTCTGTTTCTGAGTTCGTATACATTTATTGAGGTAGATCTATAGATAAATATGTATCTCGATAAATAATAATAATACTAGCTAGAATATGTCTGAAGTAGGTACTATTTGGACATTGGTTCAGTTAGAACAATGTAATAAAATTTTGTGACTTGAAAATTTTATTTCTAGAGTACTTTAAGGAAATCCCTGAGTCAAATATAATAAATAATTTGAATCACTCCTTGCACTGATAATAGTAATTAAAACAAAAGAATTTTAGCCTGGGAATACACGTCCGATTTTGTTTCCGATTGTCTGATCAGACTATCTGATCGTATTTACTCGATACACGTCCGATTTTTGCGTCAGACTTTTTCTGAACACAGTCGTTCTCGAGCTGTGAGAGCGGTAAGTGCTTGCTTGCCAGAAAGAAAAGATGGACGGCGAATGAAAATTATGGTTACTTATTGCATATTTGCTCGTGTTAGCGCGAAAGAAGAAATAACGTCGCTATTGGATTCAATATTCAATTTCAATTCAGATTGATTAAGTATCAATCTGACAAGACTTACCGAGAGTAATTTCTACTTAAAACATCCAAAATTACTGAGATACCCCGAAAAGTTTTTTGATTGTTATAGAATAAGTATAAGCTCTTTTAACTCTTGTACTCGGGTCATGGGTGTTATTGGGATGTGTTATATGTGTCATCTATGCCACCCGCAACACAGGTAAAAACCTACCGCGAGGGTGTGTATGTATAAGCGTATTACAAATAATCTAATTTTTTTTATGGAAATAGCCGGCAAACGAGCTGACGATCCACCTGATGGTAAGTGGCTATCGCCGCCCATGAACATCAGCAACACCAAAGGCATCACCGATGCGTTGCCGGCCAAGAAAGAAAGAAGAAAAAGAAAGAAAGAACTGGCTCTCAAGCCCCCAGCCGGAACACGAGTCGTTTGGCGGCTGTCTCATGCTAGAGGGTGGTAGCTATCCAGGCGAACCCCAATGGAGAAATAATAATAGTAATAATGGTATTAATTAACAATTAAAATCAATACTATTAATATAATCCCTCCGAGGGCCCTACCACCAGCGGGCCGGATTTAGTCGCCTTTTACGACACCCTTCCGGCGTGGGATTCGGGTTAGTATTCTAAGCCGCCCCAATACGGCTGTATTTAATTTTAACAAAAAAATAACCGACTTCAAATGAAGTACATCCAATAAAAAAGAATCGTCGAAATCGGTTGAATATTGAGTTATTCGTCCATTTATCACGCACATACTTAATGCAAATGTAAGACATATGATTTCGACATGGATGCCATAGTCAGATCTCGATCAAATTTGTGTGGGACCACACGACAAGCACCAGCTTTCGATTAAAACAAAAATCATCAAAATCGGTTCACCCAGTCCAAAGTTCTGAGGTAACAAACATAAAAAAAATACAGTCGAATTGAGAACCTCCACCTTTTTTTGAAGTCGGTTAAAAATTGGAATAGTTAGCAGCGTGTAGGTACAGATAGCAGAGCATAAAAATATAAATTTTGAAAAACCCCCCGTATCAGGCTACTGCAGCGCCCTCTGGTGGCCTACCGCCATAAAACATATAATTATAAGCCCACTCTTTAGTGATACCTTTTGGATGCAAAAAACTGCAATGAAATCGGCCCAGTAGTTTTCATAAAAACGGTAATATACATACATACAAACTAACAAACAAACAACCTCTAACCCCTAATGCATATACCGCCTTCGTTTCGTTCCGTCCGTCGTGGGTAAAAATTAAAATGAAAAAAGGGATAGATACCATATAGGAATAAAATAAGGCACAACGTATGGAGTATGAGTATTGGTAGAAATTATTATACATTTTAAGAATTAAACATTAAAATAATAAAAATAAATTAAAATATTCATAATAATATCTAAATTAAAATAAATCTTGCATGTCCTTTGGTTTCCTAAAAACTAATGATCAACAACGCAAAGAAGTTTACGACTTCCTCGTGACCTACTTAATTACTTAACCATTTTAGTAAATTTTAACTAAATTTTAAGTAAAAAGTGCCCGTCCAAACGTGTTAAGTGATAAGCCCTGCCCACCTACTTAACAGAAAAATAGAAAAATTTCTAAATTACTTATTTACTTATGTACTAAATTACTTATCTACTTAACTACTAAAATGACATAACAATGCGACGCGTGCGTTCACTGTCACGCTAGAGAGTAAACTGGCAAGTCGGAAGGAGGAATCGGACGTGTATTGGTCTCTGTAGAAAAGTATGCAGACCGCACCTTCAGACAATCGGATCGGCCATAAAATCGTAGACGTCTTGGCGCTGTTTCCGACTCGGACGTCCGATCCTACAATCTGATCGGACGTGTATTGTGTATTCAAACAAATGTATGGCACGAGGGCCTTCAGATTGTCTGATCAGACTAGTCTGATCAGACAATCGGAAACAAAATCGGACGTGTATTCCCAGGCTTAAATTTCAATACAATCAAAAAATATTGATTTTCGTGATTTCGCGCATTGGTGGTAGAGTTCTATACTGTTTTTTTTTTAAAATGCTAAGTTAGTGCTTGACTACAATCCCTCCTGATGGTAAGTAGCGATGTAATGTACACTTAACTACATGTTTAATATGTTTATGTTATATAATAATCTGATAAATATTGTTAACTAACTTTTGCCCGCGGGTTCGCCTGCGGTAGAGTGGTTTTGAAACAAAATTTTTAGTTAATTAATTTAGACTTATAAAAATAAAGTGCACCTATATGTATAACGATGGATTAAGATACATAATCCTACTAATATTATAAATTTGAAAGCTTGTGAAGATGTTTGGATGTTTGTTCTTCAATCACGCCAAAACTACTGAATTGATTTGGCTGATATTTCCAATGGAGATAGCCTATACCCTGAATTAACACATAAGCTACTTTTTATCCCGTAAAAATTCAGGGTTCCCGCGGAATTAAAAAAAGTTCTCAACCGCGGGTGAAGCCGCGTCCAAAAGCTAGTATTAGTTATTACATGATGCCCTTGGCTTCGCGCGCGTGGATATCGATTTTTTACAAATCCCGCAGGAATACTTATCACTTTCTTATCTTATCACTTTTTCTTTTTTTCAATCTCATTTAATTTATTCTATTCAGATGAGCGTAAAAATATATGATAATTATTATGTACATATTGTTCATATAAATAATAAGTCGGCTACATTAAAAACAATCATTAACTCTTAATAAATATGATATAACCACTGTTAGACGACAATGTGATGGTCATCTCGAAGGTGATGTGATTTGGCCATCAAATCGTGTTGGTATATCTGAATATTTTAATGTTATATTTCACAAATTATGCAGATATTCCAACATTGTGTACATAATATCGACCTTCAAAATTGCAGTTCTCGTTGCATTCTGTGTATCGATCATTGCAATCAATTGATTGAATACGAAATACATACGTAAATACTACGCTATGAAATAAGCTTGTTACATTAAATATGTTACATAGTACATTATTATGTATATCAACACTCAATATATTTTCTCTTAATGTAGCAAATAATAGTAAGGAACTCTGACCACATGCACGGACGTCATACGCACGCTATCGTCAATTATCGCTTGCTTGCAGTCTGGTGCATCTTGCGTCGGCCTACTGTCCACGGAGATTCATTTGAATACGAATTCTGTCCACGGAGCTACATTGTCGCGTTTGCCTATTGCCTACATTTCCTTATGCAGCTTGCATGCAATCGACAAACGATGCAGTGTGGACAGAAGGCCTAAGTTATTCATTTGACTTTACGAGACAAGAAGCGAGTTGAAAACTAGAAAACAATTCGAATTAGAAAACACTCTTTTGTTACTCTCTTTATTTAACTTATTATTTTTTTACGTGCTACCTTACTCATATTAGTTTCTTACTAGAGAAGAGTACTACTCTTCTCTTTAAGTGTGTTTTATATTTTTTCTATGGATATAGAAATATAGGATTTTATTATCGTTTTTCACGCGCACCCGATTGTATCTTAATTGAGATCTTCTACTTTTGAATGAACGTGCCCCATTAAATATTATTATTGAAGCCTGTAAGTGGAAATATTTAACTATTTATATTTATTTAATACTAGGAAATCGCCCTCGCTTCGCTTCGGGAAAAATAGTAAAAAAATATGTAATATAGCCTATGTCACCCGGGGATAGTGTAACTTCCCAACAGTGAAATATTTTTTTCAAATCGGTTCGGTAGTTTCGGAGTTTCTATTCAATGCAAACAAACAATCGAATCTTTCCTCTTAATAATATTACTATAGACCCTAATACGACTTAAACATTGTAACAGTAATATAGGTATCGATCTCTAATGTAACTGTCGGAAGCCTTGGCGACATAGAAACTTTCGATAATAATTGACCCCACATTCGATTGTATTTACTTACTTACTTACTTAAACACTTATTTACTTGGGTTATGTACTGAAGTGGATCATTTACGAGAAGACGATTACTGCAATCCGCTTAGGTTCACACACACTTAAATCTATACCTACCTCATGCAAATAAATAAAATTGTAGTGTATGTTTGTAATATTAAAATAACCGCTTTCTACTAGATGAATTTGGATGTACATATACACGGTACATTTTTACAATTTTTTGTCTGTCTATCTGTTTGTTTCAGCTAATCTCTGTAATGACTGGATCGATTTTGACGGGACTTTCACTGGCAGATAGCTGATGTAACAAGGAGTAACATAGGGTACTTTTATTTTTAGAATAAAATAGTTTTTGAAAAAAAGCACGATACTAATTTCGCTGGGTCAGCTAGTATGTTATAGTTTAAAGTCTAGGAAACATGGACTAACTTTCCCTCGTTTTATTAGACCACAGGGCTTAGAATTTATGTAACTGTAATGATGAGTATTGCGGATGTAAATCAAAGTAAAAGTTATGTAACGTAATGTGACAGCACCGCTGCCCGCTCTGGGTGAAGGCCTTATATTGTTACTAGCTGTGTCCGCGAGTTCGTTCGCGTGGGATTATAATATATGGGAGTATTGTGAGAATTCTGGAATAAAATCTATTACGTTTCATATAAATCAGCTGCAGAAAGGGAACTTGATGACTCGTATGCTGTATTGTCGGCTACATTAAAAATAAACTGGACAAGTGCGAATTAAACTCGCTTGGAGAGGGTTCCGTACGTTAATTATGTTTATATTTTATATTTTAGGTTTCCCTCTAGTCTGTTGCTTTAAATCTTCCTTATCCTCTAATGAAAGTCCCATTAAAATCGGTTCAGCCATTTCAGAGAAAATGCGCCACAAATATTATAACAAGATCTCAATCACGTGAGAATTTTTAAATCACTTTTGATTCTGTTGGTATTTACTAATATAATGTGCTTCTAAAGTGTTTTGTTTCTTTAACTCTTATCAAAAAAGATAAAGATGAAACATAATTAACAGTGCAACTAAAATACACGTTAGTCTTTCTGAATATTAAATTAAAATTATGTATTTCTCATTTCAGGCACAAATAAGACTAGCACTTAGTCTCTAAGATGCGGGGCAACCTCTCATGACATCTGTGCAGTGAAAAATAACTACTCAGTGGACACAATGGCGTTGGCTAACAACTCAATATCGCGGACATACCATCGGTTATTCGTTGAGCTTGCAGGTAACGTAAGTTAGACATGTCTGTGTATCTGTGTATCTGTATGTGTGTATATCTGTGAATCTTTATGTCTGTCAGTAGCATCATATTTCCCAAACGGATGAATCGATTTTGATCTAGTTTTTTGAGAGAGAGTAATCACTCTCTCTACTACTAATAGCTAAAATCTTAGCTATGTCTGTATATCCGTGAATCTGTATGTTTGTCAGTAGCATCATATTTCCCAAACGGATGAATCGATTTTGATCTAGTTTTTTGAGAGAGAGTAATCACTCTCTCTACTACTAATAGCTAAAATCTTAGCTATTAGTAGTATCTTAAGTGTAAATAAAACTGTCGTAGCTAGAGTAGTTTAGTGTAAATAAAACAGTCGGAGGTGTTTTAAATTTTAATTTAAGATTATGAATCCAGCGGTTGTCTCCTGATTTTGATGAATCCGCTGTCTTATTCAGGTCCACCTGAAAGAGAGACATCCCATACTCCTTTTTTCGAGATGTGAGTGCCATTCGAGGACCTTGCGATACCATTAATATTTAATTGATTGGTCTTTGAGGACAGTTCAGCTGCCACTTCCGATCTTGGTATCTTTAATTGCGTAAACATTGACTAACATATCCGTGGAAATTAAAATACTTTCTAAAATCTTCGACATTGAATGTCATTTGTTTCCAATAAATTAAAAAGATGTAGAAAACCGTTTTATCGTGACATTGAATAATTTACATAGATTCGTCTGTTTTGAAGATGTTAATTTTGAAGATTGTTAATGATTTCCAAATTTTCCCCAAAGCTGAAAAATATTGGCTTCACATAGCTTTGGGGCTACCAAACAAAAAAAGTAAATGAATAAAACGTATTATTTTCTATTAAATCTTTGATTTTTTCTATTAATCATTATTAATTTTGTACATTTAATAAAAAAAATTATAAAAAATGTTAAGCTGTATAAGAAAAAAACTAGTTTAAATCAATATATCTCTATAAATAAGACGGTAGTAATAAAGTAAACCTCCATAAATTAACATCGACAAATGCGACGTGCATAGTAATATTTATTTACATCAATTTACGAATGCATTCCACGTTTCCAGTTAATTGTATCTTAACCATTCAATTAATGGATACATAAAGGATTTCGTTTTAAACTATTGTGTGTTTCATGGATGCTATAGTCCTGACTTGCACCATAATTATTTATCATATTGTCTGTGCATCCTACTCCTTCACACTCATCACTTCTACCCAAAGATTGTCTGAAAGAGCTATTGCGATAAGACTAGCCGTATTCTAGCCGCATTGGGGCGGCTTAGAATACTAACCCCAATCCCACGCCGGATGGGTGTCATAAGAGGCAACTAAATCGGGATCGCTGGTGGTAGGGCCCTTCGGAGGGATGATATTGATTTTAATTTTTAATAAATACGATTAATACTTTTTTATGCCTTGAGCAGACAAACGAGCAGATGATACCTACTGTTAAGTGATCACCGCCGCCCATGGACATTAGTAACATTGGGGGCGTCACCAATGCGTTGCCGGCCTCGAAGAAAACCATAGACCCGCTTCTTGAAGGACCCTATGTTCATAGTTTGGAGAGAACACCGATGCTGGATACTATTATTATTTCTCCTTGGGGTTCGCCTAGATAGCTACCACCCTTAATCGTGAATCTGCCGCGAGTCGTTTACTCGCCATGTTCTGGCTGGGGGCTTAAGAGCCAGTTCTTTCTTTCTTTTTCTTCTCTCTTTCTTGGCCGGCAACGCATCAGAGGTGCCTTTGGTGTTGCTGATGTCCATGGGAGACGATTGTCACTTACCATTAGGTGGATCGTCAGCTCATTTGCCGGCTATTTCCATAAAAAAGACCACCTCATATCTTAGATGTTTTAATGTATTAATAACCTATTTGGTGTGTACAATAAAGAGTAATCTATTTTTTTCTATTATATTCTTAATATTCAAATCAATGTAATAGCTATGTAAATCAAAATGAAAATCATTTCCTGATATAAAAGTACTTTAATTAGGCGAATTCATAACTTTTCAGACCCCAGAACAAACGATTGGTTTCTCATCACCAGTCCGATCCCAGGGCTCACCATCATCGGGCTATACTTGTACTTCACGCTGAAATGGGGCCCGCAGTACATGGCCGACAAGAAACCCTTCCAGCTCCAGAAAACCCTAGTGGTCTACAACTTCATTCAGGTTTTAGTCAGCGTCTGGTTGTTTTACGAAGTAAGTGTTCGTATTAGATGTTTCTGTAGTATACTGAGCACAAAACTTGTAAAATATTTTAAATTGTTTAGTGACAACAATGAGGTAATCTTACGGTGTCATGGATGAAGCCCTATTCATTGGTTCAATTCTTGACACCTCTTTCTATGATAAATTAAAAGGGCGCTGAAAAAGGATCCTAATATCGTGATACTGGTCACAGTCCTCAGAACCGAGTACAACGACGCTAAGAGATCTTTAATGCACGTCAAATAATTTATTTTATTGTTGTCGTAGAAGGAGGCCGCTATACTTACACTATATATTTTCTCCTCCATGACAAAGCTCCTTTCCAAAATGATGGTATTATAGGTTAAAAAAATTAAGTACTTACATAATTGTATCAGTGATACACCTTCGAATTTTTAATTTTTTAAATTTTGTTTATACCAAGTTCAAAAAAGAATTTCACATTTACTTGTAGTTATTCCCCAGTTATCTTGAATATCTTTAAGTTTATGAGACGTCATTTTGAGTAGATCTACACAAGTCTAATAATCTTAGCAAACTGTATTCTGAGAAACCCTCTGTAAAAATAACAAATAGAAATATACCATTCAAAGAACAATATTACTTAACGTTACTAAAAACATAATATTTGACTCTGATTACATTACATCAAATTCAAAAAGTAATCAGATTGCCTATGCAACGGTCCCAAAATGAGACACAAAATACCCAATTTCTTCACTTCAAGGCTAGGCGGTGTTATTCCGTTGGACAAGATTTTGTAAAATAAACAACAATTCCATTCAACATTGCCAAATCGTGTGCAGTCTGTCAGCAGAAACAACGAGTATTTATCGTTTGTAATTTATAATGTATTTTAGGGGACCCTAAATCCGATAAAAAAGCGGTAGTTTTTATAAATATCGTGGCGTAGAAAGGCACAGAATATTTTCGAATATACGAGTAGATGAAGTAGTAATGGACGTATGAGTACCTATAGGTACTTTTGCGAGAAGTTGTTATTTTTATTTTACACTTTTCCTATAGGCCATGAAAATGAAGCTAATATAGAGAAAATGTTGTATTTCAGGGCCTCGACGCGGGATGGTTGAGGACTTACAGTTGGAAATGTCAACCAGTTGATTTTTCGAAATCGCCAGAAGCTATGAGGGTGAGTTAAATAAGCTTAATATAGAAGAAACAAAATAATTTAAGAAACATAATATTATATGAGATATAAACGCTTATAATACTCAAAGCTCAAAGGCTTGTGTTGTCGTAAAAGTCGACGATCCAGTCTCCACAATCATAAAGATAGAGACAATTACATCGATGTCGATATCGACATTCACACTAACAAATAATAAAGAGACAATTACAATTAAACCTTTTCAATTGTGAGGAGAGAGCCACTAAAACAATACGTTATTAATAAATAAATCAAGTCCATTAAAAGTTTGTGACTATGGTATGGTCTAAGGTCTACACAGAAGTTCTGCAATCTTATGTACGCTTGAATGTATTTGATGTACATTGGTTAACAGGTATAGGAGGCGTTATTAATGTTAACAAGACTTTCTACAATATTACTCGTGATGATTTGTTCCAATTTGAATTACAGGTAGCAAGAGGAGTCTACATCTACTTCTTAGCGAAGATGTCCGAGCTACTTGACACGATATTTTTCGTTATTAGAAAAAAGGACAGACAAATAACATTCCTTCATATGTACCATCACACAGTGATGCCAATGATCTCGTGGGGTGCCACGAAGTACTACCCTGGTGGCCATGGGACCCTCATTGGAGTGATCAACTCGTTCGTCCACATCATAATGTACACATACTACATGTTGGCTGCGATGGGTCCACAGTACCAGAAGTTCCTGTTCTGGAAACGGCATATCACCACTCTTCAAATGGTAAAGATTTGTCAGTTGAATTAAAGTTAGGTTAATAAGAAAACGTCAAACAGCCTCTTGTTTTGGAAGTCACTGAAACAAAATTTAACTACTTATGTTTTGAAAATATAAAAGTATTAACATAACATTTAAGTGTAATTGTGGTTATACTACAATTATGTACTATTATGTCTTCTGTTGAAGCGCTCATAGCCCTGCGGCTTGCGTCGATCTTAAGTGATCGACAAAGTTAAGCAACAGCGGGCACGGTCGGTAGTTGGATGGGTGACCGCTAGTGGCAAAAAAATTCTTGAGCGTTTCCGTGCTTCGGAGGGCACGTAAAGCCGTCGGTCCTGGTTGTTATCATATGATAACAGTCGTTAAACCATGTCGGATACCCTCGGGCGGTTTGAAAACTTCCGACACTCGGGTTGGCCACTAACCCCTCCACCAATCCGCACTGGAGCAGCGTGGTGGAGTATGTTCTAGGCCTCCTCAAGAGGAGAGACCCATGCCCAGTAGTGGGCCATTAATGGGTTGAGGCCATGTCTTCTGTGGTTATACGCCACTATTGTATTGTGATGTGTTCAGAATAACAAATAATATAATAGAATCAAATTTTATTGATAATATTTTTAAACAAGAATTTATGCTCTTTAATTCAATTTAACTACAAGGTGAATTTTTCAATTGTACGTGGATGGCCAAATTCGAAACTATGAGGAATAACGAAATTAGTCAAAGGAATCTCTGGGCCAGTTTTGATGAAAACTAAAACTGCATCATTATATTTTTGAAAAATTAACATTCCTGGCCAGGAATCCACACCGTTGTCGTTGAAAAAAAAACTCATTCTGTGTTATTACACCATTCGCGTTGTTAACAACGATCAAATTCTGGAAAGCTATGCCATGCGGCATAGCAGTAGTAGTAGCAGTTATAGCTTAGTGGTTAGAACGTTGGTCTCCCGAACGCGGGGGCCCGGGTTCAAATCCTGGCACGCACCTCTAATTTTCAAATATTATGTGCGTATTACAAAGTTAATTATCACTTGCTTCGGTGAAGGAAAACATCGTGAGGAAACCTGTACACCTGAGAGTTCTCCATAATGTTCTCAAAGGTGTGTGAAGTCTACCAATCCGCACTTGGCCAACGTAGACTATGGCCTGTACCCCTCACATTGTGAGAGGAGACCCCGAGCCCAGCAGTGGGACAATTATGGGTTGTTGCTTTGCTTTTTTGCCATGCGGCAAACTTAAGGAAAATGTTGAATTTAAGAAACAGCTGCATTTTAAAAGTTTTTATTAAAGGTAATGACCATTTAGTATGGAGAAATGTACTGACTTTAACATTTTTGTGTCTTGATAAAAATACCTTTATTTGATTATGTTATCTTAATAAATTACACATACTAACTTTAGTCAATATTAACAGTAGGAAATACGAGATTTTCAACAAGATTAGTTTTTATTTAGGTTATAGTAAACTCACAGTAATATGGACTCTGTGCAGGCGTACTAAAGTCGATTGCGTATGTAATGTCGAACTTTTTGGTTTCAATTTCATTTGACAGTCCCCTTACGACTTACGTCATCTAGTTTGTTGTATTATAATTATAATCGAATCAATGCAACCTATTGGCCCGAAGGATCTTAAAAGATTCCTGATTGGCCCTTATCCAAACATAAATTGCCCAATGGTTTTCTTATGTAAAACGAAAGTAAAATTACATATTAATTTCAAAAAATTATTCGCAATAAGGATTTTTTAAGAGATAGGGTAAAATACTTGAAATATTTTAATTAAATTTTTGGTCCAAAAATCATTGTGATACAATTATTTTTTTAAGAGTACTGGCTATGGGCATTCTCCTTTGTTGTTGAAATTGTTCTCTTTTCTTAAGTTTGCCGTATGCCATTACTTACTAGAATTTGATCGTTGTTAATGTTGTAATGATAGAGGTGAGTTTTTTTTCAAATTCAAAGGGTTCGATTTCTGGCCTGAAATATTGATTTTTCGTATGTCATTACTTCACAGAATTTGATTCTTGTTAGCGACACTGTTGAATGGTGTAATAATAAAGGATGTTTTTTTTTCAAAATCAACGATTCGACTTTTGGCCGGGGTTATTAATTTTGAAAAAACGTAATGATGCAGTTTTAGTTCATCTCCTTATCTCCATCAATTCTATTCCCGATAGTCTTGAATTAGGCCATCCACGCACACTTGAAAAATTCACCCTGTATATTGACGATGTTTTAAAAATTGCAAGTAATATGTTAAAAATAAGTGGTATTCTTATTAATAATTTATGAGCTGTGGTCTAATTAAATATTGTCACTAAGATACATATATAAATATAAATATTTTTTTTCTTTTACAGTTACAGTTCTGCATTGCCTTCCTTCATTCTTCACAACTTCTGTTCTACGACTGCGGCTACCCGCGCTGGTCCGTCGTTTTCACTCTTCCTAATTCCATATTCTTCTATTACCTTTTCTACGACTTTTACTACAAGGCATATGGCAAGCCTGTTGATAAGAAAGCTATTAATGGAAAAACGAAAGCTGAAAGTGACAAAACGAATGTAAACGGTGTGGGTAATGGCATGAAAACTGAAATATCGAACATAAATGGAAAAATAAATGGCCTCCAAAACGGTGTCATCATTTCTGAAAAGAAAGCCAATTAATTGAGTGTAGCTAACAGTTTTGTAAATATTGATCTTTATTTAACACGTGGAGATGTTACTATTTACGCGATATCAAATATTGTTAACATGTATATTACGGGTTTATAATACCCCGCCGAGTTTGACGGACATTATGACCAAGGTGTAAGTGCGATTAGTATGCTGAAACTCGAAACGCAGTTATCGTTTCTAAAGATAATATAATCCCAAAGTTATTTTTAATTGACATTGTTATACAAATATGAATTAATTGAAATAATCCATGATACAGACATGAAAATGTTGGATTTGGTAATTTAAGTTATAAATTCCAAATACAAATCGAAAGTAAGCAATACTAGTGATAAAACGCCTTAATTAACATTTAAGTTACCCTTATCTAAATGATTGATCTATGAGAAATGTCTACAACCAGATTGTACAAATTGGTAAGATATACATTTTTCTATAGATATCATTTTTAAGTACCTAGTTATTCTATGAATATTAAATTTTAGTGTAGTTGTATATAATTGTAGAGGTTAATTTTCGTATAGTAGAAAGTTGTATGCTCAACATTAATACATAGCCCTAAATATAACATCAGGTTACCTACAAATTTACAATCGATGAAACTTATCGATGTGATTAATTTTCTGATAATCTGAAGGACAAGTATAAAGAAGTACTAAATTGGTGGTAAAACTCTTTATCACTTCCAAAGGAAAAAAATAGCTTGAAAGATCAGGACATTTAAAACTAGGTGTTCCAGTTTTAACTCGTATTATTGGACTGGATCACTATGAATGTAAATTAATTACTGATTCAGAAACAATGTGTTCTTAAACATGGCCATTTTGGAATAAAATGTATAATAATATTACAAAAACCAACTCAATCTTGTTGATTATTCAGGGATGCTATGATTATTCAGGGATTTAATGGATGGCCAAATTCGAAACTATGAGGAATAGCGAATTTGATGAAAACCAAAACTGCATCATTAGATTATTGAAAAATTATTATCCCTGGCCAGGAATCAAATTTCTTAATTTTGGAAAAAGTTTTTTTTTCAAAATGAAAGGGTTCGATTGTTTCTGTTTTGATTAATAAATCGAAATGCATATCGGTATAACTGTAAAGTTTTTAAATGACAGGATGATCTTTGAAAATGAAATTAATTCAGAATATCTGTTACTTTGTTTTTATTGTGTAATAAATTAACAAAAATCTTCGAATCGATGTAAGGTGTCAATTACGACTGTGTATATTGAAATAGTCTTCCAAATAAACCTCGTTGCGACTATCAGTGTACTTTTTTAGATCCATCACCTTCCTATAAATAAATGCCTATGTATCAAAATATGATCATAATTCTTATAATTAGTCACGAGAAGGTTAAAATGTTTCAAATTATAAGTAATACATACTATTGATTTGTTTATTGGAATTTGGGACAAGCTTACAAGTTAAATTTTAGATGGGTGCACCGCCTAACTATAACAAAAAGTAAAGAGCGTGTAAGCAACAAAAATCCAATAAATATGCAAAATCGCTCTTGCTGTTATTTGCATTGGAAAGTGTTGCCCACAGAAGAAAACAGGATGACCGCTGATATTTAAAGGTTAATGAAACAACATTTCATAATTTATAAAAACACGTTGTGGACACTTCACATGATATGAACACAATATGGTGGGAATATTGATTGGACCCAATGATATTATAATAAACATCATTGATTGGACCATATTTTTTAACATCAAGCTGGTCGGGTACTTTCTGCTACCACTCGTCTACACACGTTGTAACAATAATATAACACGCGCCCTTTTTAGAGTTCCGAAGGGAAATCAGAACCCTTATAGTTTCGTCATGTCCATCCGTCCGTTTGTCCCTCTGTCCGTCTATTCGTCTGTCCGTCTGTCCGAAGCAAAGCGCGAAGATCCTTAGTGCTGGAAAGCTCTAATTTGATATGGATGTACATGTTTTTCAAAACTTCAGAATCGTAGAATAAAATATTGAAAAATATTTTTTTCAAAGGTAGGTAACCCTAACAGGTAACGTGAGGATGAATTTTTCATTCGTCACGTACCCTATAGTGTGGGGTATCGTTGAAAAGGAAAATATTATGAGTCTTCTTAGACCATTTTTGGAATTAGGGCACATACATATTATATTACATGTTTTTATACATTGTTAACATAATTATGTAGTTAATGAGTATTAGTCGATAAATTTTACTAGTTCGAAACTCTACATTTCACGTGGCCTGACACGCATTGAAGTATCAAAAAATAAAAATAAGTCGAATAATGCAATATGGTATCAAATTAAAGAGCTCACCTTAAGGAGTTAAAAAAGATATATCGTGATAGCTTTATTGGCATCAGGAGGGTTTTTTTGTTAATTTTTAAATTTATACTAGCTATACCTAGCACAAGATGGCGCTGGTAATCTCGAAATCGATAAATTAAATTCTCGTTCGATCTGACTCCAATATAACAGAATTATTATAAACCTTTAAAAAATAATAGAGGCACAACATAAATTCGTATACGTAGATATATTAAGAGTATTTTTAGTACACATACATTTCAGAGCCCTGCCTAGCCAAAGTTTTATTTCTGACCAAGCCCGATATTCATGTGACAGATAAATGTTTGGTTTCTGCATTGACCACCCGTTTTACACGAAATTGTAGTGCGGAGAGTTGAAAGTGTGCACTTTCATTTAGTGCACTAAAATTTTTAGGTTGTTTATGTTAAATGTAAATAGTGTAAATAGTGAACAAGCAGCCACCTGATTGTAAGAGGTCTTCACATCAGTATCACCTCAAGCATTACTGATGCATGCTGCCGGCAAAGAAAGAAAAGAGAAAAATAATAGTTAAAATAAACTTTTTCTTTTTTTCTTTAAATAATGAATTTTTATCGGTCCTCGATAAGTCTACGAAGTTTGAAAGAAATCTGACCGTTTGAAGTTGGTCAAGACTAAGTCCAAAGCAGTCTGTTACAAGTTACAAATAAGCATATATACAGGTGAAGCTAATATAAAGTGTGTAAAAATGGAATGAAATGGTCATTAAGCCGGAGCCTTCGGGCAAAGTACTAAGTAAAGATTTATCCACTTACAACCAATTTTCTGTAAGACAGCAAGGTTGACCAGGTAGTGATAAAATTTCTTGAGTGCTTCCGTGCCTCAGAGTGGACGAAAAGTCGTCTATCCCGGTTGTTATTATTAGAAAGAATTCTTGTTTGACCCCATCATCAATCCGCTAAAAATTGGTTAGAATATGCTCCAGGTGCCCTTTAAGTGCCTTTTAAGTTTTTCAGGTTAAGTGCCCTTTAGCTGCCTGAAAAACCAACTGCTGCAGGCTTTTTTATGTACTAGGACTGTGGATCGTTGGATTATAAAATATTTCCATGTCCGTTATTGTTTTAATTATAGTTTTGATGACGCAAATTTACAACAGGTTACTCTAATTGACTTATGCATGTTTAGATCATTGTACATACATTTCGCATCAATAATTACAAACTACGTAAGTATTTTATAACTCAGAAAGGCAGCTAATTTACATACAATTGAGAGAATAAACGTTCATGCACGTATACGTACAATTGATGTATTATAAATTTTCATGTTCAAGTGATAGTTTGAATGAAAAGTTATCTTTTCGTCAAAATGTTTAGGTATTGAAATTATTATAAAAATTATGGGATAAACTAGGAAGTTAAAAGGATTTAACCCATACCCCCGATTATCTGAATTTTGTTATACCTATACATTTCGACGCGCTGATAACGAATATCATAGGCAAAATACGCGCTTAATTTTCATGGTCACCTTGAATTTTTTTTTGTTTTTCACGTTTATTTAACAAATTTAAGCCGCAAAATTTCTCGGTACTATTTCACTTGACAACTATGAATAGGAAGATGCCGAAGATAGCAGATTTGTATTTGGAATATTTTATTAGGCATCTTATCATTTGTATGTAGTACAGTTACAATAGCATTTAAAGTAACATAAATTAAAATAAACTTAAAAAGTGCGAGTTAAACTCGCTTGGAGAGGATTCCGTACGTTCATTATGTATTTACTGTTATTTTCATATTTTATTTATTTTTGCCGTATTTTTTAAGACCATAGACTTCTTATAGGTTTTCCTGTAATGTTTAATGTAAAACTAAACGGTTCAGAAAAATCAATTTAGATTTTCTTTATTTTCTTTCTCTTAGAAGTTAAGAATCGTGCAATATAAAAATAAATAGATAAAATTAAGTTAAGAATATAATTTTTATTTCTATTTTCCATAATAAGCGTACATCCATTTATGACATTAATAAAATGAATCTAATAACAGATACAGTAAATGTAATATCCATATTCTAATTTTGCAATAAAAATATGATGATAATGCTTTTTTTTAAGATATACATTATTGTGATCATGTGTAAAAGTCCGCCAAATTCTTGAACTACCGAACTGAGCTTTTCGTTATTTATTTATTAATTCTGAAGCTGCTTTATGTTTGAGTATTTACTTGTTAAAAACAAAATTCTATTTCATAAAAAAATACAAAATATGTTTAACTCAATGATAAAGCATTGAGTTTTATTTTCTTCTTTATTTACTATCACATAATTCAAGATATTGTTTGCGCTAGGGCTTCACCCCATTAATGGCCCACTACTGGGCACGGGTCTCTCCTCTTGAGAAGTTTGCTAACTTAATAATAATTAAAATGAAATTTACAGTGGATTAACAGTGTGTGAATAGTTTTTTATCTGATTACGCTTTAGTAAAACTCTTACTAACAGACATTTTACATAAAATATAAACAACCTAAATATGAAATACAAAATTTACTAATAATAATACTTTAAAGTCACGAGAAATAGAATTGTTACCTGAAATTGTAAGCTGATTATTTCAGATTTCCCAAACAGTCCTATACTTTGTAATTTTCTGATTTTTTTATAGGTACCTACTTAGTCGGCGAAGACAGAATAGCCTAACTTTTGATACATTTTTAATATCATTGCATTACATTCATGTATTCATTTCATTCTGAATTGTCATTTCCTGATTACCAACAATATGTGTGAATAACAATAATTTTTAATGCGCTTTTGTCATATCTAAACTTTATAAGATATATAAATTAAAACCAGTATCATACTAAATAAGTTCTAGGAGACTTTGTCACATTTTTCACTAACACCATTACATCCATTGGCAATCTTATATTTTTTAGTTTTCTCTGAATTACTTATATAATTCTGACGATAGAAGTTCAGAAAGAGAACCAAGAAGAAGGCAGTGTTACTGGCAATAAATGTCGCTGGTCCTTTGGATGGCGGACATTCCGAAGTAAATATTGCTCCGACGTATTGCACGATCATGCAAACGAATTGCACCTGAAAAAAAGAATACTACTATTGAAAATTCATACTACGTATTTGCATAATTATGACACTTATCATTTCATGTTATTCATATCAAATGTTACCTACGTATCATGACAACATCGAATCAACCTTTGGGTTAGATAACACGTCGATTACACATGTTAGAGTTCACGTCGAATAAAAGTATAATTTAAAACTAAATAATGTGCACATGACTGTCATAAGACACCGTTACATATTAAACACAATGAAAATAAATTTGCTTTACATTTACACACATACATTTTGATACCTTTTAATCTGAAATAAGTTATTTTCAACACAATTTTTGTATCTCATAGATGGATACTATCAAAAAAGTTACGTAAGGTAAGTGTAATTATTGGAGTCAAATAACATAAAAGAACTTACCAATTGAAACTTGGTCATATATTCCTTCCAGAATAAATACTTGGATACGTTCGGACCAAGAGCAGATAATCCATAATATGTATACATGAACACATGTACTAAAGAGTTCAGAAACCCAATGAAGATAAGAGTATGAGAAGGCCAGTATTTGAGAAAACTCCAGGTACCGATCATCATTATAGAATGATGGTAAAGATGCAAGAAGGTCACTTGATTAAACTTCTTCCTCAGCACGAAGAATACAGTATCAAGTAATTCAGACACTTTGGCAGCAAAGTACAACCAGATATTGATTAGGATCTGAAAGAAATAAGAAAATAAAATTAAACAAACATTTTGCTTAAACTTCGAAGATAACGTTATTAAGAGAAAAAAATAAATTATAATATAAAAACGTGAAGCACTGTAATTATAATATAAAAATATAGTAATAAATAAAATATTTGAACTTTCATGATACCTCTTTCCGTTCATATTCTTCGTTCATATGGCACTTGGAAGGCATAAATCCCGTGTTCCAAAGGAATCGAAGGTACTGAAAAATGTTTTTTATTTTTTATTTTTACATTATTTAAATTCGTATACACATGAATATTGCAACAATAGATTTTAGGTTTAACTTCCTATTGTCGTACATAATATAATAATAATTATTATAAGCATTGGATAATCACAAAATATACAAATAATCAAGATCTAGTTTGAAATCCAATAACTATACCCAATATTTTATTGAGAATAGTAGGTACTTAAGTTATGTGTATTGTACCTTTTGAACCAAGTATATTGAAAATGCCACTTGTATTGCATTGTAAATCAGTAATGTATTCGTAAGCTTGAATGGTTCTCTCTTTGTCATTATAGCTGGTCCTACTTTTAGTACAAATACCAAATAGCTTGCTAATATCATGAGCACTGGCCCTAGTGAAGCCATCAGAGGTAATGAATCAGTTTCGGCATCTGAAACAAAAATATGACATTGAATCAATTGAATCAGTTTTTATGTCAGTATAATTTAACTACAGAATTATTATGAAGCATTATCGCATCAGAGTCTATATTATAGAGTATAGTCATAGAGTATATTGTATAGATTTAAAAAAAATATCAAATTTTCAAAATTACACAAATTTAATTGGAGCCATACATCTGTCACAACTAAATAAAACAATTGATCGGTTACAACATGTGAATGTGTTTATAAATATTTTTGAAATTTTGTAATAAGGACAGCATAGATTATAAATAATAATAAATTAATTAATTAAATAAATAATGTTATTACTATAAATGGACTGCTTCCATATTTGAAGATTCATAGTGCCCCTTATTTTCAGTTCTTTATTATTTTTCAGAATCTTAATATACCTATTATTATGCAGTAATCTATTGGGAATATTGTAAATTAATACAATAGGTAATATAACGGATGGTTATTGGTTTATAGTTTGCTCAGTACAAATGAATTGCGTCATTAGAGTTGACAATTTGCAGAAGTATATTAAAATTTACTTTGTACATAATTGCTCAGAAGCAACGAGTTGGTTTTACGACTCATATTTGTTCTATTACAAATCATAAGCCTTATGGGTTTTACGGTGTTATTAGTTATGAGTTATTTATAAGTTATATTATTTATTTATTTATTTACACTTTATTATACCCTTATAACTAAGTGGTACAAAAGGTGGACTTAATGCTATAATCATTCTCTGCCAGTCGACCTTTGGTTTAAACCACGTTTAAACAGAGAACAGTGAAGGCGGTACAAGAATATAAAAGTAGAAGTAGAAACGGAAAATACATACGGAAAATACGATAAAATATAGGATAAAGAACATAATGAAATATAATATACATATTATAGTATATAGTAAAAACGTGAAAATAATTGACAACATTATTCTGCAAAATAAATTGAGTTGAATAAAGAGTATTATACAATAGTAAACATAAGGACAGGTAAATAAATATACTGCTATAGGAAACTAACACCCCAATTCTTAATATAGTGTTCAGTGACTTTGAAATTGAAGCTCTGTTTACTGCAAGAGTACTGTTTACTGTTTATTATGAGTGTATGCAAAGTATAAAAGTACCTTGACGAACCTTCAAACGCTAAAGCCTAGATTTTATGGGCACTCATCCACCATTACAATTACTTGACTTTAGTTTGAAGAAAGTGTTACTTTTTTTTAGTAAAATTTAGATATTTAATATATATGATAAATAGAGCAACTCAGTGTTGTAAAATCTGCAGCTACTACCGTGCTGAGTCGTTTAAAAAAAGATATTTTTTTTTGCGTCAGGCGTCAGAGTTTCTAACATTTTTAACGTCTGATAGATATTATATAGGTATACTGTCCAACGAAGGTGTCAGGACAGCCAGATAACACATTTTTACAGAATAATAAAAATTCAGATTGTTAACTATATTCCCTATAACATACGTAAAAATCAGTCTTCAGACGGTAAGTTAAGTGAGTTCGATTTTTACGCACATTTAGGTCCTGATATTTGAGAATTGATCCACGGCTGACATTTTCATTTTCACTGTACACACGGCTAAGTTCATATAATGACCGATAGGAACGTTCATTGGAACGATCACCGCGCGGTCATAATGAACGTAGCCTTTTATTTGGTTAGATCTTGTATCGCGCGGTGAAACGTCACGTACGGTACCGCGCGGTGATATGAACCTAGCCTATTCCACGATTTCCACGTATATATTTTGTCCATCAGGAAATAAGTAAGGTTTAATAAATATAAATAAATAAGTAAGTACGGCCCTGGGCTCATGAACCATATAGCTTGTAACTCGGATTTTGTATATTTATTATATATTCCAAATTTTTGAATGTAATTATTAGTATATCTAGTATGAAATATACTGGCATTATTTTTACTACCATCTCTCAAATCTCAAAATCAAAGTCTCCTAGAGCACTTACTAGTAGAGTTTCATAAGAAAACTGCAGAATCATGAATGACTATGAGAAGGTAAGAATTAGTACTCGATTCATATCGAGCTGTAACTAAGCAATTAACCAATTAATTTAACAGAATAAATAATTTCTTTCTTTCTCTCTTTCTTTCAATTTGTTAGGGTGCTTATCCACCAGAAATATGCTATGCGGCTACGCTGCGAAGATGTGAAATCCAATAAATATGATTGGTTCAATAAATTGATTGATTTCCACCAATGAATATGATTGGTGGATATCAAAAGCAGCCTAAAGTACCTTATGTTGAGTCTGGTCATGAATCATTATTATATTATTTATTATCATTAATTTGTATGTCATGATTCTGTAATGAAACTTGTGTCTTTATTACTGTAATTGCAATATGATTGCATTGTTTTGATCAATTTGCTTTTGTTAAAGATCTTACGTACTTAAAATAGGTATAGCGGCATTATATTTTGTTTTGTAAATGAAAACATTATTATTTTTTATAGTATTATATTATAATATTTATGATTTCTAGTTTCAATTAGTTGTTATTCATATTTTTTATCAGCCGTAACATATAATTTGAGGCAATTGGCTTGTCACGTTATTCTTATGAAATTTGCGGTTAGTTTACATAGTACAACGTCACACCTCTTAGTAGTGGGTTTATGCGTATCAATGGAATCCATGACTCCCTAATGCTAAATTACACATTATTTCCTATTATCGTGACATCATTAATCTGGGATGGGATTTTCCATATATGTATGTGAATTGCGTGAATTTTCTACAAAAGTTTACCATCCAAAGCCTTCCATGTTTGCCATCGGACAACAAATTTGTGGGATTCTAACATAGATGTTTGTTTTTATAAATCAAACGACAAATAATACTTACAATGTGAAAAAGAGTCATCGTCCAAAAAATAAAATAGGAACTCAAAAAAACATTGCTGCCATAGACTAAGTACGTGTTAAATTTTGCCGTAAAATAGATTCAATTTCAAATTACTTCGGTGGTAAGACATTAAAAGTTTTTTTATATTACGAGTATAACAATTTTAGTGAATATACTGCTCACAAATATGCCATTATTATTTTGTCGTTGGTATTTTCCTTAGATTTTGTTTGTAATTTTTACAAAATTTCATTGAAAGTAAATCAAATATCATTTTATTTTTCCACATAAATAAATTTTCACTTGCATCATAGTTAACTCTATAAATAGTCAGCAAACCGTCTAAAGATTAGACGTGTTGCATTTTTATATTAGACATACATAATAATATCTGATTCTATAATTGATCGATCATGTTTGCGTTTTAAAACTGAATATGCAGTTCAAATATTGTATTGTGTTTGTGGATAAACAAACGTAAATAATTATGTGTTTACTTTAATATGCAACAGTTAATTCCTAGTAGTTTCCTTGTAGTGATCAAATAGTCTCTTCAAACAGATAACAAGTCACTATGACTAAAGATTTTATAGAGGTGTTGAAAATAGGTGTGGATATATTTGTAATTTATGAGGACTTAATTATAGATTTCAACCCATAACTGTGGAAGAACTGGTACTTACATTGGCCTTTATTCAAATCCCAATCTGGAAACCGCAAACTCGACGTGTTCATTTTGATGGGACTGAAACAAAAAAATCTTTTAGAAACTTAGAGTATAGTTTTTATAACAGAAGTTTCCTCACTTCGATAAAGATTTTATCAGTAGATCCCCCCACTTGATTCTAACCAAAATTTGTATTTTAAAGACGAATGTTTCGCAAATAAACCCTAAATATTTTAATAGAAACAGCCGGCAAACGAGCTGACGATCCACCTGATGGTAAGTGGCTATCGTCGCCCATGGACATCAGCAACAACAAAGGCATCACTGATTTGTGTTGCCGGGCACGGAAAAGAGAAGAAAAAGAAAGAAAGAACTGGCTTTCAAGCCCCCAGCCGGAACACGATAAGTCGTTTGGCGGTTGACTCAAGCTCAAGGGTGGTAGCTATCCAGGCGAACCCCAATATGGAGAAACAATAATAATAATAATGGTATTAATTTACAATTAAAATCAATATTTCCAATATAATCCCTCGAGGGGCTTACTACCAGCGGGCTGGATTTAGTCGCCTCTTACGACACCCAGCCGGCGTGGGATTGGGGTTACTATTTTAAGCCGCCCCAATACGGCTAAATAATTCCTTATACCAAAAATGGTCTGAGGAAACTTTTAAACGATACCCCACACTAATAGGGTAAGAGGTGAATAAAAAATTCATCCTCAAATTACCTGTAAGGGAGGTACCCTGAAAAAAAATGTTTATCAATATTTTATTCTACGATTCTGTAGTTTTGATATCCATGCCAAATTACAACTTTTTATCACTAACTCGGCGCTTTGCTTTGGACAAACGGATAGACAGACGGACAGACGCACGGAAATGACGAAACTATAAGGGTTACGATTTTACTTCGGAACCCTAAAATAGTCTTAAACGAGAAATGCAAAAATTATTTCATTAACTATACATTAATGAACTATTTCTTTTCTCGCTTTAACTCTAACTTCAGCTAACTTACCGACTGATGAATATCAGGCACAAATAATTTATTTTATGAACAACACTGATAGCGTCACTGATCACGGAATACCAGAATAAACTGTCGCCAATATCATTACAATAAGCAGCGATAGGTATGACGGCAAATCAATTAATGAAATAGCTGTCAACATTAACGAATTCGTACATTAGATAGAATTTCCCAAATGATAATTTGCTGACGCATTCCTTAAGGGAATCCGGTTCGGTCGCCTAATTTTAGTGGTATTTAAACATAATTAGTAACCCAGCCTTGCAATGCTTTAGTAATTCCATACAAATATTTAAAAAAAGTAGGTACTACGTGTTATCAGACATAATTATTATGTCATTCGTTAACAAATGTCGCAAAAATTGCTGCCGTCAACAGGTTTATTTTTTCGACCGATAATGTTTTAGATGAGGAAAATATCAATATCAATCGACCACAATCGACCTATAACAATATAACAGCTTAATACCATTATAATTTTAATGACATTATTTTAGTACAACCACTAAAAGTTTTATTCCAGAAAAGATAGTAAATCAAAGTTGTAAATCGTATCCATAAAATAGTATTAGAAGCTTATAATTATTTTACTAATTAAAGAAATTAAAACTAGAAATTTATTTTCGATTTACACGACAACGTATCTCAGTTTCTCATAGGTTCTCATAGGGAATAACTACAAGTTCCCAGTTCGATCCTCGGGAAATCCAGGTCTCATGATCTCGTGAACAATTCAATGTCATTTTCAGTTGGTACAGATTTTTATAACTTAACTGACTGTATTAACGAGGCCATTATTTTGAAATTATCTTTTTGAATTAATTTTTGTTGCTTTGTAGTTTTTTGGAAACGAAGTAGAAGTTCTACTTAGAAACGAAGTTTAATGATATTTTACCTGTATTACTCTGTCTACTATATACATATATAACTTGCTTTGTGTTATTTTCTGCATTAAGGTATCATCTTCCAAATTATTGCTGGGTTTTAAAATGTATTTCCAATAATAATACAGGTTACACGAATACTGCTTACATGACCTATAATAACGGTAACCTATTAGTCCTCCATACTCAGTACTCAATAATCTTACAATAAATCTTTTTTTGAGCCCTTACACACAGTAGTTTCTTATCATTATGGATATCGAATACAATGGAGTCCGTTATCAAAACGCATGCTAAATCCGAGATTCAATGTTAGCATTAAGCCCACCTTTTATGCCATATTATTACTCACAAAGTGCGATAAAATATTTTTTAATTCAGTTTAATTCAATTCAAATTGAAGAATTGATATACTTATATATATCAATTATCAAGCCAATTCTTATAACATATCGGTACTGTATAATAAGTAATATTGTAAAATACGTCTAACCGCAACATTTTATCCTTTAAGGCATACACAGACCAGTGGGCATATTATGAACTTTTATAAAACCATTCTGTTCCAGGCAATTCATTTCACGACGTATGATTGGCTAAAAAGAGTCACGTGACCGCTTTCGTAACACTAATTTGACGTTTACACTGGAACTTGCCTGGAATTAAGAGTTCATAATACACCGCCAGGTTATTTTGTCCTTGGTGGACAAAGTCTCCCAAAATCATAAAATAGCATCAGGGAACATTTTCAAATATGTACCACCATCCAAAATAAATACTAACATCTTGTTACGCGGTATTTTCAGTCAATACAGTTGTATATTCCATTTTTGGACTAGATTTAGTACTTAAACAAAATCAAAGAATCTTTGTTTTTATTATTTGTATCTTAATTTAAAAATATCTGTTAGTTTCAGGTGTTGTAGTATGACTTTGTAAAATTGTGTATTTTACAATATAAATATAAGAAACTAAAGTATATGAATAAACACTTATTTTATCAATTTGAAATATCAAATTAATTTAAAAAATATTTAGTGATAATTAATCTTTGAATTATTTTAATTATATGTAAGGCACGCATACTTTAGTTTCTTATAATATTGTAAAATACACAATTTTACAAAGTCATACTACAACACCTGAAAATAACAGATATTTGAAAATCTTCCTTCAGAGTCTTTGAAGTGCTTCGATAAATGTAAGAACCGCTTGTAATTATTTATAGGTACCTAAATCTTATTTCCATATCATAACAGTAATAAAGCGAAGCTAATTAAAATTGTATGAAAAATTCAAAACATTCTGTGCCTAATTTTGTCATGTAATTTTTTATACAAATTAAATAAATATTTTTATAGGAGTGTATATATAATACACGGATGTCTTTGTAATGTACTATCAAATATTCTTTTACATAATTAGATGCGAAGCTCAATTACAAATTATAATATACTATAATAGAAGCTATAGGTAATAAAACTGAAATTACTTCTAATAATACCCATTGAAAATCTCAAACGAGTCACAGCAAAATTTTTAATGACCTGGACCTATTAAGTTGAGATATTATGATTACAAACAGCATATTAATAATCGTACGTCTTTTTTCTCCAATTCTGACCTATGACAGACGTAAACGAGTTAAAGTAGACAGTTTCTAATAAAATGTGTAGTTTATGAGTGATTTTGTTGCTGGACACGCTATTTAAGGATTATCGTTGCACTATTCTAAGTTTGCAAAGACAAGGTTTTCCTTCACAAACTTGTCCTGTTTATTGTTGTTAAGGATAAACCGATGTAAGTTTATAATAACCATTGTTTGCTGACAAAAGGAAGTTTATAATATATGCATATTAAAGTTGAAAAAAATACTGATATCTTTTATACTTATAGAGCATGATATTTGATATCATCGCGAACACTAAACATTTAAATGCAATAGGTACTCACTATTTGTATTTTATAATACCGATATTTCGACCCAGTTGGATCGTAGTCACGGTGCGACTGCGGCCGCCATCGCAGCACAGACGCGTTACTACCAGTACAGTGGAACGACAAGCGGCGTTTGCTCCTTTCGTAAAAGGGGTAACGGACAGAACTGGTAGGATTTTTAGCAGAAAATACAACATACACACAAATAAGAGGCAGCATACCTGCACTTTTCCGAGGATATAATCCCACATCATTGCTCCGGGGTTTACAAGGTGGAATGTAGTTGCGGTAGCTTGTATATTGGTCAAACTAAACGGGTTTTATCACATAGAATGATAGAATATATCGGCGCAGTCAAAAAGAACTACCCAAAGAAGTCCGCCGTAGCAGAACATCTTATTAAAGCCGGTGCTAACCAGTGGATCGAGCCACATAGCCCACAGGTGATCTCAACTGAATGTCATTACATTTTGCGTTTGGTAAAGGAGGCCATAGAGATCAAAAAACATCTGAGTAACTTTAATAGAGAAAATGGGTATAAATAAGCGCATTCGTGGAATGCCGTGATTAGCTTGTGTTAACGAAAATCGAAATATCGGTATTAAATACTTAAAATTATGAAAATTTTATTTTTATATTAAAAAAATGGGGTACTTAACACTTATAAAGAACTGAAGCGATTTACGTAAAAACGAAATTTTCATAATTTCAAGTTGGAGTAGTGTTCATTGGAAGCATCGGTTTATAGCGCGGATAAATATCGGATATCGGAGAAATATGAATACATATCAAATTATATTTTAATAAACATTAAAAAATCAATTAGGGCAACACTCTTCTGAAGTAGGCTAAGTCGGGGCGTACTGTGACAATGCAAATGCTAATAAAAATATCATAATATTACATCTATCATCTATTACAGATAAGAGTGTTGCCCTTTCTGATTTTAAGAGATTTTTATTAAATTCACATTTATCCGATAAATAATACTTTTATAGTAACAAAATTATTATTGTTTTATTATTTTGAACTGACTTGGTTTGAATATTTTTAAATGCTTTGATATACATAGTTTACCCGGTTAGTGCGGGTGTACCTAATCTTGTAACATTAATAATAATAATAACGTCAATTAGACCTACTTCCTCTTGTGCTACGGAGTAAAAAATTTACAGGTTTTTAATTTTTTATGATAATGCATTTTTGTGACAAACGTAACCTGATACCACATTCAGGTTTGTCTTATTTCTTATTTATTTATTTATTTATTATTTATATAGTATTTTATTTAATAATAATCTTCCCACGTCCCTAGTCTGAGATAAAAAATGTTGTACATACAATAACAATATCAGTTTCATAGTGTCAAGAAATAAATAGTGGTAAGATTTTGAAATCATCCATAGAAATGTCAAACATATTGCCTGTCCAAAAGTCACAAATTCCCTTTGGGCATTTTAATACAATTTTATTATGCAGGAGAGAGAGAATTAGGTATGTTTTCAGTGTGTTGTAATGTGAGGAATTGTGCTACAATAATAATTAAGCTAACTTTTACAACATTTCTCTATTTTTGTTTGTCAATTATATTGTTGTTATTCATTTCGAAACTACTAATTTAGATGTAGATATTTTATTGTAAATAGTTCAAAATCGGAATCTGAATTGACGTTAATATTATGTGTGTTAATATTTGTGTGTTGAATATTTTGCAAAAGCGATTACATCAGAAAGTTTGTCTACCAAACCAAAACGTGTACTTTTATTAATTTCTCAGTTTTATTCAAACAGTGTCGGCGGTTATTATAAAATTTTAAGTCTATTATAAATATTTTAAAGCGAAATATTAGTTTTCATTATAGGAATTGTGGAAAACACAATATTGTTCTTTGTTGTTAAGTAATTTTAATTTTACGTGGCACCAAACAACAATGACGTCAAGTGCTCTTTTCATAATAGGGATGTTGACACTAACTGTAAATTAATATAAATTTATGTTTAAAGTATTAAAGGAAACATTCAAAAATCTGTAATATTATTCTTTTATCGTAATAAATCCAATATAATTAATTTAAAATGTTAAAAATAGTGCTCACTGTCACGTGACCTCAAACACCATTGTGAGCTTATGACGTCATTGCTATTTTATATGGAAGTTCAACAAACTTCAGTAGACCGATAGTATTGAATATAGTTTAGTGACGTCACGTGACGTTTTTGGTGGGAAAGATAATGATTTTTATTTATTGATTTTTGTTTTTAAATTGAAGATTAAATATTTTTTAATACATATTATAGTACGCCCATAATGGGCTTCTGCCCAATATTAGCGATGAAGATTTCAAAAACTGAACCACGCCTGTTTACCAACTGTCCACAATAAACTCTTTGATTTGATTTGAATATTGTTTTAATGAATATTAAGGTTCTATCTATGAAATAAAATTGAATCCAATCTTTTTAGTCTGTGCTTCATAATCATAGAGTGCGTTTCACGTGTCATAACAACATTTTATATTTAAGTATGGTATTACCCGCGCCAATAAAGAGGAATCTAAAACTGCGGTTCGTACTTGTAATGATAGATTAGGACCGTCAGCAAAACAGAGTTGCTAGATAAGTGATATTTTTAATAGACCTTTGTTATTTTAAAATAAATTAATCTCAAGATATTTACGAAATTGAACAATTGAACCTAATACCTATCTTACTTTAGTATTACCTTGCTGTACGATTGATTGGAAGCAGCGGAGTAATGGACATATGTATAATATATCTTAAAGGTCATTGGGACGTTGTATAAACTTATATACAAATAAGTCCTTAATTGATAGGTACTTTAACACTTTTTCATAAACGCCACAATCACTATTAAGTATCTCTAATTTTTATTTTGAATAACTTAAAACTTCTCACAAAATTCACAAAACAATAGTTTGACTACAAAGCGTGGAGGATAGTCTCTATCACAGAACATCTAATAAATGTTCTGTGGTCTCTATAGTCTAGTCTGTTTGTGCCGTTATTAAAAACAGAAACTTACTATAGAATGGTGAGAGTATAATGTGATACATAAATACACTTTTTGACCCCCGACGCAAAAACAAGAGGTGTATAAGTTTGACGTGTCAAATTAAAGTAAATGATTTGTGAATTATAAAATGAATTTACTGAATTCAGCGAACATACCCGAGTGGGGTATCAAAAAGTTTAATGTTTTTGGTAATATTATGTCACCAACGTCAAATAAGTTTTATTTCAATCACGAGTAAAGACTGTATGCATATATTTTTTTTGGCTTCTATTGCTCCTATTTAAATTAAAACCTTCATATTAATATTTTTTTAATATCTTCTATGTACATACATCGACCAGTTACAATTGTGCTATAAGTATTTAATAAAGTAAAATATTACAATGCATAATAATTCTATATTGATATTGTTTGAAATTGAAAGTAGCGCAACCAATCTCAATATTAGAAATATAATTGTAAAAAAATACAACGAATATTATACGGAACATATCACTATCGATAAGAAAATTGCTTTAATTCTTAACATAAACTTGAACTATGAGACTGTGACATGGAAAGCAATGATACGAATATCAATTATTTGCCTATTTACATTATTTAAACACGGACAATGGATTTCACATTCTTTTGTAATTTAACTAACCTGCCCATGCTTTTATTTAAAACAATATTAGGTATTTGTTTCGTTATAAAAGTAGCCACATTTCTTAATAGGGATGTTGACACTAATTGCAAATTAATATTTTGTGTAAAGTATTAGTGGTAACATTTAAAGGTCTAAAATATTATTCTTTTATCAAAATCAATCGCAATAAATTAAACATCATTGATTTAAAATGTTAAAATAGTACTTACTGTCACGTGACCTCCAATGCTATTTTGAGAATATGACGTCTTTGTTCGTATTTTAAAAGCAAACTCAACAAACTTTATTAAACGGCTAGTATTGAATATAGGTTAGTGACGTCACGTGACGTTTTTGGTGAGAAAGATATTGATTTATGTTTATCAATTTTTGTTTTTAAATGGAATATTATTATTTTTATAATATTTTTTTCGTGAACATTAAGGTGAATTCCATAATTAGTCAACATCTCTATTATATTTTATCCGGATGTCCTAATATGTAGATAATTTCAGTACCTTACTAGATCAAATACATAATGATTAATCACTTTAAAATCATCATCATCCATCAGCCTTTGGAGGTCCACCGCTGGACACAGTCATCTCCTAATAACTCTGACCGGTCCTGAGCCCGCTAAATTCAGCGGATGTCCGCTGTCTTCTTCAGGTCATCAGTCTACCAGTCGGGGGCGGCGTGGTTTTCAATTAATGACCTTTCTTCTCAAATGGTTATCAGTCCTTCGAACTATCTGGCCAGCTCATTGCCATTTGCCGGCTAATTCTCTGAGCTACGTCAGTCACCTAGAGAATTTCCTTACGGGCAAGCAGACACCTTTGTACGTGTCCATAATATAAAATATAAAATAATAGTATTTTTAATGTTGTATATTCATGCTTTTTAATTATAGGTATTTTTCAAATCATTAAGTATTTATTTTTGTAATACGAGACCACAATAAATAATCAGATAGTTGATACAACTTTTTAATTGTAATTTGTTAAGGTAATTGTAACTTTTAAAATGTCACCTTGTATTCGCGATATGATCAGCGGTAAACGAAATCTCGAAGTATACATAAAATCAATCTTGGCCGGTGTGAGGAATCATACGTACACCTTGAAATTAGCTGCAAATTGTTATATAAGATTACCAACAGTATAATGACGCTAAATTTGACTGAAATCAAAAGAAGGATAGGTTAGGTTATGGTTCACTGATTTTATTTAGGAAAAAATAGGAATCCCGCAAAGCGGGGTTCCGTCGACGTCTATGGCGAAGCCCTTCGCCATGAAAAAAAAAACTGAAATCGAAAGAAGAATCTTATTCGCCAACTTCGATTTCGTGTGCAATCATGTCAAAGTTTTGGTTACGATGTTGGTAGTATTGAGAACAGATGTTGGTAGTATTGAGAACATTGCAGCTAATTTCAAGGTGTACGTATGATTCTTCACTCTTACCTCAATCTTTATTTTAATCACGTATTAATTATAAATAACAACTTTGTACCCCTTTTTATGATAATTACGTGGACTAAGGAGTATGAAATTTGGCACAATTACAGTTTACATATTATGAAAAAGGAGTGCATAAAGCTTAGTAAATTTTCAAATATTCAACACTCTCAACAGTTTTGTTTTCTAAAGCTTAACTAACTAGACCAATTCCAAAAAAACCTTTCACCAATGTAAAGACACATTATTTTTGAGTAACAAAACCTATATTTGATTATGATTAGTTTTTTTTTTAAGTATGGAAAGAACTATGGATCACAACTAAGATCTAACAATAAGACACAAGTAACAGATGTACTAACAAAGATATATCATCTGATGTGGATATGAACTGGACACACAAGAAGCAGCCAGGAAAAATGGAGTAAAATTGTCACAGATTGGTATCCTAGAGAGGGCAAAAGGAGAAGGGGAAGACAACACAGAAGGTGGGAAGATGAGTTAAAGCTAACAGCGGGACCCAACTGGAAAAGGGTTGCTAGAAACAGAAAACAATGGAAAATGTTAGAGAAGGCCTTTTCCAACAGGCATATATACTGTATACTGTGTAGGCATATTACAGATATACTGTAAACAATAAATTATTAGCGACTGTATGTAATGTTCAGGATAAGACGCTTATTGAAATGAAATGAAGTATTTTTTTCATGTTATTATAAATATAAAACATGTTGCACAACAATGTCTGCCGAGTAAACTAGTTCTAAAGAACAATGCCCAACTGCCGTACATCGTTTTATTTCATTTTCAACTAAAGCGTCTTAAAATAAAAAAAATCTAGAAATCGCCGCTTTAATTTCTGAGCTTAGATATATAAGAATTTTCAGCAGACACACCCCAGAACCAAAGTATTTTGAGATTGAATTCTTATAATCATTGAGTCATAGAGTACGGTTGCCTGAAATTTTTACCATTATTTTATTCTGACTTTTTTTATTGACAACCGGATATGGAAATTTGACATCATTACATTTGTCATACCAACATTTATAACGAAATTCTGTCTGTAATATTGGCCAGAAGTCTCCCTTTATGTTGCTTGATACAAGCTATGTATCGAAGTGAGTGCCCGAATGAAAATTGACATTGTTGACATCATTGTTATTATAGTCAATTCATCACTTATTAATAAAATTATTTTACGCTGGGTAATACGGGTATAGGTATTAATTTTAAAATACGTAAAAAAATAATTGAATTGCTTTGGTATAACTGACGTTTTAAGACGCTAACAAAAATAAAAAATAATTTTTGGGCATTGTTCTTTAGCTAAGAACTATCAGCTTTCAAATAAAAAACCACATCGTAATTGGTCCATTCGTTTACGAGCTACGATGCTATACTGTTTGTACACACACACACAGATAGAGAGAGAGAGATAGGTTAAATTGACACCCCTCTTTTTGCTTCGGATGTTAATAAAATAAATATTTCATACAAACCATGCATTTGTCATACACGCATATTATACACACAAATGTGAATGTGAAGTAACCCCTAGATAATTAGGGTCAGATTTTGACCGCAGAATTATTATTAACATCCAAGCATTTGCTACAAAGCAAATTAAGGATTTCCTTATCCAAAAAGTCACAAATGTTACTAGGAAATTTATACTTAAAACGCCGGTATTTTTTTATCAACATAACATACTCGTAGTTTAAAGTAATATAACGTCGATATTACAATAATATAAATATTTTCAAAGCCGAATATGTCCTAATATTTTTTTATAATAAAACTGAATTAGATTGTAGTCATGCATTAACTTATAATACGTAAAAAACGGCAACTCACCTGCTGGCGTATTGGTCTTAATGTAAAAATATTTCGTGTATATTTTAATAGCGCACCACCGACATGAGTTACGTAACAGAGTTTAAACCAAAATGACCGCTCTAGCTTAAACCGATGTGAGTTATCATTCTGAAGGCGGAAAAGTAAATAACTATACATGTCGGTAATAGAGTTCAGTATAAGACAAGCTCTGACGTCTGTTGGGCTTATTTACATGGCCAATGAGGGTAACGCCGCCAAAAAACGACTGTTCAGAACCAATACGTGTCTGTCTTAAAAAAGGCAACTTTACAGAAGATTGGTCAATGGTAAGATTGGTAAGGTTACTGAAAAAGTTGTAACCAGGTGTAATAATAATTACCTCCTTCAGTATTCCTTGGCTGGCAGATGCATTTGCTTCTAAATTTTTAAAGCTTGACATTTTGGTATTTTTACAAAAATGCATCTGTCAGCGGGGGGGCCATCATTATTACGGGAGTTTCTTAAAAATTATACTGGTAAAGAATATTTTATTGTTTTGATATTACTTTTACATACAATTTTTTAATTCGCCTTTTTAATCGTGTTATGTGCTGTGTATCAAATTATAAAGGAATATAATTGTTCAATGTACAAATTCGGAGTTGTGCCTTATTATTGCATTTAATGTCTTAAACCTATATATCCTACACTGAGAGTCTTATTACTTGTGGAAGAGAAGATATACATCCTTGCAAAGTATCCTTACAAAGTAAGTAAAGTTGACTTTTTTGAGATAGACTTTATATATTATATTAAAGGTTCTTAACCATTGAAATGCTTATTTTGATGAAGGACAGGGTACTTCAACTTAAAAAATGTATTGTGATTTTAAGTACCTTTTATTTTCATCGACAGATTATTTAGTTCATATATTTTATTTTATTGAAGCTCTAAATTACGATACTTGTTAGTCATATATTATAGCGTCAAAAATAAAAAAGTCTTTTACTTTTTTGTTACTTTTATGATACTTTTTAACCGACTTCAAAAAAAGGAGGAGGTTCTCTATTCGACTGTATTTTTTATGTGTGTTACCTCATAAAATTTTATTGGGAGTACCGATATTGATGATTTTTTAATATTTGAAACCTGTTGCTTGTCATGTGGTCCTATTTACAGACCAACGAGATCTGACGAGTTATTTATTGAGTTATCCCTAATAGTGAGTATTTAATTGATTTCGTCTATGTTGATGATGGCATTTTATTACTTTGCTCTTTGAAGTCTGTATTTTTTTTGATAAAATTTATTTATTCCGACTTCAAGAAAGAGGATAATTCCAGATTGGTAGAAATTCAATTCTTATGGTGGGATCAATAAGGTAATTAGGGAACTCTTTAAATAGGTACTATATATTTATTACTAAATGTGATTTTGGTATAGGAATTTCTAAGATTTTGTCGTTTCTTTTACGTTTAGGCTTCAGTTATTTAAAGAAATATATTGCATATTATGAAAGTTTACCATTTCAGATAATAAATCCATAATTTATTTAGAAGAATGTCTTATTTAAGATGGGTAATAAAAATAAATGATTTTTAAAATTAACGGCAAAAGTTGGATAGTATAAAATGTAGTTTTATTACTTATAAATAAATATAATTAGTTATAAATTTTATTACTTATATAGTATTACTTATAAATTGATATCAATCAGGCCATTTACTACTGTTTGATGCTTCCAGTCTACGCTATTGTCAATAATTGTTGCCATTTTTGCGGCGTACTTTCCTCCTTCACGCAGACTAGTACATATAAGAGTAAAACCAGCGACGGACTGCCTTTTAAGCTTCATCTACACCCAGAAATTTTGAATTGGATTGATATCAGGGGCTGTAAAGGTCAATTTAACACGTCGATACCATGTTCAGCTTTTCAAGTGGTGCAGAGCCGAACGACGCTAGTTTATCGACGCTAAACACCACTTCGGTGTTTAGCGTCGATAAACTCTTGCAGAATACAGAAATCATTTTGGCTTTAAAACATAATCTTAGCCGGCGGTAATAATGCTTTTTGTCATCTTCTGAGCATCCAAAGTGAAATCGTTTTTGACGACGTACAAACATGCACCTTTGATGGGTTTTTCACGATTCGTACCACCAGAACTTCACAGAACGTAAAAGTAGGAAGCGGACGTTATATTCATATGTATAAAAAATAATATTTTTAACATTAAATTGGACGGAAAACTTGTTTTTTTTAACAAAGCATTTTAAACAAAGTCAGTCAATTCAGTCTAGCATATTTTTTTAAACTGCATTTCAAAATTTTAATATGCCGGTCACGTTCTTGTCAAACACACTGTTTTTTTTTGCCTATAAGATGCCTTATTTCGTGACGAATTTGATGGCAATTTCATAACTAACCCACGCAAATGTAGCCGCACGTTGTTCTATTGCTATTTAAATATTATTCTTATAGTTTAACTAGGAAATCGCCCCCGCTTCGCTTCGGGAAAAATTGTAAAAAATATTATACATATTTTATATAATATAGCCTATGTCACCCGGGGATAGTGTAGCTTCCCAACAGTGAAAGAATTTTTCAAATTGGTTCTGTAGTTTCGGAGCCTATTCAATACAAACAAACAATCAAATCTTTCCTCTTTATAATATTAGTATAGAAGATAATGCATTCTGATTGTAACAAACTCGGCCATGTTTAATTTATTTATTTTAAAATAGTAACACATATACATTCAATTTAGGAATATTGAATAATTTATCACTTATTTTTAATATTGTATGAGTGTATTATAACTAACCTTGATCTATTTCACAAAATAAACAATTTCATAATTTATAATACACAACTAACAATGTTTAGTTTTATGAATGACAAATTCTTGTATATAGATGCTAAAAAATAATAGCTAAATTTAAGTAGGTAACAAAATTACACCATGATATTGTTCCACATAAACGGCTAAGAATTCATACCTATTACTAATAGGAGAATTCTATTCTCTAGGTATGGTATAGGTTCTATTCTAAAGGTATGAATTCTATTATACGAGATAAAACATTTATCTGTCACATAAATATTATATTCGGGAATCAAGCCCGACCCTTCGCTTTACAGGCAAGGTTACAAACTAATTAGGCGAGTGTATCGTCATACCTAGGATTGGCAAACGTCAGATATGATTTAGCATAGTCACTATCGTCACCGTCACATACTTACAACGTAGATATATGGCAGAGATATAAATTTTATACCTATACCTAGTGTCGCGTACTGGGAACTCGAGCTATTGTGTGTAAAGTACCTAATAACGCACCTCCTCAGTTATGACCTTGAAAAAATTTAAATACAAAAGTATGAAATAAATAAAATTGGGACCTAAAATTATGTTGAGGTTGATTTTTTTAAATTTTAAATAATTTTTAGCTTTAACAAAAAACTGAGATTTTTTTTGGGTATATTGACTTTCTTATGCATGCATACACGATCAAGTATACTTGTCAACTCAGCACATCAAATAAAAATACACAGGTATTATATTTATTACAAAAAAAATATCACTAACTTGAACGGAACAGAATAGTAACCATGACAGGATTTACGAGTATTAGCAGAGAGAAAAATAGTGTTCTTTTACTCTTTTAGTTACTAATTTTAGTTACTAATATGATTAGAAAGGGAGACAAAAGCTGCATATGCTCAATTTATTTCAAATTTTTATCATTAATCTTGACGGTTTTATGCAAGAAATCTTAATGTAAATTCCTTTGACTACTTACTGATATTTTAACAGTTTTTTTGCTGTCCTGTAAAATTGCATTTTCATCTTATGCCTTTTTTCCACTGGAAGTGCGATATCACAGTTTTGTATAAACGCGCTTATATTATTCTGTATAAAAACTACATTACTATAAAAAATTATATTATGAAGCTGCTGTAAGTATACTTATTTCTTTGTAGTATGAAAAGTTCTATACTGGCAGCTTTGCCCTACAGCCAGATGGCATGTTGTATAATTATGATGCCTGATTCTAGTTATAAGAACATATATTATACGAGCGGTCTCAAATTTGTTTCTGCCTACGACAAGCCGCCCATAGCACAACAAAAAATATTTAAAAAAACTGGTGTGATTATACCGCAAGTACTTACGAGGTAGTTCTGAGATACTTACGAGGCATTTATCATATTATTAAATTTTAATAATTTAACTCCGCACTGTAGGTCTATGAGGAATAATAGGCAAGGGCTTTCTCGTGGTCCCACTAGTAGGACAAATTAGTAGGACCACACGAAAACTGGTACAAAACCATTATGTTGTATAATAATAAATAAGAAATTTTGATCGAGATTGTACTTTATTATATAAGTCAAACCTAATATAAATATAATTATGGTGTTCATTAAAATAATATGACCACCGATACAAACGATTCTTAATGGTCATATTAATATGACATGACAGTATGACCACCAATACACGGCCGCAAGCTTGACGGTGTGTGGCCACGGTATGGCTATCTGGCCATATAGCTATCTCATGCAAACTGGATACCGCATCAAGTCAAACTGCAAACTTGACAATTACACTTGATCGTGTATGGCCAGCTTTACATGCGCACTTAGAAGGTTTGCCAACGTTTCACATTGACGTTCAACATTGACGCATAACTTGTTTCATTAAGAAGCTGTTACACGTTGACCATCATAAAAATAAACGGCTTAAGACTTTGAACAATGTTTTCTGTTTCTTAAGTTCAGTTGTAACCTAATAAAAATAATGATTACAATCGTATTATCTGCTTTTATCAGAGAAATCGGTGGACAAACTAAACAACATACCTAAATGGCCTCAACCCATTACTGGGCCCACTATTGAGAACGGGTTATCCTTCTTGAGGCATACTCTAGTCTAGAGTCTAGACTTTAGAGCATATTACACCACGCTGCTCCGATGTGGATTGATGGAGGGGTTAGTGGCCATCCGAAGTGTCGAGTTTTCAATTTTCATGCCGCATGGAAACCTCCAAAAGGACTAAGCGACTCCGACGGTTTTACGAGCTCAAGTTTGTGCCACTAGCGGTCCATCCAACCATCCATCCATCCAACTACCGACCGCGTCTGAAGTTGCTCAGTAATCAAAACAAGTCGTCAGGTACGAGTGGTTCGCTTTTTCAGGTAGGCAAAAAGTCAAAGTGTCAACCCATAATTTTCCCATGGCTGGGTTCGGGATCTTCTCTCACAATGTCAAGGGTATAGCAGGGGTATCAATAGTGTCAAAGCTTTTATTATCCTTTTATTAATAACTTTTATTAATAGTGTCAAAACTTTTATCAGGCCATAGAGTAGCCTGACCACAGAGCCTGCCCATAGAGTACTCTATGACAGATAACAGAGTAATTCGTGTTCGCGCTGCCGACATACGTAAATATAGGAAGGCACAAAAGTTTTCATGATGTTCTTTGAATGTATTTTTTTTGTAATAAATGAAAATCTTTAGTCTTGCTATTGATGTGTGTTTATTAGATATCTAAATTTTTATTTTCATTAAGTAGAAAAAGGATATCAGCCAAGTGGCCGCTGCCAGAATTGATGACCACACGGACCTGATTTATGGCATTTTCCATCACTCTTGCCAGAACTTCCGGCGATAGATTCACGCATTCATGACGGATATTATTCTCTTTGAGGGCTTCAAGAATCTGAGGCTTGTTGACATAGACTCGTGACTTCAAGAAACCCCACCAAGAACCCAAAATAAGTCTAAAACGGTTTAAATCGGGCGATCTTGCCGTCTAATGCAAAATCAACAAAACGAGAAATTATTATAAATGCTTATTCCACGGTCTTGAGGAGTATAGCGATTCATATCTTATTTGTGTCTGTTTACTTCACAAATCTCACAGCAGAACTAACATTTACAGCCATTTGCAAAAATTTTAGCATCTACCGATGACTTTTGCGCCACTCTATATAAATAAACATTTTTACTTCAATGTTGTATTCAATTAAATAGGTAAACAATTAAACACAGAAGTAATCACAAGTCACAACAATATTAAGTGTGGGCATGTTTTATTCACCAATTTCTAGACGTCTGATCAGCTTGAAACTTGCATACAATAATTTCATAGTTTCGTTTTGATGTCCTGAACACGATAATAAGAATAAAACGAAGAAGAAACTAAATTGGATTACTAAAGGGATAAGACTATGCTCCAAACGTAAAAGGAAAATTTTGTGGAAATATAGATTAAACCCTACTCCAATTAATAAAAATATGCTTAGGAACTACTCAAACAGATTAAAAAAGGTAATTAAATTAACACAAACTGTACAAAATGATCATTACATAAAATATTCACACAATAAGTCGAAAGCAACTTGGAAAATCGTTAATAAATATAGGTGTATCACGCCGAAACATTACATAAAACAAATTAAAAAGGACTCTGAATATATAAGTAATCCATGTGACATTGCACAAGCATTCAACGACTACTTCGTCGATCAAGTCTATCTATTAAATAATGACAAAAATAGCATGACATTTTCTAATAACATGACATTTTCCAATACCCTGACATATAATAATTATAATTCATTTTTCTTTAATTATGTTACACCAAAAGACGTTATATTAGTTATACATTTTTTGAAAAACACGAATAGCACCGGATATGATGACGTATCAAATAAAGTTCTAAAGTACGTAGCTGAAATAATAGCACCCATACTCAGCCACATAATCAATGTCTGTGTTGAAGATGGAATATTTCCTGATGCTCTAAAAACGTCAATTATTAAGCCGCTTTTCAAAAAAGACGACAGAGAGAATTTAAGCTGCTATCGCCCAATTGCATTGATCTCAGTTTTTTCTAAAATTATAGAAAAAGTTATATATAATAATCTCTACAAATACTTCGAGAAATTCAACATTTTTGCGGAGGAACAAAAAGGCTTTCGTAAAAATAAATCCATCAACTTAGCAATTTATGAATTCTTGTTTAGAGTATTTACAAATGTAGATAAAAGAATTCCAGTAACAGCCCTATTTATGGACATTTCCAAAGCCTTTGATTTTGTTAGACATGATTTATTAATAAATAAACTATATACATATGGCATAAGAGGCAAGACGCTGGATCTAATAAAATCTTTTCTATTCAATAGGACCCAAATCACACAAATAGAACGCATATGTCCTAAAACTAAAAATGAATGTGTTTACTTATCTTGTCCCCGTATATCTAAATTCGGTGTTCCACAAGGAAGTGTTCTTGGCCCTTTATTATTTTTAATCTATATTAATGACTTGCCTAAGTGCATAAAATTTCCCATGACCCTATTTGCTGACGACAGTTCCGTAGTATTCACTTGCAATGACATTAATAATTTTGAAACCGAAATTAATAACAATTTAAATATTATTATCGCATGGCTAAAATCAAATAATTTATTAATCAATATCAAAAAGACTACAATAATGTCTTTTAAGCAACGAAAATCCTTACTCCAGCCACTAAATATAAACCATAATGGGGAGATTGTAAAAGAAACAAACTCCATAAAATTCTTAGGCCTTCATATAGATAACGACCTAAAGTGGAAATCACACTCTGAATATATCTGTAAAAAGATCAATAAATTTTCCTACGCTCTATATATGTTGTCGAAAGTGGTAAATCAAAAAGCTGTTCTTTGTGCGTATCACGGCCTTGTGTCCTCTACTTTACGTTACGGCATAATATTTTGGGGCAACGGCACAAAGCGTGAAGATATATTCAAAGCTCAAAAAAAGTGTATTCGCGCCATTACAAAAATATCCAATACCGAGAGTTGCAAACCACATTTTAAAAATTTAAAATTATTGACATTATCATCTCTGTATATTTATGAAATCATTTTATTTGTAAAAACTAACCCTGACTTATTCAATAATTATTTAAAAAGTAACCGACATAAAACGAAGCTGGCAGCAATTCCGTCAAAGACTGCTTTGCTCGGTAAAAGTGTATTTGGTATGGCGCCAAAAATCTATAACAAAGTCCCTATATCACTTCGAAATATTAACAATGCTGAAAAATTTAAAACGGAATTAAAAAAGATTTTAATTGAAAAGTGTTATTATTCAGTTCATGAATTTCTGACAGATAATTTAATTTAATTTAATTTGATTTTTAACATATTATATGTCATTAATATTTGTTAAGTAATTCATTTTTATATTTGTATGCCCGAAAGGGTCGAACATTGAGAACTTTTTTATATATTAAGACCTGTTTGTACCTATGTTCACAAATAAAGAATTATTATTATTATTATTATTATTATTATTATTAAAAAAATATTATAATATTTTCTATTTTTTAGTTGGATTTTGTACAAAAGCTTGTTATTTTATATACTTTTTTTTCATTTTTAGTTGGATTTTCTATAAAAAAAATGTTTTTTATTATAATATAATTAACTCGTAATATAATTAATTAATATATTATAATATAATAAAGTCGTCGGCACCTTTTTTAACTATTATTTATTTATTTTTGTAATGAAACTTAAGTGCTCTGCGTATTTTTTTCTTTCTACATTATTTTTTTTAACATTAAATTGTCATCGGTCCATGAGAAATATACCGATGATAAGTATAATCCGATATTTTGGAGGAGGCCAAAATCATGTTCAAAGTTTTACATAGGCACATAATCACGCTATTGTCTAAGGGATTTGAACATTGTGGTCAAGCATTAACTTATCTATACTATATTATGAAGCTGAGGAAATGTTTGTTTGTTTGTTTGTTTGGTTGGACGTGGCATTAATATCATTCGCGAATACATCTCACACCTGTAATATGCCGATGATATAGTCATCCTGGCGGGATCCCTGGAAGAACTTGGTACAACGCTCGGGGACTTGAACAGCGCCTCACAACGGGTGGGTCTTAACATTAACATGAACAAGACGAAAATCATGTCGAATGTCCATGTCACACCCGAACCGGTTATTATTGACGGCGCTGCCTTCGAAGTTGTATTGTAGACGAATACAATTACTTGTCCCAGGACAAGTAATCCAAATGGGTAAGTCCAACTTCGAGAAAGAAGTCACTCGTAGAATCCAACTCGGACGAGCTGCGTTCGGGAAACTGCGTCATATCTTGTCGTCCAAAACACTACTTCAGTGCCTGAAGTCGAAGGTGTTCGAGCAGTGTGTGTTGCCAATGATGACATACGGATCCGAGACATGGTGCTTTACTATTGGCCTAATCCACAAGCTCAGAGTAGCGCAGCGAGCTATTGAGAGGGCTATTATCTACGTGATCTCATCAGAAATGAGGAGATCCGTAGACAAACAAGGGTAACCGACATAGGTCAAAGAATAAACCGGCTGAAGTGGTAATGGACTGGCCACATACATACATGGTTGGAAGAAAGTTAAATAAATAAATAAATAACGCTTCACACTCATAGCCCCACACTAGGATTCCCTGTGTCGTGGGTGCCATGGACAACACACAAGACAAGGACATTCTCACACCCAGACCGAGAACAGAAATTCAAACTCATCATTCAAATCTCCGCCTCGTTGGGAATCGAACCCAAGACCCTTGGCGCGGCGATCCGGCATGGTAACCATTGCGCCACACGGGTCGTCAAAGTTCCTCGAATGGCGCCCACGTCTCCGAAAAAGGAACATAGAACGCCCGACCAGGTGGACTGACGACCTGAAGAAGGCAGCGGGCATCAACTGGATTCAAAAGGTTCAGGACCGGTCAGAGTGGCGCAAGTTAGGGGAAGCCTATGTCCAGCAGTGGACCTCCAAGGGTTGATGGTTGGATGGATGATGGTGATTTTTGAATAAAAATTAAAGAGTATGTACTTATCATTAAACCATTTAAAATATTTATTAAAAAAGAAGCGCCTCATGAAAGTTACCGAGTGAAATCATGTTTGAGAGCTTTGTCAAAGAGGTGAAAAACACGAGTGTGCTAAGTTTTATGATAAAGATAAAAAGTAATTCTTAGTATTCCTACAAAACTAGTGCACTATATGTAACATTCTTGAAAGTGGCTCTCACTTTTCTTTCCGAGTTTCCCATTCTTTGCATTTGTAAGGAAAGGTGCTGGCCTGATGATCGAGTTCTGATAATAAATAGATTTAATTATAGCGAAAAGTCCGCGTTGTAAAGACATTTTAACGTGATAACGTTTATAAAGACGATGAGCCTGAAAGGCATTCACGAAAACCGAGTAACGGCCGCTCACGTCACGGAAGCGCGCGCAGCATTAGAGAGAGAGGCACGCTAGACCGGCCGTCTCTCTCCCACTCAAGCGTAATCGGTCCGCTTGGAAGGCATTCTCGAAAACGTGGTATTTCATTTCATTTTTATTTTATTTTACAATCTTTTGAAAAGAAATGATTTCTCGTAGCTCGTACGTATTATTATTATATGAAAACGAAAATCTACAATAGCGTCATCTCTGTTTATAGGTATGAACTACTTGAAAGAACTTTACACAGTACATCGACTCGGACTTTAGTTGTAGTCAAGAAAATCACAGATGTCGCGCAGCTCCTGATATTTAAAACGATTTAAACCAAATTTTCAACTCAAATATGTTTAAAATCGTATAGTTAGTATGAAATTTAATATTATAATCTAGCTAGATGCGCGGGATATTATAAGCTATTATATGGGAAAAAGGCGTAAGTTTATGTGTGTATCATTTATTCTATATAACGGAGATTATGCCTGGTCGGTGGTGGTTCGGGAAATAATAACAACAGTGGGCGTTTACATCACTTTAGTTAGAAACTCATTTAACACAGGTTTTACACTGGTTATAATTAAACACGCCATTAGAACTGATTGTCTTCAATTATCCGAGTAACAGCCAACAAATAATAGGGCACGACGGCCCAGTGGCCTCCCATCACCCCTTACAGCCACCCCAATGCCTCGCATAATCGTCTGATCCTGTTACTCGTCAATCTGATATCACAATACAATTCACACGTCGCGTTCCGTCTTCAAGTAACTACGTTCTTGTCTAGGCGTCCAGAATATTCGTTCATCGCCGGCAAGTTAATAGCTTTGCTCGGTTCTCTCGTGGTGTCCAGTTGATGATGGTTGCCACCAGATCTCTGCTCGTTTGACGTTCAACCAGAGTGACAATGACGTTTCACTCTTATAATCTTACTTCAACGATGACAGTAGTTAATTCGCATAGTGTTGCCATCTTCACAATTCGAATACACATTTTATGATCTCCGACACGGCCATCGTGACGATCTCACCGTCCTCGGTGAGGCAGCAGGGGATCATCTGGAAAAGACATAACCTTCGCAAAGTAAAAGTTTCCCACTCGGCCTCCCTGACCTCAAGCCCAAAGGCTTCATTATGAAAACACACGTAGCAGCCAGAACGGGATAATATCAAGAACTATAATCTGATAACACGATCTAGCTTTACAACAAAAGGCTTCATGGCACTCAAAGATAAGTTAGATTACAGTTACTTTTAATAAAATCAACTTTGCCATTAACTCGATAAGACACAATTTGAATCACGAAGGTAATGAATTTTATCTCCATCATCGCCTATTCGGCGGCATCGTTTATCTAACAGCATGGCTTAACCAACGACGTCACTTATCCAGTGGCACCACTTAACCAGCGGCATCACTTAATTAGCGGCATCACTTAACCAGCGGCATCGCTTAACCAGCGGCATCACTTAACCAGCGGCATCACTTAACCAGCGGCATCGCTTAACCAGCGGCATCACTTAACCAGCGGCATCGCTTAACCAGCGGCATCGCTTAGCCAGCGGCATCGCTTAACCAGCGGCATCACTTAACCAGCGGCATCGCTTAACCAGCGGCATCACTTAACCAGCGGCATCGCTTAACCAGCGGCATCACTTAACCAGCGGCATCACTTAACCAGTGGCATCACTTAACCAGCGGCATCACTTAACCAGTGGCATCACTTAACCAGCGGCATCACTTAACCAGTGGCATCATTTGATCAGCGACTGCTTACAGCTCCAAGCCAAACGCACGCCACTCACAGTCGTGGCCGCACTGCGGCGGGAAATCTAGTGCCCGATCTTACGCCTACGCCTACGAATGACTGGAGCTGCATGCTATCTGAGCGACCTGCATACTACTTACTACTCATCAACAACAATCGACAATCGGTTCACTTACTGTGAAGATTTTAAGAAATTCTTAGTGTGTTATCCCGTCTGTCTTAAAGATTCTCAAAAACAATTCAACAAATCAGTAAAGGAATTATTATCTTTGTATGACACCTTTAAATGGCAAATAGGCATTCAACTCGCTCATTTCGCTCACCAAATTCTCTCTGTGGCCTTCATTACCAAAAATCATCAAGTACACAAACTCAAGTAACCATCAAATGTCATATGTTGACATTACTATCAGTCAGTAGTAATATCAGCACAAACTCAACAAGGAACAATTACTGTCAGTGAGCAGTAATCAAAATTAGCTACAAAAGTATCAATACAGATCACCTGTTATATCATGTCGCCATACAATGCCCGATGATACTCATCGTAATTCACTATACAAGGAGCTGCGTTGCGCTCTCCTCAATATCAACAAAATTAAATGCAGGTAGTTGACGTCAGACTTTGTTATCTCGCATTGATGTAATTTCTAGTCACTGTTTAGACATTCGCAGGTTACATGTCCATACAACTGTCACTTAGTTTATCTGAAACACACACAAAAAAACAAAAGACAAAAACACGAAATGTCTAATTGTTCTTTTTCTGAACTGAGTTTGAAAATTTAAAATTCTTGATCTCATTTACAGAACGCTTTCGATATCACAAAACAATATACTTGCACTGACTTTGAATAACTTTGTTAATCATAATTACGTTGAAAGATACTGTACAATGACTTTATAATACTTCGTTGAATCAAGCACAAATACAACGAAACGATTTGTAGTTTACGCAAACCACCATTCTAATCAGTTCTTTCTAATCAATCTTATTTTAAGGAAATCCTTGCATGTTCCAGGATTTCGAAGCACAATAGTTTTTACTTAAACAAGCTTAAACACAAATTCATGAAATCTTAACTTTGAACATTCTGTCAGGTGTTTTTTGACAGTTCAAGATGACGGCACCATTTACACTGCTTGACTTCCAGTGTATACCTACTACACAAAAACACTATCGAATTATCCAATCTTGTTAAGAATAATGAAAAAATATGCCATACCAAATCGCTGTCTTCCGTTTGTAACATCATATCTCAAAAACCTGAAATGCGGATTCTTGCAATCCGAATGAAAAGATAGTACTTTTCCCTCAAAGACACGTCTTATGAAATTTTTTTTTTTTTTTGGTTTATTTGGTTTGTTGTCTTGTGTTGGTATGGTGTCTTGGATGCTATTACTCCCTCGGCCATCTCTGACAAACTGAACACGTCCTCGTGTTCTATGTTCAAATAGTAACGCACTACGTTCCACCGTTCACTTCCACCATAATTAATTCTCGACTGAATATCAACATCTTGCGTGAGGCGAATATCTGGGGGTAGGTTCACATATTTTCTTTGTAAAATTCCACGGTTTTCATTTACTCGCGTTTACTGTCGTTACGATTCTTATTGCAACCAATTCATTTCAAATATCATCCGAACCACCGTCAGCCGTTATTGCCACTGAAACACAAAACAAACGACAACAAACACGCCATTCCTTAACTTCACTTTTCTGCACCGAGAGTAAACAGCAAAGCAAAGAACGACAAAATGATTTAATGTTCTTGATTTATAAAACGTTTCCAGTGTCCAAAAAAAAACAATACACTCATACTGGTTCTTAATAACCTTAGTTCGGTAAGTTTACTAAAATTCATTAAATCTCTCAAAACGTTAGATTCTTTATGAAATCAGAACTATGCTGCATTGTTTATCATTTGTCCAAAGAAAACAAAATAATTAAATTCATTTTATTCAATGATCGCAATTTGGTGCTTTTACCCTACTGGTCGTAAACAAGTGTCTTTACCCTACAGGTAGCAAGTTACTGTCTTACCCTACAGGTAATAAATGAGTGCTTTTACCCTAGTCACATTAGTGTGACAATAAACCAAGTACGCAAAAGAAACACAAAAGAACACACTGTAATACCAAGTATACCATCTTCATCACAAAAAGGTACCTGCCTCATTGGTTTCACAAATGAAGCACTTAATTTTTACTTTATAAAATAGCTCATAACATCATAATGTATTGCCCAGCATAATCGCTTGTAATAGTCATGACTATTAACTATGCAGATAGCAAGTAGTTAAGCTAGTTAGTCTATATTTCCATTCTGTACTGTTTCTTTGGGAAGATTTTAAAACCACAGAACTGTAACTATATCACAAGACTACTGTTCTTGTTACTACAAGTTTCCTTTAGTTATCCTGGCACCATAACCCAAGTTAAGGTAACATAAAATAGCATAGCCTGTCAGCTGTCTATAGTAAACTTTTAAGGATAATAACTAACTAAATAATCAATTCACTTTTTCAAATTAACAGTAAGTAGGTAAGTACTTAGCTACCTAATTTGGTCTCAATCTTTTATCTTAGCTTTTATTATTTGTTGTATGTGTCAATCTTAAATATGATCTCAAAACAGTACCATACTATAGACTTTCTTTAAATCATATTGTAAGTAACCAAAACATATTAGGTACATGGATACACAAACTATTGTGTCCTTAATATTTCAAGACATTCATCCAACATAAAACAATACAGTTCACCTGATTTTCAGTAGTGGTGGCACAGTCAGCCCTCGTCAAGTCCCTCAGTGGACTTATATCCGCTTCCCGGGTACAATAATGCAAGCTTGTATGAACTTATTACAACACTTGTGTACACTTACACACAGCAGATATTCAGATTCCTTACGAGATTTGAGAACCGGTGAATAACTTTGTCTTGGTCACGGAACTCGCTGAAGTTCTTTCTTACTGGGGCTACTGTAGGTATTCCATCGTGCAATTATTCTCGTCAAGTTTCATTCGTGTCCATTCTCAAATACCTAAATTAGTTTTCTCGAATTGTTTCGTCGTGTTTTCAATAATAAAATTCACTTATCGATGTTACACTCGCTGATGTACTTCTTCGTAAAACTTTTCGTAATGTTTTGCAAACCAACGTCAGGGTCTCGTTTGCCAGTCCGTAGGTATTGCAGTAGGTATTGTCTGATAGCCTTTTCTTGGGGCTTGAGCTACATGCCACTTCTGATAACGGAGATTATGCCTGGTCGGTGGTGGTTCGGGAAATAATAACAACAGTGGGCGTTTACATCACTTTAGTCAGAAACTCATTTAACACAGGTTTTACACTGGTTATAATTAAACACGCCATTAGAACTGATTGTCTTCAATTATCCGAGTAACAGCCAACAAATAATAGGGCACGACGGCCCAGTGGCCTCCCATCACCCCTTACAGCCACCCCAATGCCTCGCATAATCGTCTGATCCTGTTACTCGTCAATCTGATATCACAATACAATTCACACGTCGCGTTCCGTCTTCAAGTAACTACGTTCTTGTCTAGGCGTCCAGAATATTCGTTCATCGCCGGCAAGTTAATAGCTTTGCTCGGTTCTCTCGTGGTGTCCAGTTGATGATGGTTGCCACCAGATCTCTGCTCGTTTGACGTTCAACCAGAGTGACAATGACGTTTCACTCTTATAATCTTACTTCAACGATGACAGTAGTTAATTCGCATAGTGTTGCCATCTTCACAATTCGAATACACATTTTATGATCTCCGACATATATAAAATCATTTATTATAGTTTTAACTCCGACTTACAACTCAAAACGTTATGTGACAACACCAAAACTTTTTCAGTATAGATGCCCGAATTTCAGCAGCTTATAATTATTTATTATCAATAAATGTCTAGGTAGGCTATATTTGTCCCAAACTAAGAAGTCCCCTTGGTGACAGGACATTGGAGTTCATTATCATTTATGAGATCATATTATCAAGAACAGAGATAAAATAAATAAAACTTTGTTGATTGAGTCTATTCGTACGTAATTGATTTTAGTTTCGTTCGTTTAATCAGGCCTGGCGTAAGCAATGATAACTAATTAGCGCCATCTTGTATGCAATTCAATGAACTATTCGCCATCATCAAACACAGAGTTGCGTATCTATTTCGACTCACCGCGGCAATAAGTCTAAATGTTAATAATAAGCATTCTATTTCCCGTTCCTAATGTGCGAATTGACAATATTTATATCATAAATTATTCTTCTACGAAATAGACGTTATCACGTAAAACCATTGTCCGTAAACCGACTTTACAGACAACCAATTTTTTATGTAAATTAATAACCTACAAATGGTTTTTTTTACGAAATTGAAATATTTAAAATAAAAAATCAGCCAAGTGCAGTGCCGGGCTAGGTACTATGCAGGGTTCAGTAGTTCACCGACATCAACTGTTACTCATTGACTACTATCCATGATAGATTTCCTTTTAAATTTATCTATCAAATTTAATATGCTAATGTCGTGAATTTTTCCACATGTCCAACGCCTACCGTTTAGCTGGCAGATGGGGGGAATTGATTTTAAGCAAAATTATCACTTTCTTATTTTGGAAAGATAATATTCAACGACACCTCACAGTACGTTGTGTGAAGTGACTAAAAAATCATTTCCATGTTACATACTTGTAGGGGAGATACCCTAAAAAAATTAAAACTACGACTAGAGCTAAAGGGGGTCTATTATATTGGAAAATAAAAAGTTTTGCTCCAAATAAATAAGGTGGGTGGACCATGGAAGGCCACTCTAACGATTAAACAGTCACTACTTCGTTATTTACTGGTTAAATGAATCAAACAAATCATTAAGTAACGCTTTGTCTTATTATGTATCATATAAAACATTTTTTTTTATAAAAGGTTTAACCATTATTTAATAAACTTAAGTTTAAATAACCTCTGCCAAATGGCCTTGCAAGGAACAAGGCTCCATACAAGGCCAATATAATAAATCAGTCGTTTAACTTAAAACTAACATTGTGAACATTAAAATATCTACTTATACTTAAACTACATAAAAAGATCTTTCATTAAAACGGAATATTAAATGCCTACCATAACATATTCAGATAAAAAATAATCAACGAACATTACTGTTTTTGTTTTAAAAATAATATAAATGAGTAATAAATCGAAATCAAATAAGTTGCCAATAACCTTTATAGTAAAATGATAAAAATATAAAACTGATTAAAATGGCCTTCTTAAGGGTCTGTTCCTTGTAAGGCCAAAATGTTAGAACACCTCGGAATTGGGGGCCTTTAACTAAGTGGTAGCAATATATTAACTTGCACATTGGTTTAAATTTCCAGATATGTATTTACAAGTGAAAACAAAGTATTAATATTTTCATAGTTTCTAGATGTTCCTAGGAAGAACCTTGTGCCCTAGCAAGGCCAACTGTCAACTTTTTGATCGGCCTTACAAGGAACCATTGGCTTTCCTAGGAAAACTACCAATATTTTAATTGTATTGGAATTAAAGTAATATTTTTTTCTTCAGTGCCGTAGCAAATCCTTATATTATCAATTTAGAGTAAAAAAATAAAGAAAACAATAGTTTATTTACTTGAAAATTTTCATTTTACTAAGAGCAAATATTACAATTTTAACATCGATGACCGAAGTCAACAAAGAGAGGGCCCGCATTGATAAAATAGCGGTGCGAGGGACTCGCCGCCACGTCTGTGTACTTGAATTCGATGGATGTTAGTGTAAGTGGAAGGAAATTGTCATTGGATGGCTATAAATACGACTTTTAAATAATTGGCCTTACAAGGAGCATGGCCTTCCATGGTCCACCCACCTTAATAGAAATTCGTAAAAATGTTACTTGCTATTGAAACCTAACAGGCGCGTTACATGTGGTATCATTGCATCAAATTGTAATCACATTTCATTACACTTCTAGTTCATTGCTTTCATGTATGTTATAATATTCAACGACACCTGGGTACACCTACGTAGGTACATTTGTGAAGAAAACCTGCCATCTTGATACACAACAACCAAGACGCCTAACGTCGGACGTTGTAAATACGACCGTTCTCCAATTACCGTTCATCGTTCGACTGAATTTGCATTACATGTGAATAGTAGTAAAGATTAAATTACAATAATAAGATCGGTGTTTTACTTACAAAAGTTTTTGAATTTTCTTCTACGGCAAATACATGATGGGATCTTATGGGATTTAAAGATACAATACCAAGTACAATGTAGGGTCCATGTTTTTCGGCCACTCAGTGGAGTTGCGCACTTTTAACGAGAGAACATAAATTATTCTGCTATTTTGTGGTAGAATAGTCAGTGTGTGTGTAATTAGGTCTCTAATAATTAAGTTGTGAAGTAATAATCTAAAATTTTAACAAAAAAGAACCGACTTCAAATGAAGTAAATCCAATAAAAAAAACAATCATTGAAATCGGTTGGCGTCATATTGAGTTATTCGTCCATTTAACGCGCACATATTTAATGCAAATTTAAGACTTATATGCTTTTGACATGGATGCCATTGTCAGATCTCGTTTAAATTTATGTGGGATCACACGACAAGCACCAGCTTTCGATTAAAAAAAGAATCATCAAAATCGGTTCACCCAGTTCAAAGTTCTGAGGTAACAAACTTAAAAAAATACAGTCGCATTGAGAACCTCCTCCTTTTTTTGAAGTCGGTTAAATAAATCATTGCACTCCCATGTATAAATTAAAAAAAAATGTATTGGAAAAAAGAAAATTTAACAATTGCGCCAGTATTCGGTTAAAGTTGCCGGTTTTCGGTCGTCATTAAAATAATAATAAGATCCACAGAATAAAAATAAATTATTACTGATTTAATCTTATATTGTTTTTATCAGTATATCAAACAGATTACAGACAAACAAATTACCTACTTAAATCTTATTGCAAAAAAGCAAGTTTTTGTATTATATATTTTTGTATTGTTAATCCATTTAGTAGTTTCAAAGATTAACGGAAACAAACAAACATACAAACATAAATTAAAAACTCATTTTTCGGTTTTGATATCGTGCAAGTAACGTATTACAACATGAAAAATGCAGTTATTTCTAAATCACGGACAGACTCTTTTTTATTTATTTGTTACAAAACTACTCGTAAAGTCAAAAGGAGGTTAAATGGGGCCTTATAATGAGTCCATTCTGAAAAGCTTTCCGAAAAGCTAGTAGGTTAAATAAAATGACGTGCTTATGAGTATCAGTGATACCTACATGAATAAAAGATTATTTCATTTCATTTCATTTCATTTCATTTCATTTCATTTCATTTCATTTCATTTCATTTCATTTCATTTCATTTCATTTCATTTCATTTCATTTCATTTCATTTCATTTCATTTCATTTCATTTCATTTCATTTCATTTCATTTCATTTCATTTCATTTCATTTCATTTCATTTCATTTCATTTCATTTCATTTCATTTCATTTCATTTCATTTCATTTCATTTCATTTCATTTCATTTCATTTCATTTCATTTCATTTCATTTCATTTCATTTCATTTCATTTCATTTCATTTCATTTCATTTCATTTCATTTCATTTCATTTCATTTCATTTCATTTCATTTCATTTCATTTCATTTCATTTCATTTCATTTCATTTCATTTCATTTCATTTCATTTCATTTCATTTCATTTCATTTCATTTCATTTCATTTTACTTCATTTCATTTCATTCACAATATTTAAGAACCGTAGCAACGCACTGTATAACATACCTACCCCAAAAAGATAAAAAATATTATTATTTTCACTGATGTGCAAACCCTATTTCAGTAAAATTAAAGAGTAAACTACGCAGACTGTACCAACATTTCTACCTAATTCGCGAAACGACAAAAATTTTAAAACCTAACGAAACAACCTAAACGAACACTTACTTTTTCATAATGAACGTCAAATTTACAGAAACGGCTCAAAGTGTGCCCCGCCTTGCTCAATGCACAACCTCGCTCGGAGGAATATGGCTTGTGTGGCATTTCGCACCATCGTTGGTGTTATTAATGCGAAAACCGATATAACACGCTGTTCCATCTCGGCAATCGTTGAGCAATCGGAGAAATACAATCATAATAACATAACCCCACAAAAAGAAGTCCAAGGGTGTGAGGTCCGGAGAATAAGCAGGCCATAGCACCGGTCCCCCGCGGTCGATCCATCCTCGCGGAAAGCGAACGTTAAGATGCTTTCGTACGTTGCGAGCAAAAATTTCCGGAGCTCCATCATGCTGAAACATCATGTTTCTTTGGTTCTCAAAGTAATCCCAGTCAGCTACAGGAAAGTCATCAATCATCTCTTCAAACTCCGTTTGTAAACACGTTAGATAGTTGCTACCGCTCACACGTGATGGCATAATGACGGGACCGATGACATGCCCGTCATAAAGGCCAGCCCACACATTCAGCCACCACTGGTGTTGGAATCTGCCCTGCCGTAAAGTATGTGGATTCACGCGAGCCAAAACGTGATCGTTATGCATATTTGAAGTCCTGACCTCGTGAATGTTACTTCGTCCGTCCAAAGAACATAGTTTACGTAATTAGGGTTTTCCTCTAACTGCCTGAGGTACCACTCGCGGAAGTTCCTCCTGGGTGCAAAATCGGAGGGTATCACCTCCTGTGCGATAGTGATAAAGGTGACGATTGTCGTCACGAAAAATTGGCCAAACTGCAACATGGTTTATACTGACTCTTGTTCCAGCTCGCCTTATTCTTGTGGTCGGCTCTTCTTCAAAATGATCTAACACTAATTCAGCCTGCCTGGCGTCGACTGTGCTTGGACGTCCACTTCCAGTAGACCGATGAAAAGAGGAATGTAGTCGTCTTGACATGTTCAGAAAACACTGGTACGAAGGCAGCCGTCGCTGTTCAGTGGGGGGTCTACCATCGATAAATCGTTGTCGATACAGTTCGCGAGCACGATTTAAATTGCTATCTTCATGGCCTACGCATAACACCATATCGTAATATTCCGAGTTAGAAAGCATTGTTATTTAAAATACTCGAAACAATTGTAGGATATCAATTAGAAGATTTGAAATTGACAACATATTTTTTTTCAACTTGACATTTTTTGAAGCCAGTACTTGAGTATAATGACATCCTTATATTGAGGTAGCAAACATTTATGAATGAAAAATAAAAAAACTATTAAAGTAGACAATTATTAGGTAAAATAGGTACGTAGGCCTTTCTGTTAAATAATCTGGTTCCCTGACATGACAGCTTACTAGGGTTGACAAAATTTTCGGCTTTGATAAATTAATTATATTTTTACGGGGTATTTTCTAACACGTTGTATAATTGACGCAATGAAAATAATAATAACCGTGAAAATAATAATATTTTTTATTTTTTTGGGGTCTGTTTATACAGCGTTACTACGGTTCTTAAATATGTATTGTGAATGAACTCGTTATATGGGGCCTCCATTTAACCTCCTTTCGGCTTTACGGGTAGTTTTGTAACAACCTGATATAAACTGGACTCTAGACGACTCGTGTTGTAGAATGAAAGCACTGGGATATTTTCACTCATTTATTCTTTTGTGCTTAAATCGCCATTTCACAAAGGTGTCTAATTCAAGAGGAGAAGAAATGGCGAAAGAAACTCCTCGACACATCTTTTAAAATAAAGTATGTTACAATTAATTTTTGCTTAAACAATTCTAGACATAAACTATCTGTATTTGTACAATTTAGAATGATTACAAAATATCCGCATTACTCTTTTCCCAGTCTAAGACAGAATGCCCTCCGGGGCCGCTCTCCAGACCGACCAACATGGTCCCTTATCATTGTTTTTTCTGTAACTCTCATATTTCATTCAACTCGAAACCAGAAAAATATGACGTGTCGACAGGCACCGGAGCCGCGGAGTCAAGTGCATTCCCGAATGATAATTAATTTTAAACCCTAACAATCGACCATCCTGACAACGTATGCGTCCCCGCATACGACACCAGGTGGTAACCCTAACAATCGGCATGTTGGTCAGTGGTTATATTATTCACACAATTACTTAACAACTACTATTATACATATATATGACAAGTTGTCAAAAACTACAGCAATACTACAGCAAAATTTCAAAATCATTAATTGAGTCTTTTTATATTATGACACTTATTGCTTTTATGTCTATAGATATTCCAATACATTGTTTTTATGTCGTAACTAAACAAAAACAAAACATCATTATGTTCGAAATAGGTAGTCAAGCTAAATAAAGAACTTTGCAAATTGCTTACAATTCAGGTACAGTAAATAATTGAAAACCAATAGACAATTTGTCTAGACACTTGACTTCGTTAACTAGGCAATTGTTTTTACTAGACAATTAACAATCTTTCATAAGGTAGGTACTTAAATATAAATCTTTTATCACCACTGACCGACAGGCGGTGTGGAGCTTCCTAAGCAAACCTTCGCCACTAACCGACACAAACGGTGTGGAGCTTTTATAAAAAGTCTCTTTATCGAATTAGTACTTATATACATTTACATCTTATGAATATGAAAAATTATTAAAATATAAAACATAAGTATTTCTGCCTATTGAAATTCTTTTTAACATAAAACATAAAATCAATGTAAATGTCAACATCATTAACAATATCCTTCATCTTTTACTATTGATACTGAGGTATTAACTGTTACATTAGTTGTTGTATGATATTAGTTTAGCATTCCAGCTGTTATACATTAAAGTTCGAACGATCGAGTCGACATTCAATCAGCAAATAAATCACTAACTTTAACAGAGCACACCACTGGCCGAATGGTATGCAGTAGGGCTACGTTGCTGGGCTTTGATGTATCAGCATGAACCATAATAAGCACCAAGTTCAATCATCAATACACCAACTCAACGAGTTGATACCACCACTGGCCACCATAAGACGATCGATTACTTATGGCATACGGCATTGTGTCATCCGCACTAGCATTCGACGTATCAAGAAAAGCACCGATTGATTCGATACAATACGTGACCGACGACATACTATTGCGAAACTTCGACTAATAATTTCCTTCATTGTCCAACATAAGACGATCGATTACTTATGTCGGAGCAATATCGACACTGTCTGAACTGGCGCATCGATATATCGATTCGATGTGCAATACTTGCTGATGGAAAATAATGAAACATTAAGATTATACTAATATTATACAAATAAAAACTGAATGACTACTTTTAAATATACTGAAGTAGGTACTTTTGTATAAATTGTGTTCAATCATGTGTTTTCATCGATCTCATTAATTTCACAATAAATTATTTAAGTTACATTAAATAAAATCGAAACTGTTTAATGAACATAAGAAGCAAACCAGTAACAATAATTTACCTCTAGATCTCATAGAATAATTATTATAGTATGTGAATTTTTCACATAAGTTCTCAAAGAATTAATCGCTATCACAGAAAACATCATGTTCATTAATCATCATCCTATTCTTACTATATGATATAAATGTGAAGGTTTGTACACGGGCTTTTGTTAATCTTTCATACAGAACTTACAGAACGGATGTACTTATTATTCTGGAAAATGCAGGCAAAGCCGCGTGCACAGCGCTAGTGTACTTCTAAAGCAGTTACATACGTCGTACGCATCCATGGTCTCATTCGATCAAAACAAAACTGACTCGTAATCTGAAAATCAATCAGAAATATCTCTATAGTTACATGTTAAAAGTGCATAACACACAGGTATACAATGTCGTTTCATCATGTTTATCTCAATTGACAAATAAGTATCTAGTTAAGTCGGTACACTTTCAAACTTTTCAAAGCGATTCTCTGAACACGATTTAATTGCTTTAACTATACAAAGTTGTCAACCTTTTGCTTTGCCCATCGCTGGCTTAACTAATCAACATTATTTTAATTTATTTAACATCTTATTAAAAATGTTTGTTAATTATAAATCTGCTAGTCCCTCCACACAAAGACGAGGGATTATCTAAGATTAAAATTCTACTATTGTCCTGCTGTTAAAGTAGGCCTTAATTTAATATAAGCTTAACTTGAACTTCTAACTGTTATTTATTGTGTTGTTTATTTAAAATGTTGATTGCACACACCAAAACAGAAATTTATAAAAGTTACACTATTAATCGATAATGACTATACAACGGGCAGCCTTGTCGTTTACCTAAATCTATACATTGCTTTTACTTTAAGTAAATGAAACTACTATTACAGAAAACCCTTCTGCGGTCAAAACTCAAGTATAACTGTACGCGGTACGTGTCAAATTCAACTCGAATTGAGGCTGATAATCAACTGATAATGAATTTAACTGTGCCAAACTTCACACTTCTCCGTCCACGTAATTGGGATGTTGACTAATTTTAGGAAAAAATATTATAAAAAATATCTTCAATTTAAAAACAAAAATTGATAAATAAAAATAATTATCAAATTTCCCACCAAAACGTCACGTAACGTCACTAAACTATGTATATTCAATACTATCGGTCTACTGAAGTTTGTTGAACTTCCATATAAAATAAGTACAATAAGATTACGTGGCACTGGGTACTATTTTTAACATTTTAAATTAATTATATTAATTTATTGGGAATATGGGATTGATTACGACAAAATAATAATATTATAGGTTTTTGAATGTTTCCCTTAATACTTTTAAAAATCAATTTAAATTAATTTATAGCAAGTGTCAACATTCCTATTTAATTGTCGTAAAGGATTTCCGTTCACGTATTAATATTAAAACTATAACTGATCAACATTAACCCTCTGCGACTGACGTGGTAGTCCAGAATGTGAAATACTTATTTAAATTATCAAACTATTTCTGGTGTATTTATCAATTCAATAAAGTTCATAATAATTACGAAATTATTTTGTTATACTTTTTTTGTTGTTCATCGGTTTATATATTTATCTGTGCCTTAATTATTGTTTCCTGATAATTTCAGAAAAGTTTCAACAGACTTGTTCGCTTTATCTAATTTATAAAAATCTCGTGTCATGGTGTTTGTAGTCGTACTCCTTTGAAACGTCTCGACCGAGTTTTTTTTTGTGTATATTTTGTAGATATCAGAATAGGTCGTAAAATATATTTTATGCCACTAGGTAATCACGGTAGCTAAGAGTGACTTAAACTTACTTTTATTTCAGTCGGATCACAGTTTAAGAATCTCGTTTAAACATTATTTTCTGGTATGGATGCTGGCTTTAACGAAACGAATGACGGCGGATTATTAGTCATTTTTAAGTAGAGCAATAACTTAGTACGAAAATATTATTGTATTTGACCTTGAATCAAGCAGTGTTATCGAATGGGTACGTGTCCGAGATTCATTATAATAATTTACAAAGAGTAATTTAACTCCTCTCTCAGAGTTGCCAATTTAGCCCTTTCGGGCTAGCCCCGATAGATCTAGATCTAGCCCTTTTTACGATTTTTCAACCCTTCAAATAATTATTTAGCACCTAGCCCAATTTATAGCCCCAAAATCATTTTCCACCATCTTGAAAAAAAAGGATAAATTCAGGTTTTCGACGAACTTTTACATGCAATCGTTTAAAAAAAAAACCAATTTAGGTAGTGAAAGATATCGAAATAATGACCATTATCATACTTGTAGAGCGTCTTAAGACCTTTTTTTTTACGCTCACCTCTATTAATTAAACAATACCCCTATTTTCAATGTATTAGACGAATCTAGCTCTGTTTAGCCCGAGAACTTGATACCGAGTTGGCAACTTTGCTCTCTATAAATCATCAAACAGAAAATAAGAAATCGGTAAGTACCGATTAAGTACCGATAGGTATATCATATAAATAGATGACCACTTAATGCAAGTTTGTACGATAGGATAATCGTGCACAATTTTGCCACCACCAGTACCAACGCTATCATGAAAATATTTCCTCATTCAACCATCAAACATCGAACTTTATCACCTTTATTACAAATTCATATTCCTACTATTAAATGACCAAATGTTGTTCAATTATTTATTTTTATCTATTTACGAATATAAATCAGTTTACTGAGTAACAAAGAATTTTATTTATAAATAAATAATAAATAACGCTTCACACTCATGTATTCATTTCATTATGTAAGTAACTGTTCAACTTCGTCTTCTATTGTAAAATTTATAGGAAAAACTTACACATTGTTTTCATTATTAAAAGTAACTAACCCACTAAGTACATGAGTTTCTCCGGAAAACAACTATTAACGTTTTTATTTTTGTAGAGTAGGTACGTTCGTTAAAATAAGTGTAACTTGTTCATATCCACTTACATTCCACTTACAAGCTCACATGTCATATAAACAAAATAAGTTATTGGCCTATTGAGTTCAAAAGTTTTGAATTTCGCTCGCATCTACCCACTTAAACCACTTGACAATAAATGCAGTGTTTAGAATAGGGATGTTGACTAATTTTAGGATTCAATTTTATTTTATAGATAGAACCTCAATATTCACGAAAAAAATATATAAAAAATAATAATCTTCAATTTAAAAACAAAAATTGATAAATAAAAATCACTATCAAATTTCCCACCAAAAACGTCACGTGACGTCACTGAACGATATTCAATACTATCTGTCCACTAAGTTTGTTGAATTTTCATATAAAATTGTTCCAATGACGTCATATTCTCAAAATGGCGTTTGAGGTCACGCGACAGTGAGTACAATTTTTAACATTTTAAATTAATGATATTTAATTTATTGTGATTGATTTTAATAAAAGAATCATATTTTAGGCCTTTAAATGTTACCACTAATATTTTAGACATAAATTTATATTAATTTATAATTAGTGTCAACATCCCTATTCGTGCATGCTCTTTTAGTGTAGTTTATAGTTAAGTTTAATATTTAAAACTAGTTGACCCGATGGACGTCTTCTTTTGTTTTATTCTTCTCTAGTATGTACATAATTAACGGTGCCGTCGACTTTATTCACCTGAGTTAATTCACCCAGGTGTCTTAAGTCTACTTTTAGTGTACTTTATTCACCTATGCACCCAGGTGATTTAAATCTACTGATCGAGGTGTGTGTGAATTAACTCAGGTGAATAAAGTCGACGGCACCTAATTAACTATTATGATCATAAATAACATCGAACCTATGACAACAATCCAAAAGCGCCAGTCACCTCATCTTAACACTATTTTATTAAAAGTCAAGAAATATCAAGTCATTATTTGAAAAGGCACCAGAATAATCGGCGTCGAAATTTCAAAATGGGTCATTTGACCCCTGTCCGTCTTTCTAGTGTTAAATGAGTCAATTTTTTAATTTTACGTACGAAAATACAACAAAACGACGAAACCCTAATAGTCGTGCGTCCGTTCGTCTTTTCCTCTGCCGCAGCCAATTTGCTGCGAAACTACTGAGGCTAGAATTTAAAAAGAAATAATAATTCTTTACTTAAATATTACAGGTAAACTCATATGAAGTGTATGGTCATGAAAGAAAAAGGTAATTTATCCCTCGATCGTAGAAGATCAACGTGCGGAAACAACTCCACTCGAGTTTAACTCAAACTTTTGCGGTTTGCTCGTTAGTTTGTTAGCATGTATCTAAAATATTCTATGAGTCAAATCTGTCAAACTTAATTAGACTTATTTCAAGTTATCCTAAGCAGATATACTCGTAATTTCAGATAATATTTTAGTTCTGGTTGCAATGCTCTTTTTTGTAATAAGCATGACGTCATACTAGACTCAGGCTTGGCTCCAGAAAAAGTAACTTTTTCACGATCAACAGCTCAGTCACTAATCTTTGCTTGCATTCATTTAAAATGGAGAGAATTACATGACCTTGTTAATATTGTCCAGCGTAGATTTTGCAACTCTCGATATTGGTCCAATAGTCCGGTCAACTGCGTTCTGCGCTGATTGCTGATGCTCATGATATAAACTGGACTCTAGACGACTCGTGTTGTAGAATGAAAGCACTGGGATATTTTCACTCATTTATTCTTTTGTGCTTAAATCGCCATTTCACAAAGGTGTCTAATTCAAGAGGAGAAGAAATGGCGAAAGAAACTCCTCGACACATCTTTTAAAATAAAGTATGTTACAATTCATTTTTGCTTAAACAATTCTAGACATAAACTATCTGTATTTGTACAATTTAGAATGATTACAAAATATCCGTATTACTCTTTTCCCAGTCTAAGACAGAATGCCCTCCGGGGCCGCTCTCCAGACCGACCAACATGGTCCCTTATCATTGTTTTTTCTGTAACTCTAATATTTCATTCAACTCGAAACCAGAAAAATATGACGTGTCGACAGGCACCGGAGCCGCGGAGTCAAGTGCATTCCCGAAATAATGTCTCGTTGTTGAAAATAAAGATGATAATTAATTTTAAACCCTAACACTGTATAAATCATTTTGATAATATCTTAAAAAGCACCCCACACTTTTATTACAAATACAAGATTCTTAAGTCAAAGGAGAATGCCCATTTAGTATGGAGAAATGTACTGACTTTAAAATTTTTGTGTTTTGATAAAAATACCTTTATTTGATTATGTTATCTTAATAAATTATACATACTAACTTTAGTAAATGATAATATTAGGAAATAAGAGATTTTAAACAAAACTAATTTGTATTTAGGTTATAGTAAACTCACAGTAATATGGACTCTATGCGGGCGTATTATAGTCGATTGCGTATGTAATGTCGATCTTTTAAGTTTCAAATTCATTTGACAGTCTCCAAACACCATGAAGTTTGTAATGTATTATAATCACATAACACTATTACTCCTGGCTGATTATAATAATTTTCTAAATCATTTGACAGTCCCCTTAAGTCATCTAGTTTGTTGTCATGGATATATTATACTATAACTGTTGTATCATAATTATAATCGAATCAATGCAACCTATTGGCCCGAAGGATCTTAAAAGATTCCTGATTGGCCCTTATCCAAACATAAATGGCCCAATGGTTTTCTTTTGTAAAACGGAAGTAAAGTTACTTATTAATTTCAGAAAATTATTCCCAATAAGGATTTTTTAGGAAATAGGGTAATATACTTGAAATATTTTAATTAAATTTTTTGTCCAAAAATCATTGTGACACAATTATTTTTTTTAAGAGTATCTACTGGCTATGGGCATTCTCCTTTATTTTCTATTTTTTAGTTGGATTTTCTATACATAAAAGCGTGTTTTTAGTTTTCTTTTTAACTTTTATTTATTTTTTCATTTTTTAGTTAGATTTTTGAAATGAAATTTAACTTTGTTTTTCTTTCTTTCTGTCTGTCTTTTTTTCTTTTTTTCTTTGAATATTGAATTGTCATCGGTCATCGATAAGTCTACGAAGTTGGAAAGAAATCTGACCATTTGAAGTGGGTCAAAATCAAGTCCAAAGGAGTCTGTTACAAGTTACAAATAAGCATACATACAGGTGAAGCTAATATAAAGCGTGTAAAAATCATTTATTTCGTAATCACAGTAACAATTATTACCAATTGTGACGGAGCAGCAAGAAATTTTAATAAAACATTTCCATATTCATTTAATCATCCATAATGGCAAACAATATGAACTTTAATCACAAAAGACATAATAGTACGTAAGTAATGTACTTTAATTTTATGTTCCTAACCTCGAAAGCATTCGAAACTGCAAGGCGTCACGTTATTCGAACGAATGAATGGGAGATTATACCATGGGTGGTTATGTTGCTTAATGGTATAAAAACCGAATTTATAAGAAATTAAAATTTATAGTTATAGAAAAAGTAGGTATAATAAAGTAGGTATATTTAAAACTATTCTCTGCACATCCTGAAGGTTGACTGTTAGAGAATGCTACTTAGCATTGAGTCCGCCCATTGTACCACTTTTTCTTTGGTTCAATAAAGATTAAATAAATAAATAAGTATAATATGAAAAATGTCACTGCTACTTTTTCTGATTTTGTTAGAGATATTACATGGTTTTGATGCATGTAAGTAATAAAATCAGACTTTATAGCATTGAAGTATAATGTCATAGAACAGACATTTCGAACAAAATGTGTGTACCGCCCGGGAAGTTCGATATTCAAAATTGAGCCCCCGTTCTCCTTTCAAAATCAAACGAATCCATTGAAAGTTGAAGCCACGTGGCGCCAATGCATTGGGGCATACATGGTGTTCGCGGTGTCGGTTCTATGCTAATAATAATACTTCAATGCTTTATAGCTATAAATATTATATTATCTTTTCATGTGATCGTATTCCTAAAGTAAAATATTTATAAAGATAATGTTGTATGTTCAGGCCCGACAATTTTAAATCAAAAACAAATTTCGACCTTTTAATTGTGCATAATCATGGTATTGTATGTTAAATACCTCTGTCACAGTATAATGTCTGTTTACAGTATTATGTATTAAGGTTTGTAATTGATGTGGAGCTCAGCTGCAGATATTGATTCAATATTTTAACCGACTTCAAAAAAAGGACTCAATTCGACTGTTTTTAGGGTTCCGTAGCCAAATGGCAAAAAACTGAACCCTTATAGATTCGTCATGTCTGTCTGTCTGTCCGTCCGTATGTCACAGCCACTTTTTTCCGAAACTATAAGAACTATACTGTTGAAACTTGGTAAGTAGATTACTTAATCTGTAAACCGCATTAAGATTCTCACACAAAAATAGAAAAAAAACGATAAATTTTGGGGGTTCCCCATACTTAGAACTGAAACTCAAAATATTTTTTGAGATATAGTAAGTAGTTTTTTTTTTATAAAAAAATACAGTATTATTAAAAAAACATGGAACAAAGTTACAACGAACTACAAGAATTTTTATGTTATGTTACTTGCTGCTACGGAACCCTTCATAGGCGAGTCCGACTCGCACTTGGCCGCTTTTTTATTTTTGTTACCTCAGAACATTTGAATGGGCGAACCGATTTCGACGATCTGGGGGCACGACAGTACCCCCCACCAAGTCGAGCAAAAAAGCGGCACGGCCGTACCATCCTTTTCTCGAAGCAGTTCAGGCCATTTTCGAACCCCTATAACTTCGTTGATTCGTTCGTTGCTAGAAGCCTGAATTTTCAGTAACCAAGCAGGCTTTGTATAAACAAGGTATATTTCAAATTTCAATCAATTTGAACCAGTAGTTTAAGAATTATAACTAGTCAAATTTTTTAATTTCGTCACTCACTCTCTGACCGATCATCAAAGCTCTAAGGCACTTCTAGCAGACATAGAAGCTTTAAGTTTAGAACGCAATTAAGGTTTAGTGTATAAATCAAGGAAAAACTAAAATATTTCGCAATTTCGGTCTAGTTTTCTAGATATATGAACTGCATAATTAACTTTGTAATCTTATATAAATATAAAGGATTACAAAGTTACATTTGCAGTTAACGAATCACTGTACCTGTATTATGTATAATATAATGAGAAAATAGGTATAGATAATAAATAGGTGTAGACCTAGGTATTATTATATTGTTTTGGTTGTACCAAAATTCCGCAAAATATTAAGTAGACTAAATTGCCCGAAATTGTTGGTAATCAAGAAGTAGAAGTTACTGGAAAGGAAAAAAGGTAGGACTAACTACAAAAAGAAATGAGGTGCAATCAAAAACTTGTAAAAAAAACAAGTCTCGCAACTCAGTTCTTCTACCGTAAAAATTTGTGAGATCCATGTAATTAATATTCATAATTCATAAGTAATATTCATATCCATGTAATTAATTAATTAGTAATTACGTAATTAGCTAACCTAACAACATCTTAAAGTGACCATATCAATATTAAAATTAGTCCTTTATGTTCTAAATAAATAGATTCACTTGGCCATCGCACTAAACAGTATAATTTAATTTATTAAGTATTACTTGTTAGATACATTGCGTTTTCATGCGATGACCAAGTCTATCTTTTATTGGAACGAAGTTCCTTATCGCGCGTTGTGAAAGGGGGCTAGACGGAAAATTACGACACTTTTTGATTCTTACGAATGACGACACTTTTTTTGAAGTGATTCAGAGAGGTTTACAGAGATGGCGCTGCGCTGTACAACAAAACAATACTTAAATCGAAAGGAACTTCGTTCCATCCGGGTGTCCCTTGACACCTCTCATGTTTTATTTTATTATAATCATTTTATGTAATATAAAAAGCGGTTATTTTATTATTACAAACAGACACTCTAACATGATTTATTTGTATAGATGTATAGATGTCAATTAATATTACGTTACTTATTTAATTTTTAGCTCACACTGTTTAGCTGAGTTAGAGCTAGGTACCTACTTCGTCTTATCCTATGAAATATATTGTTCATTGCTGTGTCGATGTCACATGAGTCACAACACTGCACTAAGTAATGAACATTACTAAGACTTAAAATTATCCGAACAAAAGTAATGGTCCTAAATCAACCATAACATTATCCGTTTTATATGACTTTATAAGCTGGTAGATTAAAAAAAATGACGTGCATAAGAGTATCAGTGATACCTACATGAATAAAGATTATTTCATTTCATTTCATTTCATTTCACTTGAATTTGTTAGAAATAGAAAAGTGTGAATCATCTAGTACATTTGCCTGTTATCTGAAAAAAGTCAAAAATCCAAGGAGATCTCACCCTAAGATTACCTATGTTGTGAGTACCAGCACAAACACTGTATGTCCCAGTCAGGAATCGAACCTGTGGCTCTTTGGCAGGCTGAATCACCAATTGGGTAAACAAAAAGTTAGCGAAAAAAATATGTTAGGTCTTAGTAAAGCCCCATATTTATATTATTTATATAACCAGGTCCAATTATTTCAGTTTTACTATCAGATATACCAACGTAGATAGACCAACGTGAGTCGATTCAACTGATCTGAACCCTTATACTCAGCTAAAAAATATTTTGTTATAAATCGATAGGCTCGTTACAGCTTTGATGACAGTAGATCAACCCGATAAAAATAGTTTCGTGGAAAGCTTTTCAACCAAACAAACAAACTCTTCAGCTTTATAATATCAGCATAGATTTCAGTATAGATCTACCAGTCTACTTCATGAAAATCCGTTTATTTTCCGAAGTTATTGCGTGAATACATCTTCTCAAACTTTTACATTTATAATAAAGAGTTCGTTAAATTACTAGGATGTTTCTTGGCTAAGATTTTTCACACGTGTATGTCGGATGTATAATTAGATGGTGTTTTATAAGTATGATTTTAAAAATTGCCCTTAGTACAAGAAAATTGTAATAAAATGTAGTTGTTTTAAGACGGGATATTACATTCAGTATTTATCTAGTTTCATTAGTGTTTTGTTATTCAGTAACAGCGTTAGGGTAGGGCGCAGTTGGGCGAACGCCCAGGGCGGCAGGTTTGAAGGGGCGCCGCAGGTCATAACGGAACCTTTATAGTTTCCTCATGTCTGTCCGTTCGTCCGTCCGCAGCATAGCATCGAGATCCATAGTTCTGGAAAAGTATAATTTGGCATGGATTTACATAAGGTGGGTGGACCATGAAAGACCATGCTCCTTGTAAGGCCAATTATTTAAAATTTGTCGCAGTTATTGCCATCCAATGACAATTTCCTTCGACTTACACAAAAATCCATCGAATTCAATGACACAGACGCGGCGGCGAGTCCCTCGCGCCGCTATTTTGTCAACTTTTGGCTCTTTGTTGACTTCGGTCATCGATGTTAAAATTGTAATACGTGCTCTTTGTAAAATGTAATGTGTTTTTAAGTAAATAAACTATTGTTTTCTTTATTTTTTTTATTCTTCATTGTTATTATAAGGATTTGCTACGGTACTGAAGAAAAAAAATACTTTATTTCCATTTCAATTAAAATATTGGTAGTTTTCCTAGGAAAGGCAATGGTTCCTTGTAAGACCCATCAAAAAGTTGACAGTTGGCCTTGCTAGGGCTCAAGAGTCTTCCTAGGAACATCTAGAAACTATGAAAATATACTTACTTATTTATTATTTTTGTATGGGTTTCAATGGTAGATATTGGCGCCGTAGAAATCTTGCCCAGGGCGCTGGTAGTATTAAAACCGGCACTGTTGTTATCTCAGATTATAGAACAAAGGCAGATAGAACTTTCGCAAAGAAATGCAAGGAATGACGTGAAGGCGGTTTTTTCACTGTGACAATCATATTGACAACTGGCTGTGGCATCGTAGGGACACATACTTCTTTGCATGTGTAAGTATCCAGATACTGAAAACGAAAAGTCGCGATTTTGTCATACGCTAGTAATAATACTTCAATGGATTTTGTGAATATTTTTTACCATAATAATATTTACAACTTAATATATTATGCACAATTAAATTGGCAAATTGTCTATACTAGAATAAAACTCAAAGGGCATTTTTTCTGTACATTGAATATTTTTACACAATTTCAATAACGTATAAACACAAAAATATATTTTTATTGTCTGTCTGTCTCTTTGACGCTTTCTTTAGTACTGACTCGAGATTGTATTTTGTGTTTTAGTTTGTATTTGCTCTGGTAGGTTAAATTGTATTTGAATGACTCAATCTGCCTTTGTTCTATAATCTGAGATTGTTATGTGTTATACAAATTGTATAAATGAAGAAAACAATATATAAGTCTATTCATTCCGTCGTCGTTCACGCGCGGTTATACACAATGAATTAGTTTGGTCTTCAGTCAAGACATTTTAAATGTATTGTTTTCAAATTTAATTTATTTTTTAAAATTAACAAATAAAGAAATTGTTGAAGTGAATCGAAACATATAATCATAAATATATATTTGGGGCACGAAGGATTTAAGATGGCGGTGGAAATGACAATACACGATAGAGTAATGAAAAATGAAACATTTTGGGACTTTAAAGGAAAAGGTAAGATTTTACTGCATGAAAAACAGGTTTTTGATATATCTTTACCGGTGCCCGGGTTAACCTTAGGGAAAGGTAACTTAAGGGTTGACTAACCAGATATCAAAAAATAACTTTAGAAAAAGAGTAACCGTTTTTCAGATTTTGACCTTTGTGTAACATTCAGTATTACTTTTAATAACATTCTAAACTACTGGGATTATTTTTTCTTTTTAGATTTTCTACGCAGTCGAGTTTTTGTTTTTTTTTAATTATTTTTTGTATTTACTGTTGTGTCCTCAAATGAACAGATGTTTTGATTTTATTTTCTAAGAACTCTCTGATAGTTGCCTTACAATTAACAGCATGAGTCTGTTCAAATTATCAGAAAACCCTGAAAAACATTTGAATTTGAAAATTAGTGTCTTTTTTTATTTTTTTCACTTTCTTCAAAAAACTTTGACGCGAGATGGTTGAAAAAAATTTACTGGGTGATTTTAGCTATTTTAGTGTCAAAAGGGTGAATATTATTTTGTAGTTTACTATTTTGAGATCACCTTCTTAATCTTTTGTTTTACTTAAAATTACGTTCCGTTAAATGAATTAATTTAAAACTAGTGGATACCCGGGGTGTGTACTACGCAAAAATTTACGCGAAAATAGAAAATTTACTTTAGCCATATTGGGGTGGCTTAAAATACTAACCCCAATCACACGTCGGTTGGGTGTCGTAAAAGGCGACTAAGTCCGGCCCGCTGGTGTTGGGGCCCTTCGGAGGGATAATATTGGTAACATTGATTTTAATTGTTATTACTTCATGGGGTTCGCCTAGATAGCTACCACCCTTGAGCAGGAGTCAGCCACCAAAAGCCTGGGGCCTGAGAGCCAGTTAAAGTTTCTATCTTTTCTTCTGTCAGTCAGTGATGCCTTTGGTGTTGCTGATGTTCATGGGTGACGATAATCACTTACCACCAGGTGGATCGTCAGCTCGTTTGCCAGCTATTTTCATAAAAATGTACCTAATGTATTGTTTGAGTGATTAAACCATCATGGCATTATTGGCTTTCAAATTAAACCATTTTGGGGCATATCAGTTGGATAGTTATTTAACACCTGCCACGGTTGACAGGTGGGAATGCTACTCGTATTAGGCATAAAGTTTACACTTTGGTATCCTTTTTTACCCGACTGCGTGACGCAAGGAAGGGTAATGTGTTTATCAGTCTATGTTTGTTGCTACGTGGCGTTGTAGAGACCAAACGCGTTGACCGATTTTGATGATTCTTAAGTCAATGAAAAAAAATATCGATGAACTAAGTGGAGTCTCGTTGAATAGGTAATCAAAATGATTTTTAGATTCCTTTCATCATTTTTCATTTTAAGTTACACTTTAAGATTTAAAGTTACTTAAACAACCATTCTCGCTAATTCACTAACTCCTTTAAAGATTTGATAACACTGCGAATTTTACTTTCTTATAATCCGAATAAAGAAGTCAATGAATCCTAACTTAAAGTGTAAAGTAAAATAAAAAAATAGTTAAAAAAAACAAAAACCCGACTGCGTATAAAACTAAAAAGGAAAAAACAAGCTTAAAAAGTTGTTAAAAGTAATACTGAACAACTACACCATAGAAGGATTAACAGTCGGGACCAATGAACTAATATACTAACGTCGTTCACTAGTCGGGACCCATTTAAGTACTTACTCGTAAATTTTACAGGGCTGCTTGGAAAAAACAAACAAGATTTGATTGCTTGAAAAATTGACCACGAATTCTTTCTGCATGGGATATGTAATAACTAGGTACTTAAATTGTTCTGCTGCCTAATTCACGTAACTTTAAGATGCATCGATTAAGTTGCAGTGACGCTATAATCAAATACAATTTTCCTGTAAAAAACGTTGAAGAATTTTTACTTAATATCCCAATAATTATTTCAATGATATTTCTTATAATAAAAATTAATGATGTGTGCTTCAATGCACAAAAAACGACATATATGTTACTTCAATATGGCAGAATGAAGGTCTTTACTTTGCCTCGTAATGCAATTAGTATTAAAAAAAATGTCAAAACAAGAAGTGCGCCAAAGTATGAAAAATCCAACCTTCGATCCAACTGCGACTGGTGCTTATTTTCACGAGTTTTGGAGAAATTATCGTTTAAAGTAAAGATATAACGTAATTAGGTATGATTATTGATTTCTTTTGGGGGTATGGTTCGCGCTGTAGCCTGGCGATCACGTTCATCTATCTTGTTAGCCAAGGCTAACATCCTCCATCCAACGCGCAAACTCATTTTCACTGCAAACAATTAAAATTAATTCGGTTAAAGGTTAGGTATTGTATTCAAAAACTTGGTAATTAATAATTTAAAATAATATACGTGTATTACATAATCAATGGTTTATTTACGAAATATAATTTTACTTTCACTGACTTCGATTATCCACAATTACCACGCGTTTAATCGACAAAAGTAAGCAATGAGTAACTTAAAGAAAGCACCTCCAAAATTGCATAAAAATTCGCACCGAGACATTGAAGTATAATATCAAAGAACAGACATCTCAAATAAAATATGTGTCCCGCCCGGGAGGTTCGATTTTTTAAAATTGAGCCCCCGTTCTCCTTTCAAAATCGAACGAATCCATTGAAGATTGAAGCCACGTGGCGCCAATGCATTGGGACATACATACATTCGCGGTGTCGGTTCTAGATGCTATTAATAATACTTCAATGCACCGAGATGACATTTGAAATGTCAAAGGTTTAATGGAGACCATACATACTTGTATACTTGTCAAGTTGGCAGTTTGACTTGACGCGGCATCCAGTAAACTTGATCGTGTAGGTCCAATGTCCACGGTAGGTATAGCTATTTGGCCATAAACGAGTAGCTATCTCTTATACACTGGATGCCGCGTCAAAGTGCGTTAAACTGCAAACTTCACAAGTACAATTGATCGTGTATGTATAAGAGAATACCCATCAAAAATAAATAAATTTACTAACTGCGCTCAAAATTCAGTTGTCAATAGGCTACAAAAAAATTATAATAAAAATTTAAATACGATCGATATTTTTCACTCTAGTAAAACTTCTTTCAAATGTAAAATTGTCAAGGTACTATGTTAGAATTAGTAAAATTTTTAAATCATTAAAAAAATCTTTATAGTAAACACTAATTAGGTATATAGGTACATATACATATATAATAACATTTATAAAATATGCACACACACACTTCCTCTTACAAGCAAAATTGCGGATGCCTTGCTTTATTATTTCATTTTTCACGATTTACTTTGTGACCTACATACCTACATAAGTAAGCATAATAAGAAAAAAGGTAAATTATTGGCTTTAAGTTCACAACATGACTCTGAGATGAACCAATACTTAACATATTTAATGTCAATTAGTTACGGACTTCTTACGACTAAATAAAAGAACCTTTCTGAGTTAGGGCGTAAGACCTATAATATATTATAATAAATTTTTGTTTGTATACTATAATTATATACTATTAAAGGTGTGGATTTTGGTAAGAAATAAAATAAAATATAATAAAAAAATTGCATTAAACTCGCGTAATAGACTGTTTTTAAACGACACTTTTTATTACGCGATTGAACTTTTGTATTAATTACATACCCTTTAATAGCAGCCAGTTAGTCAATCACAATATAGTTGACCTAACTAAAACCTAGTTGCATTGAAAATAAAATTAACTTATTGCAAATACATTTAAAAAGTGTTCTGTGTTTATTTAATTTCTTTGTCTTACTGTAACAACTACGCGCATGTATTGTAAAATAGGTCTTATAAAAGGTGTCAGTGTCACTATTGTTTTTGTACCGTAAATGGATAAGGTCGTATGGTAATGTAATAATAGTTTAGTTTAATTAAATAAGTCCTACGCCCTAACTCAAACTCACTAATGATAACTTAAATCGCTCCTTAGTACAGAATTTGTATTGTGATTCTGTGCTATGGAGCAATTTAAGTAAGTTACCATAAATGACTTTGAGTTGGGGCTTTAAGCTACTATTACAGCGATATTGTCGGCTATTCTAGCCAAATATGTATTTCGTATTGAAATGTATGGCGACTACGAGTATGATAGCTTACCGAGCGAAGTATTACTAAGTAAAAGTCATTGAACCTAGCATGCCTACAAGTACCGCCGTTTTGAAAAAACTTTGTTTCGGCGGCCAGTGATGAAGAAACATGTGTCAATCAACGGTGTAAGTGTTTACTATGAAAAAGTATTCAGCGATGAAATGTCGTAAGTGATATACATTCTGAGATATTTGAGATGAAAAATAAAAATAATCTATATTATACAATATTATAAAAAAACTACAAAACTATGAAAGTTAAAAGTAACAACAAAGTACATTCATTGATTCTTAGGCGATACAAAGTTCGCCGGGTCAGCTAGTTATTAATAAAGTCAAATATCTCAGAAAGTATATCACTACGACATTTCATCACTGAATGAAATGTTTCATCACTGAAATGGCGGACTTATAGGTATGCCAAGTTTCATGCAAAAATCGCACCTTTAGTGGAAAAAAAGGCATGATGAAAATTGCAATTTTACAGGAGAGCATGAAAACTGTTAAAATATCAATAAGTAGTCAAAAGAATTTATATTACAATTTTTTGTACAAGACCGTCAAGATTAATGATAAAAATTTGAAAAAAATTGAGCATATTATGCAGCTTTTATCCCTCTTTCCAATCATATTAATAACTAAAATTCAACGTAAGATGACTTATGCTTTTTTTCCACTGAGGTTGCGAAATGTTCAGACCACTTTGAGTCATAATAATAAAAAACTGGGCAATCACAAAAATTGATTGACTGATTTAGATGCGGTTTTCAGTATTGTTTTGTAGATATCTTGCGATAAAAAATTAGTTGTAGTAGTTTAGATTTACAATAGTACTAGTAGTAGTGATATAATAAAATCTTATTTATTTTATTTATTTCAGTGGATTACGTCGACGATTGGTTCCTGATGGCAAATCCGATACCACTAGCTCTGATCTTATTGGGATATTGGTCGTTCGTCCTGAAGCTGGGCCCTAAGTACATGGAAGCCAAGTCAGCGTATAATTTACGCAGCGTTTTAGCTGTTTATAACATCGCACAAATTGGATTGTCTTGTTATTTGTGTTACATTGTGAGTTTTCTTTTATATAATAATACCGCCCTTGCTTTGGTTTGTGTTTCGTACGGAACGCTATTTTTCGGGTTTCGAAGGAAAAAAAACGAAAAACGAAATCTTTATAGGATTAGTTGTGTCTGGGCGAGTGCCCTTCACAGCCAATTTTCTGCGAAACTACTGGACCAAATGAGTTGAAAGGAGAACCCCAGTTTCCATAGAAACTCAGGCCTAAGTAGACAAGACTGGAAATTGGCTGTTAATTAGATTATTGCAAAAAGTTCAATTTCTCCAATTTTCACGGCTGCCAGCAATGGCCAACTAAGGAAATCCTAGAACGAATCACCTTAATTATAGGTTATGATTATGTCATACTCGTGTCACAGTGCTATTTAATATGTATGTTACACTAAAGGCTTGATTCCACCAGTGTGCTGAACTGTGCGGCACTGTAATGCACAGTGTACAACACAAATGTTCACGCTGGTCGAGTCACTCGGGCATACAGTAACAAATTGTGCGCGAACATTTAACAACTGTTCGCGCACATCTGTATACTTTTGTGCGCGCACACATGTATGCAGTGGATTCGTGTCGATGCGTACACGCTTGTTGTTCGCGAACTCAGTTTTGCTTCCGCTACCGGAGCGAAAACATTTATTTGTACGCGCACATTGTTTAAATAAATTAACAGCTATGGACGTTATCCCGCCCGTCCATATTAACATCTGAGGACAGAAAACTCTTCTCAGTGAACATGTTTGTGCACAAGTGTGCCACACTGTGCGTTTACAAAAGTTACGCACAGCCTTGCCGGTGGAGACAGCAGCTTAACGCGATACTAACTTAAAGTGCAATGCTGGAGTTTTGCACAAAATGTTTGTAAACAAATGTGCTGCACACTATTTTGGTGGAATCGTACCCTTACGTTGGCGGGTGTCTATTATAATTCTACTACTTCAATGGTTTTCACCCAAAACGAATGTCATAAAAAGGTTGTATAATAAAAGCTATTGCATATTTCAAGAGATTTTATTAGTTATCATTATAATATATTAATATTTCGTGTAGTTGTTGTGCAGGAGGCGTTATATTTCGTTAGTACCTTGCCCAATCAAGATACCATAATATAAATGGGTGAATTTCCCAAGTGCATTTTTGAGACGGCGAGGTTGAAAATTAATGTGTGGAAGTAAACTACAATTATGCATAATTTTATATAGGTAGTTTAAGTAGTGATCTACATGATAGTGAAGTATTCAGAGGTATTTAATACATAGATTCTTAATAAAAAAATATCTAAGACCTAAAATCTAATTCCGGTGTACTGTCCAAACTGCGTTTATTTACATATTTTATTAATTTAATTTTTTTTGGTAAATAAATTTCATTGAAAGGGAATGTTTTTTAGAAATGCATTAAATAACACAACTAATATATATTTATGGAGTAATTTAAGATTAAACAACATCTCTTAAACATCTTTTAAAAATGTCCTACAAAAAAAAAGCAATACCGGTGGTGCATTTTGTATACTTCATTACTTGTTACTTCACGATTTGTAAGACACGTTACTGGCTTTCCCCGCACCGTTCAGTTGTGCTCTTGCAAACTGCATGTTAGGATGACCGACTGGCTGCGTAATTTTCCTGCCAAACACGTAAGTACTAACTGCGGTGGCGCAGGAATACAAAATCATCCAATTCCGATGTCATGTATATCAGTAAAAGTACAAAGCAGATGATCTAGAAATTTTATGGAGGGTTCCATTAACGGTTTTCAGCTACAATTGTGAAATAAAAGTTAACCTGTGACTAAAAGTTTTGTTTAAAATTCAAGTTTTGTCTCTGATTCTAAGTCCGGTGGCGCAATCTCGGTGGCTCCGGTGGCAAATCAAAGCGTATAGGGAAGTATAGGCCATAGAAATACAAGCGTGTCTCCATCTATCCATCAGCCCTTGGAGGTCCACTGTTGGACATAGGCTTCCCTTAACTTGCACCACTCTGACCGGTCCTGAGCCTTCTGAATCCAGCGGATGCCCGCTGTCTTCTTCAGGTCGTCAGTCCACCTGGTCGGGGGGCGTCCTATCATCCTATGCTCCTTTTTCCGAGATGTGGGCGCCATTCGAGGACCTTTCTTACCCAACGGTTATCGGTCCTTCGCATTATGTGGCCCGCCCATTGCCACTTCAGCCGGCTAATTCTTCGAGCTATGTCGGTTACCCTTGTTCGTCTACGGATCTCCTCATTTCTGATGCGATCATGTAGAGAAATACCAAGCATAGCCTTCTCCATAGCCCGCTGCGCTTCTCTGAGGTTGTGGATTAGGCCAATAGTAAAACACCACGTCTCGGATTCGTATGTGATCACTGGCAACACAAACTGCTCGAACACCTTAAACTTCAGGCACTGAGGTAGTGTTTTGGACGACAATATATGACGGAGTTTCCCGAACGCAGCTCATCCGAGTTGGATTCTACAAGTGACTTCTTTCTCGAAGTTGGACTTAACCATCTGGATCACTTGTCCCAGGTAATTGTATTCGTCTAGAACTTCGAGAGGAACGCCGTCAACAACAACCGATACGGGTGTGACATGGACATTCGGCATGATTTAAGACCCACCCGTTGTGAGGCGCTGTTCAAGTCCCCCGAGCATTGTTCCAAGTTCTTCCAGGGAACCCGCCAGGATGACTATATCATCGGCATATCGTAGGTGTGTGATGTATTCGCCATCGATATTAATGCCATGTTGTTTCCACTCCATCAGCTTGAACACGTCTTCCAACACAGCGGTGAACAGTTTTGGGGATATGACATCCTTGTCTGACACTTCTCTGCAGTTGGATGGGGTTCGTTGCTGTGTCGTGTACTCTGACGGACATGATGGCGGATGAGTACAAATACTTCAACATCTCGATATACCGGTAGTCGATCCGCCACCGCTGGAGAGAATCTAGTACCACCCAGATCTCGATAGAATCAAAGGCCTTCTCATAGTCCACGTAGGCTATACATAACGGCAAGTTGTAGTCCTCGGTCTTTTGTATAATCTGCCGCAATGTATGTATATGGTCTATGGTGCTGTAGCCTTTTCGGAATCCTGCTTGTTCGGGAGGCTGGAAGTCGTCAAGCCTTCGTGGAATGCGATTTGTGAGGACCCTCGAAAACAGCTTATAAACGTGGCTCAGAAGTGCAATGGGCCTGTCTAATTACCGCTAAAAGGAGTCCGTTCATCTAGACTCCTATTCTTCAAAATGTACATAATATCTTTAAAGTATTAAATGATCCTGCCTTTATGATTTCTCAAGGGCATACTTAAATCAATTTCGGTGGATCAAATTCTAATTCCAGTGGTCCTAATTTCGGTGGCATTTGATAGTGTAATTTGATAATATCTCCGGAACAAATATTTTTTTTTTCAATCTCTACTATATGACTATTTATCACTACTATTTACATATTATTTATGCCAAATAAAGTGTATTAGAAACATCAAGTTTAAATTTAATCAATTTCGGTGGCTTGGATTTTAATTCCGGTGGTCCTTTAATAATTTCGGTGGCATTTGATAATTTCAAATGGAAATATCTCATGAACTAATCATTTTTTTTCGATCTCTAGTATATGATTAATTAGTACTACTCTTTATCTATTATTTAGGCCAAAAAAATTTATCCGAAACAGCAAATTTAAATTCGCCACTGTAATTAGGCAAAATTCGAGTTTGTTGAAATTCACCCAAATAAGTATGGCCACAGCAACTTCCTGATCTTCTAAAGATGTATAGGGTACGTTATCCAGTGTTCAGGACTTATTCTGAACCATTGTCAGTCACAAAACAGGCGATTAAAGAGTCCATATTCATATAGTATTGGTTTGCAAGAAATTGTAGCGAAACTGCGAAACACATTCACCAAAACACAAGTACGAAAGCGAATACAATAGAAAATTAAAATCACTGTGTACGTGTCGATGAGTTTCAATAGTAAATAGGACTCCAAATACGCTGAAAATATTTGATAGTAAAAATATACAAGAACACGCGTAGAAAGATGAAAGATCGATGACAAATATGACAATACAGTGGTGTTATTTATAAATACTATGGTTACCAAAATGACATTATTAGGGATTACATCATCATTGTTGTCAATCGATTAATCGATGTCAAAATATTCGAAATGTAATTTAATAAAATTAGCGTAACGATTGAATGGTAATCATAATATATTACATAGTTTTGATTTATATGGAATACGATCTTTTGTAAAAAATAAATTAATATTATAATTATAATCACTAAATATTACATAAAATATATTATTATGTTCCATCAATCGATCATTATCAATCGATTCAATCGATTATAAAATCGTATGTAATGAGGTAAATACTGTGAAAACTTTTTTGCATTATTTTGTTCATTTGGCAAGAGCAGCTGAAGCTAAGATTTAAATATGTTTATCTTATAAATAAGACGAATTTTTTGGTATATAGTTTACTCTTGTCTAGTCCGATGTTCTAGCACAGATATAGCATATGGTTCGGGGCCGAAAATTGGGGATCGCCTTTGGTACTCATGTGCTTTTTTGTGATCCAAAGACGAAGGTATAAATAAAACAAAATAACGAAATCAAAATAAAATAAAAACTGTTTTGCAAACCGTATCGTGTGGCATGTCAAATGGAAGAGCTTATTGTATATAACGAAAATTGACTATTCGCCTTGTCTCCGTAACTACTCTTACAATTTTCTGATACAAGCTGTGCCCGCGACTACGTTCACGTGGGAGTTTTTCCCAAGTAAATCCCGATCACATAGGAATTCCGGGATTTTCCTCTATCTTCCAGTGAAAGCTCAATTTAAACCACTTCAGCCTTTTTAGAGATTAGCCTGGAAAAACAGAAAGACATACAGACTGTCATATATCTCAATATAGTAGTAGATATCCACTTTGTGCATTATTAGTTGATAATGTCATACTAATGTGGGTATGTTGATTTATTGTGACAGATTGTTGTTACTAACCAGCTACTCAGCTAAATACACGTTCTTACGTTAAATATTTGTTTCTATACGATATCCAACTATAATACAGACAAAAAATGAGAAAACAAAGTTATTTTGAAATCATACAGACATTTAAACGCACGACACCTTAGGGAGGAAGGACTGGCTGAAAACCAGCGCTACACGGGAGCCTAGCCCCGCGTTAGTAAAAGCTGAGCCAGCTCCTATTGCCATTTTTAATAATTTAATTTAAATTACTTTATGTTAACGCAATGTAACTTTATGATTTATGTGGCAATAAATAGATTTTATTATTATTATTATTATTATTAAATTTCATTTATATGTGTAGAGATAACTAACTTTGATATGTTGTTTTTTATTATTGTGTTATCCCCCTTTTTTTTCCGGGGGGGAAAATGCATTACGCATACCACCCGGGCGCAGGGGGCACCCGAGTGGTTATGTGGGACTCCCGTATGTATAGGCTAATGAGCACACATCCGCGACCCCGCCAACGGCAGCCGCCCACAGGCGGCTCCATCGCGAAAGCCCGAAGGCCCTCCACTATGGGCGCACCAGATGGTAAGGTGCGCCTCCCTCCTCGGCCTCCACCAGTACTGTAGCAAACTCCCCCTGAGTCTGCTACTTGGAGGCCATGGGTACCAGATCACTGGTACCCGGTGGAAGATCTGGTCTGTGGTTCTTCCACCGACCACACCTCGGCCGCAGAGGATAGGGCAAGCGGAGCACCGTAATACCGACATGCCTCTTCCTCTGCGGCCCCACCAGTGCCGTTTCGACGGAACGGCCCCGCCAGCTCGCAGGGGGTAGGGAGAGTGGCGCACCGTAATACCAACACGCCTCTCCCCCTGCGATCCCTCCACGGCCGCAGAAGATAGGGAGAACGGCGCACCGTAATACCGGCACTCCTCTTCTTCTGCGGTCCCACCTCCAAGCGCGTCCGCAGCGGACTTGTTCAGCCCGCTGGGAGCGCCCTCCTCGGGCCAGCCGGCAGCCCAAACAGGCCGGCCCTGGTTGCCTCTTGGCTTCACCGTGGGTAGTCACCCACGGTTACTAAGCCCCCCCGCCATGACAAGGCGGGCAACCCCCGGGGGATTTTTTAGCGTTTAACATTTAATTTGTAAAGGAGATACTAATTATGATTTTATGTAATGTTTTTTTAGGGATCAAAGATCTTATTGACACATGGATTAATCAATAAATCGTGTCTTATGGATAGAGAAACGGAGAGATTTTCGGTAAGTCGTGTTATTTTTATCTATTTACTAAGAACATGGTAGAACGAAATCTAGAATGGGTTTGTAACAATGAATATTTATACCCACTTAACATATACAATTAAATACCAATCATAATATAAGCTAATTACAAAGGATTTTGCCATGTCATGCCAAATTTGTGAAATAAATTGCGAATACAATGTACCTTATTTAAAGTTTGCAGTGAAACTACCTAAGTATATTTTTTTATTCGTAATAGTTTTAAATACAGACAGATATACATGAGTGTATTTTTATGGTTTTGTCTGTACACCAAATATCAAATTATAGATTTCAGAGTCCCTACAGTGTATCGTAATTCACAAGAATAATTACCATTGTTTTAATCACAGCATAGAACTTACCTGGAATTATATTGATAAATATTGAAAATGATGTGTTTTACTTCTTTATTTCAGATAACAAACGGCACCTACATTTACTTCTTCGCTAAACTGACAGAGCTTCTTGACACTATATTCTTCGTTCTGAGGAAGAACTTCCGTCAAGTCAGCTTTCTTCATGTCTATCATCACTCCCTCATGCTGACTTGCACATGGCTGACCCTCAAATACGAGCCAACCTTCAACACCGTGTTCCTCGGTACCCTCAACTCTTACGTCCACGTGATTATGTACACGTATTACTGGTTGTCTTCATTCCCTGGCTTAACCAAATACCTGTGGTGGAAGAAGTACATCACCAAGATGCAAATTGTAAGTTTAAATTTTTTTGTGCGTATACGTGCTTTGGGAGTAAAAAGGAAATAAATTAAGTTACAATTGAAATAAAATTACATTTAAAGAGGTATATGATAAACTATATTTACAAGTAATAAATGTCACCCAAAATTTCCAAATTAGGCATTGTACCCAAAACGCTGGCAGCATTGCCCCGCTGTATTGCCAAAGTCTTTGAGCAAAGTAGCTGCCAGCCTTCAGGTCTGTTTAAATGTAATTTTATTTCAATTGGCTGAGTTAGTAAATTAGGTGGTGATGTATAAATCAGTGGAACAATTAAAAATAATTGTTGTTCATTAGTTACAATTTATTGAAAATTTATTTACATTTGGTAACCTCGTAGAATAGTAGGTATTGCTACTTGCGAAGCAGGGGGTCTCAGGTTCGATTTCTGGCCGGAGATGTTCTTGTCTGTGTATCAGATAACACGTTCGCTCTTGTCGAGGCTGTAAATGTAGTTTTTTGTTGACTATATCACCTGCGACACGAGGAGTTCTAGAATATGTGTGTAGTGCAGGGCGTATGAGTATGTGATCCTAAGGGTGAGGACAAATGAGTCGAGTGCATTCGGTGTCATACTAAAATCCAGTTTGTACCACACGGCGACGCAAAATGAGTTTAGTATGTATGAAACCGACTTATTTCACGCGATTCACAGCTCAAAAAATATGCATGTTTGTACTCACCGTAGTTTAAATAATTTCTAAGAGAATTTTGTTTAATGTTCAACAGACGCAGTTCATCCTAATAATACTACAAGCAGCTGTAAGCTACTTCTTCTCAGGATGCCCGCCTTCTTACACCTTGCTGACCTGTATAGTGATCAATGCATTCTTATTTACTGGACTATTTATTAAATTCTACTTTCAATCGTACAAGAAAACAAAAAATAATTAGAGGAATAAGACAAAATGAGAACAATAGATTGTACTTAATTAAGGCTGTTTTTAATAAAAAATATTTGTTACTAAATATTTGTTACTTTTATTTTTTTAGGTTTGTCTACAACCCTCTGGATTTTTTTATTAACCTCACACTCTGTAACTCACACCAGACAGTATTAAGGGGAACGATAGTTCCACTTCCAGTTACATTTATCACGTATAGACTGATATATTGACTATGATAGTTAATGATTATTGGTAGCAGATATTACAATTTAATTTTACCAACTAGGGCTTCTAAAGTTACGCCTCGTAAGGGCTTGACACTATAAGAGATCTGAAATAACTTTTTAATAATGAACGATGACTGACTATTACTCGTCAATTAGTCTAGCCTACAGAGCTATGATATTTCGCCTTTTAAATTCATTATGTATACTACCTACCGCCGTGAATATTTAAAATCGCAATAGGTACCACATATTTGGCTGGCAGCTATCCCCCCCCCTATATACATGACTAACTAAAATTAGCAGTTTAAAACTTAATATTTCGCAAACAGATTCTTCAACCAAAAATGGTATTCACAAACCCACAATGCTGAAAAGAAACAATATAACGATATCTTACATTATGGGGTACAAGAGAACAAAATGACATCCACACTTTACGTGCAGGGAGGTACCACAGGGAGGTACCTAATCTTTCTATCACTTTGTCTAAATATGTCTACTTAAGCCAGATAATTATTGTATTTGAGTCAAGACATGTGGAACATATGGCCTGAATTCCTCCTGCGATGATGTCAGTCGCGTACACAGGTCGCTATGTTTTTTTTTATGGAAATAGCCGGCAAATGATCTGACCGCTATCCATGTTTTCAGGCAATGAAAAACTGCTACAATAGACTTCCTGACATCTATTGGCCATTAGCAACACTAAAGCTACTTCAGTAGATGGTGTTGTTAAGCAATACTAAACTAAATAAATACTAAAGTTTGGTCATCCGGGTACTAATAATAATATGAAAATGCGCTCAAGTATTTTTTTTAATTGACGATCGCTACCTAATTATTGTAATTTGTAAAACAATTAATTACGACTTAATGAGATTACAATAATGTTTGTTTACTAGCGTAGATACTTTGCATTTGCGTCATTTAAAAGAAAATGTGTATATTGTATCGCGACCAAATTTTACTTGTATTTGCATTTTTCAATTTACAATGTCATTGCTTGAGGAATATTTTATGTACATAACCGACAAACGTGTAGACAACAAATTACAGAAATCGCTAGCTGGTCGGCAAAAATCTCTGCTCCTCTCCTATATGGATTATTAGCTGTTGCCCGCAGCTTTGCATATTGAAATTATGTTTTAACTAATTTGTAATTCTTGCAGAAGAAAATTTAAAAATCAGTGAATTTATATTTAAGTACTTATATTTAGACAATTCGTAATTTTTTATGTGACACAATAAAATGACAATGTACTTAGATCTTATAACTAAATTAGTACTATATTAAATAAGTATATTTACAAGAAATAAATGTCACCCAAAATTCCCAAATTAGGCATTGTACCCAGAACGCTGGCAGCATTGCCCCGCTGTATTGCCAAACTAATTCTTTGGGCAAAGTAGCTGCCAGCCTTCAGGTCTCCAGAAGTGTGGACTAGTCGTTTCGACATGTCTTTCATGAAACATTTCATGTCTGCCGACCACGTACCCAAAGTTTCCCCCAAACGACACACAACAAAAAACAAAACAGTACAAAAGTACTGCCCCCAAAAAGGCACCTGGAGACGATGGTTTATCTGGGGACATATGTGGTAGAGCAGTTCTAAATGATGATGGCTGCTTTCTAGCCTTGGCAAATGTTTGCCTGAGGTTGGGTTACTTCCCTAGAGTGTGGAAGAAGGCGGCAATACTCATAGTACCCAAGCCAGGAAAAAAGGATAAAACGGATCCGCGTTCATATCGACCGATAGGCCTTTTGGCAGTGCTCGGGAAGCTGCTCGAGAGAATGTTGGTTAGAAGATTGCGCTGGCATCTACTTCGTACGATCAGCACCCGACAATATGGTTTTATGCCCCAGCGTGGAGTCGAAGACTCCCTCTATGACGCAGTCACTAAAATCAAGGAATTAATTGGAAAGAACAAAATAGCTCTTCTTATATCGCTAGACATAGAGGGGGCTTTTGACAACGCCTGGTGGCCGGCTATTAAGAGTGAGCTGCGGGGAAGGGGATGCCCGCAAAATCTATTTGACCTTGTTTGCTCATATCTAAAGGAGCGAACGGTTCGTATTCGCTATGCAGGATGTGAGCTCACCGTTCCGACAACGAAGGGCTGCATACAGGGGTCGATTGCAGGGCCGACCTTATGGAATTTAATAATAGACTCTTTGTTGACCGGACTTGACATCATGGGGGTGTATTGCCAAGCATTTGCAGATGACGTCATAATGGTTCTGTCTGGCGATTCGGTTGAAGAAGTTAAAACGGTAGCAGATAGAGCTTTGACCTGGGTGGCCAAATGGGGAGCCAGCAAAAAACTGAAATTTGCTGCGCATAAAACAAAAGCTATCATCTTTACCAAAAGGCGAAATGTTGGCAACCTAATTGTACACATGGGTAACGTTGAAATACAGATTGTTGAAGAATTCAGACTGCTAGGCGTCATCATTGATAATAAGCTGAAGTTCAGATCACATGTGACAAATGTTATACAAAAAGCAACAGCCATATACAGACGGCTGGCGAAAGCATCTAGGGTCACATGGGGATTGAACTCGGATATTATCCGAAGCATATACAACGTTGTTATAGAGCCAATTGTACTGTTCGCTGCAAGTGTATGGGTAGGGGCAGTAGACCAAGTATCAGTTCGGAAACGGCTAGGTTTATTACAAAGAGGTTTTGCACTAAAAATTTGTAGAGCATACAGAACTGTCTCGCTGACAGCGAGTCTAGCGATTGCTGGTTTGCTCCCCCTTGATAAGAGAGTACAGGAAGCAGCTAGATTATACATGGTAAAACGGGGAGAAGCACTTCATCTTGAATCGGAAGATTTTGAATATGAGAGCAAAGTTCCTTTTCTCGCAATGCCACATCCATCCGAAGTTATAAAAATTGATAATGTCTGCTGTGATGATCAGGCAACCCACGGTTCGGTCGGGCTTTGCATCTATACCGACGGAAGTAAAATTAATGACAAAGTAGGTGCTGCGCTGACGGTTTGGGAAGATGGTGCAGAAATTAAGAAACAATTATTTCGGCTGGAATCGTTCTGCACCGTCTTCCAAGCGGAACTACTAGCTATTTTGAAGGCGAGCGAATTAGCAGGGAGGTTGAAACAAGGAAATGAGATAAATATTTACTCAGATAGCAAGTCTGCTCTCGACGCCATTAGCGACCATACCACCTTGCATCCTCTTGCCTTTAAAATAAGGGCAAAAATTAGGGAGCTGATTTCCGTCGGTGTGGGTGTAAAGTTGTTCTGGCTGCGGGCGCATGTTGGGACAGCCGGGAACGAGCGTGCCGACGAGTTGGCAAAGCATGCCGCCCTGCACAAGAGAACTGCAGCGGACTACAAAAAGTATCCACTATCACATGCAAAATGGGTCATCCGACAGGAAACTATAGCTCATTGGAACCACACCTACACAATAAAATCTGAAGGAAAAATTATACTCCGCTTCCTGCCGGATGGCCCTGCTGCATATGTCCATGCACGCAAGTACTGGCCGAACAGACTACTGACGCAAGCCCTGACTGGGCACGGAGGGTTCGGCCAGTACCTGCACAGGATGAAACTGCGTGACTCTCCATGGTGCGTTTGTGAGACAGGTGTAACTGAGGATGTGCTGCACGTCCTGATCGAGTGCCCACGGTTTGCGGAACTGCGGCACGGTGTGAGCGTGAAAACAGGACTGGCAGTGAATGCAGAAAATTTGCAAACGCTCTTAACTGGAAATCAGACAAGGGCGAATTTTCTGGTTTTCCTAAAGGTGGTAGTTGACAAGGTGTGCAGAGGGAATGGAAGCAAGGTGAAGTGGCTCGCTGACGAAAATATAATGTGGCATTGAATTGTTTATTGTTGTATATAATTATTTGTTGTATATAAATGTAGTAATTGTTGTATTATAGCAAGTAACTAGTTTAATTATTCTCTATTTATTAATATTAATATTATGATCAGTGTAGAATCGTATTTAGTAATAAGAGATTTTACAATACAATTGTATTCAAGGTCTTCGGTCCTGCCGAAGGAGACTATTGCATTAGGATAATAAAAAAAAAAAAAAAAAAATACCCAAAGTTTCCATTGCAAGCGCCACAAACTCATAGTCTTCTGCAACAGAAGAGTATTTGCGACGCTTTAGAAAATGGGCGCGATCGGCTGCGGCCCCAGCTTTATTGCAAGTGTCATGCACATAAGATGGGGCCAAAGTGTCAACACATGTTACATCCCACACTAAGGTGCGATCTAATCTCCATGGCACAAGAGTTGCACCGTCGGGTCACTTACCATCGTCTCTGCACATACCACATGGTTCTAGCGTGGCAGGTACAGACACCGTGACAAGAGCCCTACGGATCAAATCATTAATTGTGCCATGGCGATACAATCAGCCAGCACTCTTAGCGCAGGATAGACCATGTCGACCTAACCGATCCACACTTTGGCCGCAAATGCATTTGTGAGGTTCACAGACTTTGGCACCGAGCCGGAGACATATGGAGATGCGTAGAGTCGAAGCATCTAAAATAGTGTCAAGATTATGTGAAGGCAGAGCGTGCAACCAGTAACTTGAATTCTCATCAGAAACCGCTAACAGTCTCGCCCTGTCCGTGTTGTCCTCTGTCTGATCACGGAGAGAGGCAAACGTCGACTTGATTCCAGGCATGTCCCAAAATTTTTTTTTGAACTGTCGACGGGGATACTTTCCAACGGAAACATGGCCCTCCAAGCACTCAAAGCCTGACTCAAGCCAGTCACCCTAATATCAACTTGGTTTAAATTTAAAATATCGCAGATGAGGGTGATCGAAATGTGAGTCGAGGCTAAAAAAGCCGGAAGAGCCACACTTGCGGTGGAACTAATACCCAACCCACCTAATTTAATAGGTAGGCATGCCTAACAGACAAACAGACAGACATACATACAATAAAAAAATTATGCTCTAACATATTATTGAAGTGTTCTTTGTTCTTAGAATTAATATGGAACGAATCTAATGTTGTAACAGCAGTAGGGGACCTTTACCCTATTCGTAAATACTTTTTTATTTCTTTTTTCAAAACCAATTATTTTTTTATGCCGACAGCCAACCAACTCTGCTCACTGCTCTGCTCCGCTCTACTTCGCTATACTCCGCTCTACTCCTCTGTTAACGGCAGGACGAGGACGTGGGCTCTATTCCGCTCTACTTAGAGCTCTGTTTACAATCTACACACCCCACCAATTCTGTTTCTCTCTGTTGTTTTTAGTTGAGGTATAAAATTACTTCGTAATAAATTATCTTTCTGTCAGAATTGACCAATATATCCAGGAACACTCATGTTTCTTATAATGCCAAGTTATTTCTGGAATAGTTTTTTTTATAGCCTGAAGGGCAGACGAAAAAGCATATGGGCCACCTGATGGTAAGTGGTTACCGTCGCCTATGAACATGAGCAATACCAGAGGAATCGCCAATGCAAACGCCGGCCCTGAAGGAGAACTCTTTTCACACCTTTTTTGAAGAACCCCATGTCATAGCGCTCCGGGAATACCTCGGAAGGAAGCCCATTCCACAGTTTGCACGTGCGTGGCAAAAAAGTTCGCGAAAATCGGACTGTAGATGTACTCCACGAATCCAATTGGTGTGGATGGAACTTCAATCCTCGGCGAGTGGTGCGATGATGAAAAAGAGATGTAGGCATCAAGTCGAACAATTCCTCGGAGCACTCACCGTTGTAAAGTCGGTAGAACACGCAGAGAGAGCCGATGTCTCTTCTGAGACTCAGGTGCTCTAACCTGTGAGTGACTCGTGGGTCGTTGACAACTCGGACCGCGCGCTTCTGTATGGCGTCAAATGGGTTAAGCTGGTATTGTGGAGCCCCTGCCCAGAGGTGTGAGCAGTACTCCATGTGAGGCCTGACTTGAGCTTTATAAAGCATAAGCACGTGCCTCGCAGTGAAGTACTGCTTAGCCCGGTTCAGGACACCAAGCTTCTTGGGAGGCCAGCTTAGCCTTGGCCTCTAAATGACACCGATACTGTACGTCACCGATACTGTCAACTCCCAGAATCCCTACACTATTACTCACGGTGAGCGCGGTACCCTGGAATTGAGGCGCTATGACAAATGGGGTTTTCTTAGCGGTAAACGTGCAAACTTGTGTCTTCGCGGGGTTGAACTCGACCAGATTGAGTCGACCCCATTCCGAGACTTGCTCCAGAGAGTTCTCAACTTCAGACACAAGTTTCATTCTGCTATCCGCCATTTGCAACCGAGAGGCATTAGCGGGGGCTGTGTAGTAGGCATCCCCTGTACTATCATCTGCATAGCAATGAATGCCACTTGTATGCTGCAGCAAGTCATTGATATGCAGAATGAAGAGCATTGGAGAAAACACAGACCCTTGGGGAACGCCAGCATTTATAGGTTTCATATCTGAGCAACAACCATCAACTACGACCTTGATAAGTCGCTCAGATAGAAAACTGGCTACCCAATTGCATAACCTCTCAGGGAGACCGTAAGATGGTAGCTTCGTGAGAAGGCCCCTGTGCCAGACCCGGTCAAAGGCCTTAGCGATATCTAGACTGACTATTAATTTTATGAAAATAATTAAAAATAATTAAAATAAAGGGTGAAAATAAATAAAAGCGGAAAGTTATTTCATAGTAGGTAATTTATTATTTTATGTAAAATACAATTTGTACTGTTAGAATTAGATTAAAAATGAAACAAAATTGAATTACAAATTATTATTATTATTGCTTACGTAAAAGAATGTCACATCGAGAAATTACTAATAGGTATCGCTGCTTCAAGAAAGAAGTTCCTATAATGTTTTCATTTAATTTCATAAGTCATAATTTATTATACAACGCAGGGTGTTATAATATTCTGAAATGAATAACTATTTATATAATATCTATTTATTTTTTGTCAGCAGGTTTACTTGTACCTATTCCTGACATAATTTTTCATAAACCAAATTAGCGACTCGATAAGAAACCTAGCCATACATGATCAAGTTTACTTTACAAGTTTGCAACGGATTTGATGCGGCATCCAGTAAACTTGACGGTGTATGGCTATCGGTGTGCTCGCATCGAAGATCGCTCATGCAAACTGGACTGCTAAGATTTAGTTAAGTTAATAATCAATATGCCTTTTTATTTGAAATTCTTTGTGAAGTGTACGTTATAAAATAAAAAAGTCAATAAAAAAAGATAAAAATTCTGTCATTCTCAATTTCATCCCTGTTTTCACCATATTTGAATGAACATTTATAATAATCAGCGTTTTATTTTTTTCATATAAATGAGCCAAATTATTAAATCATTAGAATAAGTGGAACATTGAATAACAGTTATAGGAACAAAAGTAACTGACATGATATCATAACTTATCATAATACTCTACATACTAACTATCTACTACCTATTTTTTATTAGAATAATACTGGTTGTTTTTATTATTACTATTTACACAATTTTAATTCAATTTCCCTACTGTTCATAATTTTATAACTTTTTGTTCTTTAGTAATCGCTGAAAAATTTCCTTTTTTGTTAATAGCAAAAAAATCATGGCCAAGTTCAAAATATTTTAATTCAGCAATGAAAAAATAAAGAAATTATTATTAATTTGAAGGAAATTCAACAAAACCAAAAAATACAAAATATGAAGGTTACGTAGTCACATTTTTCTACTATATATATTTTTTAATTTAAACGACTTTAGTGTGGACATTCCTGGTGTGGTGTCGGGTTCACTTTGTAGAATAGCACCATTCCTAACTCTTCCTGGGATGTCGTAAAAGGCATCCAATATGATATTCCAGGAGATGGGCAGCAGTGTCTTCCTGAGTAGTATTAACATCTACAGTGCTGTTTCCAACACGCACTAGCCAACTTTAGTAGTCAGTAAACTTAGCCAATAGTCATTGGCTTAACCCCCCTATGACAGCCAAAACTAAGCCTGTGTCCCCAGCCCCTGACAGCTCCGCTATTCCAGAACATGGCAATGGTCATGGTAACCGGAAGCGATCACCGTCTTGTAAGAGGCACATTAACGTGAAGCGGGAACGGTCACGCCTGATAAAGTCTACGCTTCGCCCAATACCTATCCAAATCAACAATTTCAACTTGAGCTATAAAACAGTTTGCGTACCAAGAATCGTGCATGTCGGTGGACGAGCTTAACACCAGGATGGTAGCAACTGTCCAAGAGATAGGTTCAAAGTATTTCAAGAACAAACTCTCGGTCTTGAAGGAGTGACGTTGCGAGTGATGAGGGATTTATTTATTTATTTATGTATCATACAAAAAGTAACAACAAACATTTGTTACTACTGTAGTAACAAAGGCGGACTTAATGCTAAAAGCATTCTCTGCTTCTAGAAAATACACAGAAAATACACAGTGGACTGATTATTCATAGAATAATATCTTAAACGTAACATTAATGTTTCTTTAGGCATAAATTATTCACATCTTCATTTTAGGTCTTCATTTAAACATCAATTTCATCATAGAAAATGTAAGTTGATCACATTTCAAGGAAACAATACCTTAGTACTTAGTTTAAAATTTGAGGATATTAATGGCATTTACGAACTCTGGACAGATTTTGAAGGAACAATCATTGAATAATATTAAATTATTGCAGGAACAACCAGTATTACTTACTTTATGTATTTAACAGCCAAACTCGGAGATGTCTGTTTAAAACTGAAACCAAAATTTAAAAAGTAGATATATTTGAAATACATGAAAATATAAGATAATTGTAGACAATATTAATGACTGCAGCGTGATATTCAATTAACTATAATACAAAATATAAGTATCAGTTCGCTAGTCCATGATACGAAAAGTACTGAACCAAATATGAATAGAAACAGATAAAAAGTGAATTATTTGTAGCACAGTGGCAGAAAAAGTAAATAATTCACAAACCTCTCTGAGTCTGACACACTTACTTAAGATAAAGCATACCCCGTCATCCCGATGCACTACTTATTTCAAGATCTTATATATAATTAATTCTGAATTATTATTGTGCGGTTCAATACAAATTATTGTTACCAGTAAATATTTCATAATCTACTTCATAAAGCGCATCTTCTCACTGATAATTGTATATTATTATCGTTACAGCTTGTATTATCAACGAGGCATAATTTCTGCATAAAATTTATTGTTTTCATTACTTAAATCTGACAGTAGAACACATAAAAGTTAAAAATTTATTTAAGAAAACCCTTTGACTTTTTTATTTATTCTTGATGTATTAAACACTAATAAGCGTTAAATAATGCCTCGTTTATAAACAGCTAAAGAGTACGTAGCTGTAATCTAAGATATGATCTTAAATCCAAGCAAGGCCTTATCAATGACATTTTTCTATATCTACAAAAATGGTCTCTTTTTAAATTAGCGACAGAAGTAAAGCTCCAATGATGATATGCACAAAATACTGTTAGTTGTTGGTGGTAATTAAGTTCTCCGTCACAAGAATTATGGCACCGTATATGTATAAAACTTATTATATAATAAAAAAATTCGAACCATTTTTCTCACAATTAAATTAAGCTTGTCTGCTTCAAACGTAACTGAAAATATAGAAATTACCTCGTATTTCACATTATTATGTAAAACAGTTTTCTTATTTACCACCACAAAAAGTTAAGGCAAACTCGCAAATTTTGGCCGGATCTACTGAATTAAAATTAATGCTGAAGTCTTTAAATTTAATTTACAAATTAATCCTAACCTAAAAGTTCATAGTCTCAAAACTTCCCTTGTCTCTATTATTAATAACCTTTAGGTTATTTATTTTAAAATTTCCATCAGCGTCATCACATACATCAGTCTCAAGAGAACCTTCTATAATAATACTTTTAAGATAAATCATTTCTTTAATATACTGTCGAAATCGAAGTGAGGTCCATAAGCAGCTTTGGCCGTCCTTCTTGTAAGACATACTTTGCCATCTTTGATGTAGTCTCCACATGCTTGATTGACTTCAAATGGAATATCTTCTAAATTGGGAGTATTCTTGCAATCATCTCCACAAACCCCATTTTCTTTTTCTTTACATTTATTGGTAATACCATTCTGTTTAACGCCATTTTTGATGCCATTCTGGGCTTTTTCATAACTTTCCTTAGCCGCTTGTCTTGCTTTGTTTTTGTAGCTTTTAGAGTAGAAATTAAGAAATAGCAGAAGAAAAATTGTGACATTGGCAGATATGAAGTACGTGAAGCCTGTAGCATATTGGCAGCGCGGTGAGAAGTATGTCCAAGCGCAATAAGAGAGCATAAGGACAAACTGGATCTGAAATTTTCAGAAAATATTTTATTAATCAATGCCTATTCAGTTCAAATAAAATTTAAGGCATGTTTAAATTGCACTTTCAAATTGCAAATAATATGCAATGGTTTAGTGTGTAAATATTTTACATAAAATAATATATTTACCAATTGCATCGTAGTAACGTACTTCTTCCACCACAAATACTTGTGGAATCTGGGCCCCAGACCGGATAAGAGGTAATACGTGTACATCACGACGTGGACAACGGAGTTGAGGAGAGCAAGCACGGCACCCTCGCCACCTGCTGCGAACTTAAGGTAGCTCCAGGAATATAAAGCCATAATCACGTGATGGTAGACGTGGAGAAAAGTCATCTGAAAAACGTAATTTAATGCGTTAATGCCTGGCATGGTATTATCCAGGAAACGGTATGATAAACGGTCTTTTACTTGCGACTTTCATCGTTAGCCCTAAAGCTACTTCTTCATGCTTTAAAACCTGTGCTTATAACGTTTCGCATGAATGTGGCTGTCATACAATTTTTTTTTTCAAATACGACCAGAGACCAGCGTGTTAAAACAAATAAAAAAACTCTTTAACTTTATTATATAGTTACTATTATAAATAATAAAATACAAATTTGAAATTTTCATATCCTCAATATTTTATTACCTGTTTATCTTTCTTTCTTAGTACAAAGAAAACGGTGTCAAGAAGTTCAGTAAACTTTGCGAAGAAATACCACCAGCCCAAATCTAGCAACTGCAACAGAAACGAAATTGCAATTTTCTTCGCTTTCTTATAATATTGTATTTTCAGTTATAAAATTAAAAGTATTTTTGGCAGTTAAAGTAGAGCGTAGCGTGAACGGTATACAAATCCAATACGAAAAATCAATAAATCGTTGGGAATCACGCATTCGACATTCGAGTGGTGCTGCTTGAGATACAATAATATGGAGAGCTGTAGTAGTAAATAGAACAGTAACGATCAATATTGTTCCGCTTGCTATAAATGTAGAACCCTCTATATTAAGTACTCGTATATAGTTATTAGCAGGGAGAGAAAAGCAAGAAATATAACACAAGATTGTATTAATCCAAAAAAAAACTACATCTATCGTAAGTGAAATTATAGTAAACCATGTATAAGTAATCAGTATAATAGTCATTAATATTATTCAATAAGTATATTAACTGGTCATGTAATTATGAAACGCTTTAAAATACAACAAAAAACTAACCCAGAAGAACAATTATTCTCATTCCGAGAGACCTGAATACAGCAATGAAATAGTTCTGTTTCATTTTATGACGAGGTGAAAATTAGTAAATAAATTTACTCACCATAGGATTTTGAGTATTGGACGGATATCGACACCCTGCATACAATATTCCATCTCTGAAGAGATTAAGTTTAAAAACCTGAAAAAAAGTAAGAAATATATTGAATATTTTTTCAGTACTATTATAAAATAATTTTAATGTTGTTGATATTACAGTATTGTTGAAGGCAGAAATGTTAAATATCTGCCTAATAACTATACTGTTTTCCAATCGTCCACCATCTTTAGGTGATTTACTTAAGGATAATATCCCCCTAATAATCTCACTGTTCTTTCTACTTGATTACCTTCAGTCACCAATGTTTTAGATTGGACAGTTTGTTTTACACTTCATCTTTGTTACATTTTCGTCTAGAATGTGCCTTGGAAAATTTGTAATAATATGCTTCAGTTGCAGCGTCGAATGCATAGTTAAAAATTGGCTCCGCATTGCCTTCTATTCCAGCAATGCTTTAATCTTACAGCCATTTATGCATGTCGGTGACTACTGTCTGATAGCATAAATTGCAAAAATTATCAAATTTTGGTACGACGTATCTTAGTAGATAGTGTTTTTACCTTAACACATAACATCGCCGCTAAAACAACTTGCGCTGCATTGTAATAACTGATAAGCTTGCTAATCCGCAGCGGAGGTCTATTTTTCATCAGCCGAGGGCCGATCCTGATGAAGACGAGGTACGCCACCACCACAGATATGATTGGCATCGGGCTGGACATCATAAACCATGAATCTACTAGTGCACCTGAAAGTATATAGAAAATAAATAGTAAATAATTACAAATCATGGGATTTTTGTCAAAAGAAAGTAAAAATAGACACTCGACACTAGACAGTGAAAGGAGTTCGTGGAAAAATTTTCTTGAGTGCTTCCGAGCTTTGGAGGATAAAGCCCTCAGTCCCGGTTGTTATCGTAAGATAAAAGTCGTTAAGACATGTCGGAGAACTTCCAACTTCCAACACTTGGGTTAACCACTACCCTGACCACGAATCCGCACTGGAGTAGAGTGATGGAGTATGTTCTAGGCCTCTTCAAGAGTTTTATTTATTTCGACAGAAAAAAAATTTGGGTTGCCTTGGATTAGGCGTTCATGATGACATGCCCGTGACTGTATGCCCACTGTATATTCGCGATACAAATAGGTTATCACGGAACTGTGAGTTTTTAAAAAAATATTAAAATTGTCTTTAACTAAAACTTATTTTTATTGCCTATGTCTCTTAAGATATTTTTGTATTTATTATTACAATTTTCAGTAGTGAATACTAAAATTTTATATTAAAATTTAACAATGGACATCAGAGACACCAATGGTCTCATTAATACGATGCCGGCCAAGAAAGAGAGAAGGAAAAGGAAGAAATATCTAGCTTTCAAGCCCCCAGCCGGAATACGACTAGGCTTTTGGCGGCTGACTTAAGCAAGAGGGTGGTAGCTATACCGGTGGATCCCATGGAGAAAAAAAAATAGTAATAATGGTATTAACGAACTATTAAAATCAATATTACCGATATAATCACTGCGAGGAACCTTACTTGTGGCAGGTCGGATGTAGTCGCCTCTTACTACTCCCATCCGACGTGGAATTCGGGTTAGTATTCTGAGCCGAAATACGGCTAACCTTACTTTAAAAACACTTGCAGTAAAGACTAAATTGATCTATATAATATAATTTTATTCTTTTAAAGGTTATTTTATTTTAATTTGTGTTATATAGTCACAAGTCACAATAAAAATCATCTTAGCTATAAAGAAAAAACGGCAACGGTTAATAAAAATTTACACCCAGATAGACGAGTATCAAGTACGCTAGTAAACCGCTGCATGGCTACTGCAATGCGAATATTGGTATGTATGCCGAATTTCGGAGCACACGGGATTTTCAGTGTCTCGACCAAAAAGGATCCATAATTTAACCATGTAGAAACTCGTGGAATTATCACCAAATATTTTGTAATAGATTGCTTACTAATGGTCGTAGCACACATATCAACTCGGAAAGGGATCGTCACCGGATCGCCTCGCCGTCAACCAAGCATCAACCTAACGTAAGCGCGTTACCAACCGACCAGCAGCTCCGAGTCAACTCGGCTACGGCTAGGCGACGCCGCGCTTACGGCTCGAATGACAGCAGTTCGCCGACGCAGCGGTAGCCGCGGCGCGGGGCGTGTACGAGGAAACGGAAAGTCGAAGGATAGCGTACGGTGAGACGTAAGCGCGGGTACGGCAAGTCGTCCACGCACCGTACGATTCCGGTAAGTGTGCTTTACAGTAGGGAGTTTCATACAAAGAATACTGACATGCAAGAGTTGATACGTTTACGTTCCGTTTACGAGTTGATAATGTGTGCTACGACCATAATACTCTACAGATTTAATACCCATAACGGCTTTCAACTTACTCTTTCCTATCTTCAAGGAATCTATGTATTTGTCCATCTTTTCCAAGTAACTCATTTCTTCGTTTTTAAGCAGATACCTGAAATAAGGAAAAGAATAAAAAGTATTTTAATAATAACTACTGAATGCTGGAAACGTCAGTGTCAGTCTTATATTATTTTTAATTTCTATTAATTTGCGGCCATTTCGAAGTACAGTAAACAATAATAATTTACAGAGTATATATATTAAAGAAATTTTTAACTTGTTTTATTAAAATAGATTTTTTTATAATATATTATTCGTTTATAATAAGAATTAGAAAAATAAATCTAGTCCACGCTGAAAATAAAATAAATTCACGTATTTAATCGATCTAATCTAATCTAATCAATCGACTGCAAAAACTGCGAATTACAGCAAATGAGATGCTTCTTTTTGTTCTTAAGGATTGTGATTTATTAATTTCTTCAACCATTGTGTTTTACCAAATAGTAGTGTAATCTTATATTAAAATATAAAAAAAACCCGGACAGTTTGATTTACACAAAACATAGTTAATAATTCAGTCGATTAAGTCATCTTTCATACAAAAAAACTACATCAAAATTGGTTCATCCGTTTGGGAGCTACGATACCACAAACAGACATACAGATACACAGATACGTCAAACATATAAAGGTCGTAGCTGACTTATACGACACCGCTCCCATCCAACCGAAGTATGAGAATTCAAATATAAACTTAAAATCGTGCTCTGTAGGTGCACTTTACAGTAACAACAAAAATTAGCAGCCCGCGCGCGGGAAGCAAGCTAACCGCAACCTTGCCACTCAATAGTTGTACCTACAGAGCACGATTTTAAGTTTATATTTGAATTCTCATACTTCGGTTGGATGGGAGCGGTGTCGTATAAGTCAGCTACGACCTTAACACCCCTCTTTTGTCGTCGGGGGGTTAATGAAGTAGGTATTTCGGAAGCAAATCGTGAGTCACGCGAAACCCTTCATTTCCACAGGAGAGCCTGCGTGTCTGACTCACACTAACCCGAAATTCCTTGCCAAATATCATCGTGATTTAACAGCATGTTATTAATTGAAAAACTTTCTGTTTTGTGTAAGATAATAACATTATGGCTGGGGATTCTTGTAAACATATGGATACATAGTGTAACAATTTCTTATGATTTAAATTTTTGCGTTCCTACTTAGGGGATGGATTTTAAGATTTATGTGCGCATTACAAATTGTTTATCGCTTGCTTGTGTGAAGGAAAACCTCGTGAGGAAATCTGCTCTTCAAAGAGTTCTCCAAAAGTGTCTCAAATGTGTCCAAAATCTGTTAATTCGCAAAGACCGAGCTCAGTAGTAGAACAGTTTGGATTGCAAAATTATTATCATGTTTCTTTGCCAATTATATAAATTAAAGACCCATTCTGTGGTCAAAATAACCGCCAAAATTAAGTCCAAAGAGTTAGTTCACATTGAATATTTGGCATTTGTGTATTTTTGTGTAATGCATAGAGTGTAGTGTATATTTTAATAAGTTTATAAAGCATGATATATACCTAACAATATTCGTTATCTGCACTCCTTCTCCATGTAAACTTTAATTTTGCCAAATTTCATACTCCTTCATCTGCATAAATGTCGTAATAAGGATACAAAGTTTTTGGTTCACATATTAATATAGCTGTATAATAATATTTATATTTATGATAAAAACGTGTAACAGAATTTGTATTCTGATTCACTAAATTCACTGACGCTGTACGTATAATCTACATGAAAAATAGGTACGTCTAAATCACAATGGCTAAACTTAAACCGTGACCATATAATAAGTTCACTCCATTGTACTGTACCATTTTAGAGTTGAATTTGTTTTAACAATTTTATGTGAAGACAAGAGACATTACTCATCGAATCAGTCGTGGTCACGTCCAATACAAAAGAGTATTTGTATGTGACTGATTAAAATAGAAAGCAAAAAGTGGGGTATTCCGTACAGAGCTGTATTTTGTTTTATACAATGTCATGAATTGGACAAAAGTTAGAGAATTTGATAGTGGTTCACTACGTGATACTCAATTGTAGAGGGAAATCCCCGACCTGCACCGATAATGTGACGTACAACTTTCACAAGACAGATAAGTCTGGATCTTAACTGAAAAAACGTTACATGATGACCATGACTCAATCATCAGAGAACGATGGAGAAGAAACAATAAAAATTGGCAAATTATAATTAAAACCAGCTGCCTCGTATTAATGATGATTTCAAACACTTAACCATGTCTTAATTTCACCGTTTTTGCGATAGATATACACTCAAAAGAAGTCTCATTAAAATACATATGAAATAACATAAAAGAACATTACATTCTCGATTGAAAGTATGGTGGTAGCAAACCAGGCGAGTAAACGGGTATTACTCGCCTAGTTTTACAGTAGGTATCCCGGATAGAGGTGATTGACTTTAGTTCAAAGATGGATGGGGTGGGGCTTTCAATACTCATAATATCATTGATGCTGCCCGTGATTTATTAATTAGGAAGAGGCTCACATAAATCCTTTCTATTGTACGAACTAGCCTGCCAAGTCATATTTAACCTGCAATACTTTGCCCTTGTTTTCAAACAAACACAAGACACTTACGGCTATTCTAAATATTGTATCCATCCATGATCCTCAAGTATATGGCATATCAACTGTAAAAGTTACAACATTATGCTGTCAGCTGTTATTTACCCACTAACTTATCCAGAGATTATGGATAGATTGGAAACGACCGTAGCAGTAAATATAATACAAAAATATCTTAGAAAGTGCATATTAAAGGCACAAAGAAATGCGTGAACAACAAAATAATTGACGTCGATTGACCCACTGACCATGTGTACCTGTCGTCGCATATCATCAATATACCATCTAGGCTTTATACTTCATCTGGGTCTAGAAAGGGCAATTTTCACTATAACAAAACTCTTGACCGTGTCCATGCGGCGAAAGATTTTATTTATCGAATTTATGCTCTATTAGAATCGCGTAAAGTTGCAAATGCAATAGAAAGATTGAGCGAACATTATTGTACGGATACAAGTCAAGTGTTGGTAGTGACAGCACCAGAGGCACCATTTATTTATGATTCCCAGGACATATTTCGTTGGCAAAAAACATTAAATAGTGCCGAGCGAAATGAATATGCTAAGACAAAGCTTTTTTATGGCACCTATTATAAAGGTATATAACAGAATAACAGCATATATACCTACGTGATAATCCAAGTGGATAATTTTAAGGAGCATTTCACTTCTATGCTGATCGACAAATGCTATTACATTATTATGGACTATTTAAATGACAAAATAAAATTAACTCTTAGTTTTTTTGGAGAACCTCATTTTATAGCGCTTCGGGAATACCTCAGAAGGAAGCTAATCTTATTATAATCATGAAATAAATGAGTGAATGGTAAGTCTTAGCACAAACAATCCTAAATTATCGAAGGAAAGTGTGGTGGCCCTGCAGTGATACGCAAGTTGCCGTTTAGGTGGGTTTCCCTGAACGACTGTTTGCTGTATTTTGATTATCGATTCCAAACGATTTCGCGAATGGCATGTGACATGAAAATGTAGGTACTGTATTAATTTATCATAAATACCTACTAGTTTCTATACAGTTAAGGAAAGTCCTTGAATGGAGACTACGCTTAGGTAAAAGAAGAACATGAAATCCTCGATCAGGGTACTTGCTGGATTCAGAAGGCTTATGATCGGTCAGAGAGTGGACCTCTAAAGGTTGACGGATGAATGGATAAAGTGAAATCACATACGTAAATCATCCCTGGGGAACGTGCAACTTGGACGAAATCGATGTGTCCTGTATTCTAATCCTGGACATGGTCTAACTGTGTGTACGGATCGAAATGAAAATCTAATGTCAAGCGCATGATGGAAACACAACACAAACTTTCACATAATATTATAAGTAGGATACGATTTTACCTGAAAATCTCCTAGTCAAACGTAAATGCTTTTGTGTGTATTGGTCAAGATGTCGAAATGAAGAGAGTTCTATTAATGGAGTTCTTGGTTCTTAACCGAAAAAATTGATATTACCTGTGATGACCGATGTCCTTGGAGGAAGTTAATCATAGCCACTTACCACCAGGTCGCTTGTCTACTCGTTTGTCGATCTTGTTTAACGATCACCCATGTCTACTTGGTAAAAATAATAAAACCGTTTATGACTTAGGACCGCCAAGTCCAACTTAATTACTGCATTAATTTCCATGGAAAATACAAAAACCTTACGAAATTAGTAAGACGAAATAAGAGCCGCTTTCTCCATTACTTCTTCTCAAGTCAAAGCCAAGCCAAGCAGTTTTTCCAGACAAAAAGCTGCTGACTGACACAAAAACTCAAACAGAGCCCGAAATTCGTACAAAAGATATATTATATAAGATAGCCAATAAGCCAAATAGCTTACTGCGCAGTCATTACGCAAATGTTAATCCTATGCATAGTAGTATAATTATTTATCAGTTAACTCGCCCTCATTCAATACTGATGCAGCATTGTATTCTACTGTCTTACAATTACAAATAGGCTGAAGGTGACAAAATTAATTAAACCAACCATTTCATCACAGGTAAACCACAACAAAGGCAATGTTGTGTATGTTAATACTCGACAAATGAGTAGATGAGTCAGTGATGGTAAATCTTCGTCGTCACTCATGGACATCAGTAAAACCTTAGGCATCAACGATATAAGAAAGATTTCTGATCAACACTTAATCCTACTTATAAGTGTCAAAGTTTTTGAGGATATTTGCTACTTTTTCACACAATAACTACTGAACGGATTTTAATGAAATTTTGAGAAGAAATGAAAAAAGTAGTCTTCTCGTCAAACTCGATTGCAATATGCGTATATTGACAAAAAAGTGTGTGCGTATAATCTTTACGCGCGATTGATGTAGAACTTCTTTGACGTTGGTGACTATAAACGGGCGGGGTTATTAGTCATACGGTCTTTAGATAACTTATGATTAAATGAAAAGGAATACGGTAGATATTTAAATGATTTCAATATCCTATAGTTATGATTTTATTTCGTACTATGATGATATTTAAATGATCTGAATTTTATATAAATATACAGGGTGGATTTTTGAGACGGGTCAGTAAGGGCAGGTACCTTAACCGTTATAGTTACAGGAAAACGTTCCTAGGAGACTATCCATAACTTTTTAAGATATTCTGAACTGCATTCACAGATTTTTGAGAAAATGTACGGTCAGCGAAAAAAGTGCTAAAATTAAAAAAAAAATATTTTTATGCGTATCGATCCCACTTCGTATGGGGATCAAAATACTCTATGGGACCATTTAAGGTATGAGTACTAGAAATGTCACAAAACGCTAAAAACATTTTCCATACATTTTGTACTGAAAAACGATAAATCAACTCGTAATATTCTTCATTGCCAAACAATCTTATTTCTTACTACGATTAAAATATTCTTTACGGCCTATTGAAATTTAAATACAAAAACCACGGTAAGACACAACATATCACACAAACATAAAAATAGTTTATCTACGAAATAAATTGTTCAAAATGACCGCCGTTTTCACGAATACATAAGTTCACTCGTTTTTGTACTGATCAAGTAACAACGGAAAGTTTTCTTTGATGGATATTATTTAAAATCCCCGTTAATGCCTCTTTCAGCTCCTGAACACTGTCGTACTTTCTTTTGTAGACTTCATTTTTTAGGTGGCCCCACAAAAAAAATCGAGATGCTAACGCTTCTGGGCTGCGAGGTGGCCACTTAATTGGACCATGTGTTCCTATCCACTGTGTCCCGAATTGTTTGTTAGAACGCGTAAGACGGCTGTTATGTGGCGGTGCGCCATCTTGTTGAAAATAAACTTTTCGCAATTCCGTCAGGGGCCATTCATCCAACTGGTTTTGAAGATTCAAAATTTACTTTCAAACTTCTTTTTTATAATTTTTTTACTTATTTTTTTTAGGAACAAATAAGGTTGTTTGGCGATAAAGAATATTACGAGTTGATTGATCGTTTTTCAGTACAAAATGTATGGAAAATGTTTTTAGCGATTTCTGACATTTCTAGTACTCATACCTTAAATGGTCCCATAGAGTATTTTGATCCCCATACGAAGTGGGATCGATACGCATAAAAATATTTTTTTTTGGATTTTAGCACTTTTTTCGCTGACTATACATTTTCTCAAAAATCTGTGAATGCAGTTCAGAATATCTTAAAAAGTTGTGGATAGTCTCCTAAGAACGTTTTCCTGTAACTATAACGGTTAAGGTACCTGCCCTTACTGACCCGTCTCAAAAATCCACCCTGTATATAAGTAATTATTAAATAACTTAATCGATTGCGATGTGTGTCTTATGTGATTTGAATTTTTTGAAAGAAATACTTGTTGTTGATAAAGACGCCTATTGTATTTGCTTATCAATTATTTCTATTTGTTATGCTTTATATTTTATAATCCAACTCAATAATTATAATTATAATTATAATTGATTTACATCTTTATTATAATATAATAAATTATTATCTTTCTGTCCAATTATATATTTACATATGAATAAAATATCATGCTAATTTATTTGTGTTATTCAATAATATTTCTTCTGTACTTAATTTATTTACGTCAACCATTAGTCCATTTCTGATTTAGTTACCGATCATTTCTATTTTAGTTTGACAGTGATATACCTATATATATGAAGTTACTATAAATAGTAAGTTACTATATATAGGCATATATAACTTCATATATATAGACATTATCAAAGGCACTGTCAAACTAAAATAGAAATGATCGGTAACTAAATCAGAAATAGACTAATGGCTAACCACACCACAATATTGAGAATAATAGCTTTATGACAAAGGTGTACCCCCAGCAACCCCCAGGTGGTTTAAGCTCCACCTAGGTGTTGGTTTTTACGTCATACCCTTGGTTACCCCCCACTATTTGTACCATTCCTATTCTTGAACCTATTTAATCCCTAGTTACTCTTGGTATGTATCCCAACTTATTTGGAGTTTAGGTTAATGTTTGAATCACATCATTTAATACTCACAAGCACTCTGCAAGGGGCTTTGCCCACGTTTTTAACTGACTTCAAAAAAGGAGGAGGTTCTTTATTTATTTTTATGTTTGTGTCCTTATAACTTTCGACTGGGTGAACCGATTTTGATGATTCTTTTTTTAATCAAAAGCTTGTCATGTGGTCCCACTTAAATTTGAGCGAGATGTGACGGGTAGATTTTGAGTTATCCCTAATTTTGTGTCAAGCAATATTCGGGATAACAAGTACCCTCTAAGTTGCTCCAGAAATTGGTCTACTTGCGTTTAGCACGCGTTTCGTGATGAGATAATGAGTAATAAACATCGGTAAAAACTTTTACATTTTACAATATTCGTAGGAAGAATGCATGTAGGATTTAAATAGGTAAATATAATGTCAGTAGGTACTTATTTTTTTTAATTTTACAGAAAATTTAGTAACACGTAAAGTTTTACTCGTTTTTCGGTAATCAGCACAAGAAACAGAGCATCCGAGGTGTAGTGTAAAATACATCCTAGTTATACCTATCTAAATGAACCCATATCATGGCGAGTAGGGTAATACCCTACCTGACAAATGTCTAAGCTGTCCATCTCACATAATGTGAATGCTAATTTATTACAAGCACCCAACACCTACTGAAAAGCACAACTTTCAGTAATTAATAAGCTCTAACGTGTTCTCAACAATAGTTAGTATCCGCAGTTACCAATAACTAATAACATGGATTGGATGGCCGAGATAATAGTAATAGACAATAGTAATAATAAATAATAATAATAAATGCAAAAGCAAGTAAATGGTGTTTAGATTTATAAGTAGTTAAGTATCACTGTATGCTTTCCCAATACAATAAAATAAAAATAAAATAAATAAATAAAATAATAGATATTCATCTTGAAATTATGTCTTCATGTGCATAAAAAGGCATTTGAAAATTCTCCGAAGATACGAACGATCTTCATAAATGTGTCAATTCATTCTTCAGTCTGTTAAAGCCACGCCACTTCGTTTAACTCAGTAAATGCGATTGATACGAGGAGCTGAGCGCTTCAATTCTGTAAAATCAATTCGTGTATTAGACTCGTTAAACCATCTTTCGCTTTGCCCTACACTGAACATAAACCAACGTCTCAAGTTTCGTCGCACTGCGGGTTATTTTTTGAATTGAAGTCAATCAGTGTAGCCTTGGCCTTTATATACCTGTGGTTCCTTAGCTTATGAAAGATATTACTAACAAGGAACTAATTTGCTTTAGCGGTTTATTGTATTTATTATGTTAAGAAATCTTTTATTCGTGTTTTCTATCCAAAAGTAACTTTTTTTAGTATAATCGATGCGAAATTTATTATTATGAATATTTAATGGTAAAACTATAATCGTTTATTATTCACTTGCTCTCTGCCCGCGGCTTTTCCTGCATTTTCCGGGATAGCAAATATCGTATATCCTATTCCAGCGTGACAGAGTAACAAACATACAAACAACTAACAAACAAATTTTTACATTTATAGTACTACTTAGTATTATTTAAGTAAGCAGGAGTTTCTAATGCTGGCCATACATGATCAAGTCTACTTGTCAAGTTTGCAGCGGACTTAATGCGGCATCCAGTAAACTTGACAGTGTATGGCTATCTGGCCATATAGCTATCTCATGAAAACTGAATACCGCGTCAAGTCAAACTGCAAACTTGACAAGTACACATGATCGTGTATAGCCATCTTAATCCTCTCTTTGTAACCATGTAATGAAGAAACAAATCCAATGGAGAATGGCAATGTAATGGAGAATGGATTAAAAAAAATTTTTTTGGAATATTAATTGGTGAATGCGCTCATTTACGTCAGCTTTTCAAGTACCACATTTCTAGCGTTACAGCAGATTATAAATATGAAAATACGTTATTCAAACGCCTTCATAACAGAGTTATGATTTTTCACATTATAATAACATGGCAATGACCGATTGGGCTGGGCGTTGCATGTCGTGTCGGCAGTGACTGACACGCTAGAATGTCAGGCGACCTCTACCACGGACCACCGCCACCGGTACCAAGCTACCGAGTGGTGTGTTCCCATGTGTAATCCGAAGTGTTTTGTGTTTACTTATTCACAAACTCAGTACCATCATCATCATCACCATCACCGTGGATATTTGTAATATAAATAAAGGCACGCCGATTTTTTAACCGACTTCAAAAAAGGAGAAGGTATTCAATTCGACTGTGTTATTTTATGTTTATTCTGAACTTTCGACTGGGTGAACCGATTTTAATGATTCTTCGATTCGAAAGCTGGTGCTTGTCATGTGATCCTACTTAAATTTGAGGAAGATCCGACGAGTAGTTTTTGAGTTATCCCTAATTTTTAAGTCGGTGAATTTTTGTCAAAAATTATGTCAACCAAGGGTTGTTGTTGTTACGCATTCACAAATTCAGCACCATTAATTATATCATCATCACCACCTCGAATATTAGTACTAACATTAAAAGCATGGCGATTTTTTCCAATTTTTGGGTGATGTGGTTGCAACCGTGCGCATATAAAATAATTTACGGTTGATTTTAGTAGAGTAGAGGTCCACCAAATATATCACCTTATTCTTATGTCGATGACAATTATTGCGTTTTGTGGGCATAGCGGTACAAAGACAATAGGTAGTACCTAATATTTAAAATATTGCCGATGCATTTGCACCAAGATTAATAAGACCAAAGCGTTTTGAAAAACATTCTATAAATAGGTAATAATAACAAAACGCACGTAAAGATCTTACGCCTTTCTTCGGCTAGACTGGCATGTTATCGATAAGAACATAACGAATTTTGTAAAATTTTATGTACTATTGTATTGGAGTAAACTATATTCTTGGTGCAACAAATAAATATTGGTTATGAAACTATTATTTTTATGGTAGTTTGCTATTGTGCCTGGTAATCGTATTGTACACTGGCGGCTGACGGTCTCCGTTTCAGTGAAATTACAAGCCGAGTCATGATCCGTAAATAAACGTTGACTTATTAAACTAAGTATCCGAATGACCGAGCTTTGCTTGGTTTAGTGTTGCTTAACAACGCTATATCTACTGAAGTAGCTTTAGTGTTGTTACTCGCCAATAGATGTCAGAAGAGTCTATTGTAGCAGTCTTTCTTTGCCTGAAAGCACGGATAAAACGACATTTTCTAAAAATGAATCCTAGCTAGATCGATTGATCGCCCCCAAAACCCCTGCGTACTAAACATGAAAATCGTTGAGGCCGTTTCCGAGATTCTGAGAATATATGTATATAAATATACAAGATTTGCTCGTTTAAAGGTATTAGATATTTCCTAGGTACTACATAAATTATCTAAACAAATTCACATAATTTAGACGGGTGAATTTCCCAAGTGCATTTTTGAGACGGCGAGGTTGAAAATTAATGTGTGGAGGTAAACTACAATTATGCATAATTTTATATAGGTAGTTTAAGTAGTGATCTACATGATAGTGAAGTATTCAGAGGTATTTAATACATAGATTCTTAATAAAAATATATCTAAGACCTAAAATCTAATTCCGGTGTACTGTCCAAACTGCGTTTATTTACATATTTTATTAATTTAATTTTTTTTGGTAAATAAATTTCATTGAAAGGGAATGTTTTTTAGAAATACATTAAATAACACAACTAATATATATTTATGGAGTAATTTAAGATTAAACAACAGCTCTTAAAACATCTTTTAAAAATGTCCTACAAAAAAAAGCAATACCGGTGGCGCATTTTGTATACATCATTACTTCTTACTTTACGATTTGGAAGACACCTTACTGGCTCTCCCAGCACCGTTCAGTTGTGCTCTTGCAAACTGAGTGTTAGAATGACCGACTGGCTGCGTAATTTTCCTGCCAAACACGTAAGTACTAACTGCGGTGGCGCAGGAATACAAAATCATCCAATTCCGATGTCATGTATATTAGTAAAAGTACAAAGCAGATTATCTAGAAATTTTATGGGGGGTTCTATTAACGGTTTTCAGCTATAATTGTGAAATAAAAGTTAACCTGGGACTAAAAGTTTTCTTTAAAATTCAAGTTTTGTCTCTGATTCTAAGTCCGGTGGCGCAATCTCGGTGGCTCCGGTGGCAAAGCAAAGCTTATAGGGAAGTATAGGCCACAGAAACACAAACGTGTCTCCATCTATCCATGGAGCCCTTGGATATTCCCCTAACTTGTACCACTCTGACCGGTCCTGAGTCTTCTGAATCCAGCGGATGCCCTCTGTCTTCTTCTGGTCGTCAGTCCACCTGGTCGGGGGGCATCCTATGCTCCTTTTTCCGAGACGTGGGCTCCATTCGAGGACCTTTCTTACTCAACGGTTATCGGTCCTTCGCACTATGTAGCCACTGTGCCACTTCAGCCGGCTAATTCTTCGAGCTATGTCAGTTATCCTTGTTCGTCTATGGATCTCCTCATCTCTGATGTGATCACGTAGAGAAATACCAAGCATAGCCTTCTCCATAGCCCGCTGCGCTACTTTGAGGTTGTGGATTAGGCCAATAGTAAAGCACCACGTAGTAAAGCACCACGTGCTCGAACACCTTACACTTCAGGCACTGAGGTAGTGTTTTGGACGACAATATATGACGGAGTTTCCCGAATGCCGCTCATCCAATTTGGATTCTACAAGTGACTTCTTTCTCGAAGTTGGACTTACCCATCTGGATCACTTGTCCCAGGTAATTGTATTCGTCTAGAACTTCGAGAGCAGTGCCGTCAACAACAACCGATACGGGTGTGACATGGACATTTGACATGATTTTCGTCTTGTCCATGTTCATCTTAAGACCCACCCGTTGTGAGGCGCTGTTCAAGTCCCCGAGCATTGTACCAAGTTCTTCCAGGGAACCCGCCAGGATGACTATATCATCGGTATATCGCAGGTGTGTGATGTTTTCGCCATTGATGTTAATGCCATGTTGTTTCCACTCCATCAGCTTGAACATGTCTTCTAACACAGCGGTGAACAGTTTTGGGGATATGACATCCTTGTCTGACACTTCTCTGCAGTTGGATGGGGTTCGTTGCTGTGTCGTGTACTCTGACGGACATGATGGTGGATGAGTACAAACACTTCAACACTTCGATATACCGGTAGTCGATCCGCCACCGCTGGAAAGAATCTAGTACCATCCAGATCTCGATAGAATCAAAGGCCTTCTCATAGTCCACATAGGCTATACATAACGGCAAATTATACTCCTCGGTCTTTTGCATAATCTGCTGCAATGTGTGTATATGGTCTATGGTGCTGTAGCCTTTTCGGAATCCTGCTTGTTCGGGAGGCTGGAAGTCGTCAAGCCTGCGTGCCATGCGATTTGTGAGGACCCTCGAAAACATCTTATAAACGTGGCTCAGAAGTGCAATGGGCCTGTCTAATCACCGCTAAAAGGAGTCTGTTCATCTAGACTCCTATTCTTCAAAATGTACATATATTTGAAGTATTAAATGATCCTGCCTTTATGATTTCTCATTGGCATAAATCAATTTCGGTGGATCAAATTCTAATTCCAGTGGTCCTAATTTCGGTGGCATTTGATAGTGTAATTTGATAATATCTCCGGAACAAATAATTTTTTTTTCAATCTTTACTATATGACTAATTATTACGACTATTAACATATTATTTATGCCAAATAAAGTGTATTAGAAACAGCAAGTTTAAATTTAATCAATTTCGGTGGCTTGGATTTTAATTCCGGTGGTCCTTTAATAATTTCGGTGGCATTTGATAATTTCAAATGGAAATATCTCATGAACTAATAATTTTTTGTCGATCTCTAGTATATGATTAATTAGTACTACTCTTTATCTATTATTTAAGCCAAAAAATTTTATCAGAAACAGCAAATTTAAATTCGCCACTGTAATTAGACAAAATTCGAGTTTGTTGAAATTCACCCAGACTCTTCTTGTTACTTGTTCACTCTTGTGAGAGTCAAAAAGGTCGTAGTTGGCGATTATAAAAGAACCAATCGATCTCGGTACATGAAAACATGTCTTATTTAATTTTGCTATAAACTAATAGTGAAGGTATTTATGCCATAGTGGATTCTACAAGAGTGTTATAATTTGATGATTTTTTCTGTTTTTCTCTGCGTTTTTCTTGAACCGATTTGGACAATGTTATTTAAATTTAGGGTAATATTAATAGTAATTTTTAGGGTTCCGAAATAAAATCGGAACCCTTATAGTTTTGTCATGTCCGTCCATGCATGTCTGTCTGTCTGTCCAAAGCAAGCGTCGCGACCCTTCCTTATAGTGTGGGGTATCGTTGAAAAGGTCTTCTAAAAATATTATGGGTCTTTTAAGATCATTTTTTGAATTAGAGGTCCGTTTGCGAAATATGTATTTGGCTTTAAGGTGCTAATTTTGGTTAAAGTCAAGTGTTCCTCCCCCTGCTGGCTAAACGATTGGAGTTGGATAAGTAAAAAAATACCTCAAAAATGGGTTATATGATGAATTTACAAGGGAAACTATTATGGCTATGTTAGCATAAGTAGTCAATGAGTAATAGTTGATAAACTGACTACATCGGAACCCTGCATTGCGCGTAGCCTGACACGCATTTGCCCAGTTATTATTATTATTTATTAAATAAAACCTAGTTAATAAATAAAATATTATAATCTAAGAAAAATTCAATTAGATTCAACTAATGACAAGTTTCTATAACACCGGAGTATAGATCCTTATGTACTCTCAATAGAAGATTTATAGTATAGATTTGTATCTCTGTTACCTTCCGGCGTACGAAATTAATCTTTATCTCCGAGTTTTTAACAAAAATTAAGGATAAGTTAATAATAAATCTAAAGAGGAAGGGATCAAAACCAACCGTAAAACTGCTGATCAACTTACCCAAACGGAACATCACTATACACATCGTTTTTTGAATTCAAACTCTCCATTTATTCCTTTATTCGTATGTTTAATGTCTTCCGCTGAGATAATGCAATAAACTCTCGACAATCCGACCTAATTTCTGACCAGATGGATTGTAGGCGCGTTGTCTAGGTGACAAGAACTAGATTGGAATGAATCCAATGCTTCATAATAACTGTGGACTTTATTCACAACGGAAATAATATGGTAATAATAGGCAGACAGATGCATTATGACGTAAGATTCCCATCTTAAACATTGGGCAACATTATCCCTAATGTTGCCAGTTGATGAATGATAGTATGGCATATCATGTATGTTCCATTCTGGAGCTTGATGACCTCTGCCACTGAGATTGGTGTCTTACCACGAAGGACAAGATTAGGTAAGTAAAGAATTTTACTATCTACCAATTTTCTTGTGATGTCCGTATTGAATTTTTATACGAATTTCGGTTGCCTCAAGACTAGTTAAATCCTTGGTCTTTATAACTAAGGATAAGATAAGGTTATTAAAAATCCACCAAGTTTAGATTGCCTCTAGAGTAAGACGAGCAAATTAACGTGGTTTATGGCTTTCTTCTTAATCAGCAATGCATCGGTGACGTCTTAGGTTTATTCAAATATAAAACACCTGATAAAATTGAATAATAATAACAATATTGTCATGTGTTACCTGTCAGCGAAAGTCGGGTTAAAAAAATAACTGTTTTGCTGAGTTTGCTGAAACTGAGTTTGCGTGTAGCAGTCAGACAATAATTAAAAAATAATGAGCTAAAAACAACAGTCAAGACATAATAAATAATTTTAAGCCGTCAAATATTGTAATGCGCGAATATTTATTTCTAAGCGAAATTACAGCTAACTAAGCTTCAAGAATCATTAGAAATAACACGCGAAATTGCAGTTAAATATGTGCTCAATACAAGGTAATTAATGTTTAGTTTTTATTTTATGTAATAAAGTTAAATTATAGAGGAGGCCTTGAAGGACAACCATGACCTCTGGAAGGCCTTAGTTTGCACTCTCTTGTTTTGTTTGAATATCTGTGATGCTCAATTTCCTCGTTTAAGTCTGGTCCAAGCGAAAAGTTGGAAAGAACTTATCAAAATTTAATTTACAGCTTCATTAAAATTGGTGCATTATTCATAAATTGTACAGTCAGCAAAAGAATAAGGTATGCAGGGTATGAAACAAAAGTTCGGTATTGTTTAATGTTTCATAATGTTTATGATATAATCAATGTAAAATGCTACCTATATATGCAAGGTACGATTTAACATTAATAATAACACATACATTTTGTAATGTTAAACATTACCGAGTTTTTTGTTATACCTGCATACGTAATTCTTCTGCCGACTGTACCTTGCAAAAAATAAACTTCATGATTTTGTGTCTTACAGTGTTTATTATGAATTTGATTTAATATTAGTACTACGAGCATTATTATTATATTATTACTATTACTCAAGTAATAATAATAAGGAAAATCTTTGTACCCTTTCCTAATAAGTAATAAATTAAACACGTAGCATTCTTAGATTTGATTCAGTTCAATTTTGCATAGAGAAGAAGTGTAGATAGAAAGGTAAATTTTATGTACCTAATAAGTAGGTATAATTATATTACAATTACATTTAAATATATAAAATTGAAAAATAACATTGTGAAGAAATCTTTCAGAGATCGAATAACGGTAATAATATGTATTACATAATAAATAAAAAAATATCAGTATCAATAACAAAACTATTACCTGTCTGAAACGGATTTGGTCCTAAGGGAGAAAAAGAAAAAATATGTTATACGATTATATACAAGTCATACTTTATTTATTACGATTTTGATATAATATAAATTGATTCGACTTTTTATATTCAATGCTTTATTTAAACTGAAAAGTTGCTTAGGCTGTAAAACTGATTTGAAAATGTACCTAACCATAGAAATTTCTGATAACTTCGATTAAATTATTATGCACATAAGCCTTATGTGTAAATGATATACTTGTAATTTAATCCATTAATCAATCGTTTACGAGTGAACGCTTCACTATAAATTCTTATAGAGGGATAAAATTTACTGACGCACTGAAGTCTGAACATGAAAGATTATGAAACGTTTCATACGAATATTTAACTTTTTTCCCTGTTTATTGCTTTCATTGTTATTCCTATTTGGTGTTTAATTATTTTGTGTTTTTATTATAAATGAAATTTTGATCATTCAATTGCTGAAACCTCTTTCGCAAATCTTATCAGATAATTTTGTATAATGAAATAACACAATTTTACAATGATACGTGTTTCCTTTTCTTTGTGAATTTTAATATTCTGTAATCAAAAGAACAGAAAATATACGAAAATTTCTAGTTATATAATGTTGTTTACAGCGCATCATGATATTTTAATACCAATTATATTCATTAATTCAAGTCTATTTAACTATGCCTAAAAATGATATAACTGCAATAAATTTTAAATCCAAACTTAAAATACCCCAAAACTTGTGCATTAAGTAACATAACTTTTCTTTCACAAAAAATCACAAAAAAGTCTCTCAAACCCTTATTTCAAACACGATACTGTATTTCCTTTCAAGGTCACGAAGTTACAGTTTATCTGCAAGAAAGAAAATTACGAAAATCGTAAAGTTCACTTACCGTGAAACGCCGAATAGAATATTGTGATATTCGTGCGAGCTTCAGAACGCGTCGCGTAGCACTGCGGTGATATCGACCGAGCCGCGTGAAATAAGCACGCGAGGTAGTCTTAGAGCAAGTTGCCCTAGATTTAGGTCTAATAAAATTAAATATAACACTTATTTGGCAATTCCAAAAAACTGAACTGTAAAGGGAGCAGGGTTTAGTGGTTGAAACAATAGGAGTTACAGACTGCGTCAATGACGTATGTCTTGCTTAACGCACCTTAACGCTCTGGCTGTAGACTTTTTGCGATTCTTTGTTACAGTTGTTTAATTTCTAAATAAAAGATTTATTAACTTGACGATAACATTGTCAATAAATATAATAATATCCGTAAGTTAATAACATTTGAAGCAAATGTCAAATATACCAACAACACCATTCTTCTCTAATCATCTTTATAGAGGATTTCAACGAGTTTCAGTTCCATCGCGTCACGTTGTCATTTGTCTGTTAACTAAATCAACCATTTAACAAAAAAATACCAACTTCACGAAATAGCACTTTATAAAAACTAACAAATTTTCTTACAAAATCTATTCCTTTTTTTAAAGTCGGTCATAAACTATCACTGCATATTAGGTGCTAAGAACTTGTTAGTAATATTAGAGAAGGGGTACAATATACAGCAATACTACGGCCCAATGTCCATTGACTAGGACGCATAAAAATGAAAAACACCGCAACCAGTGTCTCACAGGTTCTAAAATAAATTGAATAACCATAGAATTCATTGATGCGATTCAGTGTGAAAATTATGCCCTGATGTTTTTTTTTAATAGAAATAGCCGCAAACTAGCTCACTTCCAGTGGGTCTCCAACAGTTAGTTTCGTTGATGGTCCCACATGTGGGACATAATATTAGTGGTCCTGTGTCCTTAACACAGGGGAATATTTCTGTAACAAATTAATGTCGCTTTTTAAGTTCTGAATCATTTCTCCTCTCTCATGATAAAGCGCTAAGTTTGAATAAAAAAATAAGTTTAAATATATCGACGCGTAATAACCGCCTTCGTTAGTTTTTAACTACTTTTTAACTAGAAACAATTTGCTAGTCAGTTTTATCCGGCACTATATCTCATTAATCATAATATACCTTATTAATTTAATGTATCCTAAAATAGTTGAAAGAATTTTCTACATCGGTGTTTTTAGATACTTACACCGTGTTGAATAGCAAGCAAGGTAAGAACTGTTTCAATGAAAACTGCCGCCTCCAAATGTCACACGAGCAGTCGCATATTTTCTCAGATTAAAGAAATAAAATGCATATTGTTTCACGCTATTTGCTCACTCTTTGTACGTGACTATATAAAAAACAATATATATTTATTATTTTGTTTCGAATAAAAGTCTCATCATATAATTTGTTTACTAATGTTGCTGTCCCTGTCATTATATTAAAGACTTGGTACTTACTAGAGTATAAAATTCAGAAAAGATAAGTCCTGAATCATATCCATAAATAAAACATTCCTTCATTGGTTTCATCAAAAACATTAGCGATCTGAATGCAATCCGCATTCAGGTACTAGTATAAATTTAAATATTAAATAAAACCTGCCTGCTCTGATATTATAACTTCTTGAAATCCTTATGAGAAGCTCTGTAATTTAATACCCACATTGCATTATTTGATTTATTACATCTCACAGGCGCCATAATTTGTTTTTTGTTTTTAATTTCACTAATCAGTCCGTTCAGCGGTTTGGAAAATATGAGGTAATAAATAATATGACATACATATGTACATACATAATATACATACAAACAAACATACGTACATAGGTACATAAATACAAACAAGATACGCACGAAAAAAATATCCTACCTCGCAGTTGGGTAAAAAGAGCAAAATGCCGCTTTAGAATTATTTAAAAAATATGGGGTGTGGCTGTGTCATGGACACAGCCGTGTGTTACGGGTTATATTTCTTAAATATTATAATATTTTTTTATTTATGTATTTAGGATAAAAGCAAGGAAACAAATAATTATTGTATTACAACGTAACTTTATTAGTATAGGTCTGTGATATGAAAAGTACGACACAAATGGCATAAAAGATACTTCAACCGCCCTGGCTGCAGATGTACTGGCACCGTCGTTGATCCGCTCGCCTGCGTTCGTTCTTCTACCTTCCCGGCCCTGCTTGACTCGGTCACATCGTGTTTTATTATTACCATTCGAATGTTCTTGAAAAGCCCTTTCCAACCGTATACAATTTCTGTATTTGGTTTTGGCTTTTCCATGCGTATATGCCGACATTATATTATTGATAATATTTTTTATTCTAACACCTTATTACACACACACACTGTCACTACTTTGACCTAATGTTGTAAATACTATCGATAGATTTTGAGAACAGCTGACGATTAAAACTTAAACGAACATCGTAGCTTCTCCGAGTCAAAATTTATAATAATTGCAACTCTCGATACGTAGCAAAATAACCTCAAATTGGCGGCGCTTCCCTCTGCACCGCGCACAATGCGTCACTATATTCGTTTATAGGAATGAATTCTTTGATCCTTTACACAGATCCTTTAGCTATTCAGTGGTATAATTTAATTTTGGATGTAGAGGATAGATTTGAAACTACATTGCCAAACTCTATCGCCTGATTTTGTTAGGTGCCGTCGACTTTATTCACCTGAGTTAATTCACCCAGGTGTTTTAAGTCTGTTATCATTAGGTTTTTTGGATTGCCCCGTATGGTAGCTAAAGACGTATGTATTCACGTCAAAACTTTGCATCATTCTTTTAGCCCTCCAAACATAGATTCCTCCAAAGCTCTTAAAGCTCTGACACTGAGAGTAGTACTGTTTTGACGCGTGCGATTTTGCAGTCCAATACGCAGTAGGAGGACAAGAGTGATCCATTGCACATCGACATAATATTTGATTACAATAAAACTACAAAAAAACACATTATTTCCTTTATTTCATACTGCTGATAACTAAAATGTCATTTTTTTCTAGAAATATTAATAAGTCTTAGCTAAGCCCAGAAACTTAGTTATCTTGAGGACACACTTCGCAGAGGTACCCGAAGGTAGATCACGTGAGATTGGGTGAACATCTGCGACGACCGACATTATTTTACCATGATTACCAATTTTGATTGCTTCGCTTCAAAATATCTGATGGCAGAAAATTACCAGTACCGGCTGGCTCTCTACCAGTACCGGCCTCCGCAGTAGCCACGGACGTCCCGAAAATCTGCGTCATATCATCGATCGAAGTTACGCACCAACACCCTATGAGTGGCTATGGGTGACTATGAGTCTTAAGATCAACATCAATCAGGCCTATGATTGGTCGAAATCTTTCATTCAATGTTACGTGATATTTTTTCAGGTATTATACCTCTTCGAAGCATGTTCTCCAGATTAATTGCCTTCTTGATAGAAACTAATGCGGATTACTTGCTACGTGATTGTTATCTACATTCTTAGCTCGAAAGCTAACCATATTTTGTCCACTCATTCTTACATTACCATTTGCATTATTTACTATTATTTCACCATTTTTAGTTTTCTCATCAACAAGTTCCTTTACATCACCGTTCGTTTTATTTATATTATCTGCTCGAGTTTTTTCAGCTTTAGGCTTTTTTATATAAGTTTTTACATAAAAGTCGATAAAAAGAATTAACATGAATAAATTTTGAGGAAGGAATATGGCAGAAGTCCATCGGGGGTACTGGCAGTCTGGTTTGAATATGATGGTGATCATATGAACAACGAATATGAAGAATTGAATCTGTAAAGAAATTAAGAACGTTAATATTTTGAGCCATATAAATGGATTCAACATATTATTTGCCCACTACAGAGAACGGGTCTCTCTCTTGACGATGCCTGGATCATCCTCAACTGAAAGTCTTAATGACAGTGATCTAATAACAATGACTGGCACCGGCGGGTATAAATAACTTCTACATCATGGACTTTATAAAATGGGACTTCACCTACATGAATTAATTTAAAGACATAGTAATTGTTTGGCTCTTTGCTGGCCGGCAATGAATCGTTGATGCCTTTAGTGTCCATGATGTCCAAGTTACTTAGCATCAGGTGGAGTGTCAGCTCGTTGATCAGCTATTTCCATTAAAAAAGCACAGTAAGTATCAACCCAACTTACTATTTGTAACTGTGTGACGAGTTTCTTAACCCAAATCATGTTCTTAACGGATGGCGCTATTATTGTCAGCAGGTAGTAAGTATACATCACGGTATGCACGAAGCAATTCACTACTCCGACGAGCGAACCGTGACCACCTGTAATATTAAATGAAACAATTTAAATTTAATTATTATTTACTCAAACATAAGTTCATTTCATGCAATGATTTCGTATGTATAAAAAGATTATTTCAGTGCGATTAATAACGTAAATAAGTATATTTCGTGAGGATCCCTATTTTAATATTTTTTTTAATTTTTGTTTTTATTCAGCCACAGCAATACATAGGCAGTAAATAAAACCTAATGTCTACTTCTTACAGTTCAAGAAATACTGTTCTGTGACTAACGGACAAAAGGACAGTACACTATGAATTCTCTTCAAACCATTAGGGTGTTGTAATACCTATTGCAAATATACATGAGTCGCCAAGAGAACAAAATTAAACTTGATAGTGATATTAATTTTGTAAGTACGTAAAATTGTTCCAATTTATCTCTCAGTTTGGATTTTGCAAAAGATTCAACAGTGTAAGCCGTTTCACAAATATAACTTCTTCTTAAGTATTACGGTCTGCATACTTTAAACATGAATATTGTTAATAATAATTTTTGATACTTTTGGAAAAATGTGGAGCGTTAATTCTTTATTTTCCTAATAAGTTAAATATAGCACAACTTCAGTACTTCAAATTATGTAGGTTTTAAAGCAATAATTTTTAATTTTTCAATTTGATACTTGGTCTACCCTAGTCAGGAATTAAACCCGAGACCCACACTCAATATGCAGGGTTCAAAGTGCGCATAATCAAACTAAGGAATCCAAATTGATTATTGTCGGTATGCACAAAATACAAAACCGGGCAATAATTTTAGTTGATTATTATTTAAGTTATAATGAAGGCAACTATTATTAAGAATATAAATGCGTATACAAATAGCTATTTTTGTCTGTTTGTAATGGGACGTGGAAGCAATACATTTAAACTGACGTCAGCCCTTTATTGAGCAATGATTTTCTAACAGAGGAAACCTAACAGGTACCTATTCAATCATACCGGTGAAAAGATTACTAAAACCAAATACAGGACTTTAGTAAGACTTAGATACTTACCAATTACCATGGCTTAGTGAGGCCTGGTGGTGCCTCAGTGGTGTGACATGTTATTTTGGTAATCATCGATCAATCGAAGGAGACCAATCACTTAGGATTGATACGATTGATACCTAGTGGCGTGAATATGTCGACAAGTTGAAAAAGCATACTTTTCAGGGTTGTTACTTTTACGTTTGTATATTTCCTTCGAGGCTTTTATGTTTGTAACCACAGTTTGTAACCATACAAACAAGCCTTTAGGTGATCTTGTATGTAAATCTTATGTTGTTTTGTAAAAGATTTAAAAGAATAACATATAAAATACAAACTTAATAATGACCACCCTGAAAAGATTTGCTTTTCATAACATAGAAATAAATGTTTACCCGGATAATATGTGACTGCTGCCCATATGAGCATGACCATGCCGGTGTGATGGTAGACATGGAGAAACGACACCTGGTTGAATTTCTTCCGGAGCACAAAGAACACCTGAAATTATTTAAATCTAATATTATAAAAATCTCGTGTCACTGTGTTTTTCAAGTCCGCTGCAAAGACAAGTATACTTGATCGTGTATGGTCAGCATTAGATAGTATTGAAAAGCTTGTTCCAGTAGTATATTTATTCACTGTTTCAAAGTCTATAAAAGACATCCGTACAAATATTTTTTATGTTTTATATACAAAGATTCTAATCGTGCGAGTTTAAAAATATGTACGTTGTCTAACATGCACGATGCATTAATAGACCAGGGTAGAAGCCTTTAAAAATAATGAAAAGTGAAAAAAAATTATAATAGAATGAAACCTATTGCAAAAGAAAGAGAATATAACAAAAAATAAAGGAAAAATAATTTACGGGCGATCTGAGGTCGGGAAGTGGGGAGGAGGGGGGGTTTAAGGGTAAAAAACGGTTTATCTCAATTTCCAGCAAAACTATAAGTCCTATGGAAAAAAGTTAAATGGCAAAGTTATAGGTAATAAAAAGGTCTACAATTTTTTTATTTACACTTTTTTCACATAACCTCAAAATTTATGTGAAAAATTCAAAAAACCAAGTTTTTGGTTTTTTATTTTTATCTTTTACAAAAAATTTTTTTTTTTAACGAAATTTTGTGAAAACTTACCTTTCTATGTCCCAAACATACTGTAATTTTTTTGATTTAAAATATTTATTTTTTCACCTTATTTTGACTTAATATCGAAAAATCACCCTAATTTTCAATCGAAAATTCACCTGTCAAAATATCCGCTTTTTTAAAAAAATCTGTGAGCTTTTTATTTGCTAAAATCTCTACTTTCTGATGGTATAAAAAAGATATACACTACTATGGTAAATTTTCTCGGAAAATGCAATGAAACGACAACTATTTTTGCATGTTTCTTGCAATCTTTATGGATTTGTAATTTTTTTGCTTATTAATTTATTAATTTAACATGGATTTTGACGTTTTTCGATTAATTAAAGTGTAAATTTTAATAAATGGCTCAAAATTGTACATAAATATTAAAAATATATATTTAAAAACTCGAACTCGAATAATTTTTGTGAAAATAGTTGTCGTTTCATTGCATTTTCTGAGAAAATTTAACATGGCAGTGTATATTTTTTTATATACCATCAGAAAGTAGAGATTTTAGCAAATAATAAGCTCACAGATTTTTTTAAAAAAGCGGATATTTTGACAGGTGAATTTTCGATTGAAAATTAGGGTGATTTTTCGATATTAAGTCAAAATAAGGTGAAAAAATAAATATTTTAAATCAAAAAAATTATAGTATGTTTGGGACATAGAAAGGTAAGTTTTCACAAAATTTCGTTAGAAAAAAAAATTTTTTGTAAAAGATAAAAATAAAAAACCAAAAACTTGGTTTTTTGAATTTTTCACATAAATTTTGAGGTTATGTGAAAAAAGTGTAAATACAAAAATTGTAGACCTTTTTATTACCTATAACTTTGCCATTTAACTTTTTTCCATAGGACTTATAGTTTTGCTGGAAATTGAGATAAACCGTTTTTTACCCTTAAACCCCCCCTCCCCCCCACTTCCCGACCTCAGATCGCCCGTAAATTATTTTTCCTTTATTTTTTGTTATATTCTCTTCCTTTTGCAATAGGTTTCATCCTATTATAATTTTTTTTGTTTTCAAAAATTATCGACCCTGGACTATAAAACAAAACAATGTATATGTAGGCAAATATGACTAGTTGGGTGGTCCGGGAATTAATAACAACAGTGGACGTTTAAATCACTTTAGTCAGAAACTCATTTTAACACAGGTTTTACACTAGTTATAATTAAATACGCGATTAGAACTGATTGTCTCGCAAAGTCATCTGATACTCGGTAACAAAACTACTCGGTAACTACGTAACGTGTGCACTGGGCAACGGTCGATGAACGAATGACCCGAGTTGTGCGCGTGCGCTGCTTTATATAGGAATCTGTGGTGTGAATCGAGTGACACATCACTCGATCGCTCGAATTGCGATCGAGTGACACATCACTCGATCGCTCGAACCGCCCGTTGAACGCTGTTTCCCACAAAACATTGATGGTGGCGCCGTCACGGCCATCCTGACATACGCTCGTCCTCGAGCGTCCTTTGAGCATCTGGGAACAAGACATAAAAACATAAAAACATAGTTTAACTATTTTAGCTATACATCACACGTTATTCTTTGATATCAAATTGTGACACACATGGATAAAATTTCACGTCATCATCATCAAAGTTCACATCAATCCTTCAGAGATTCACGATCGCTAAAACGCAGTATATTTTTTTTTCCTTTTTACCTTTTTTTTTTAACCCTTTTTTTAACCTTTTTTTATTGACCCCTTTAGTTTAAACTGGACCGGATTATTTTTTTTCCCTGCAGTTTAAACTAGACCGGATCGCGCTAGTCCGAGCACAAGCCCAGCGGTTAGTGCTATACCGGGCATTGCCCCCTGTAACCAATCGTGCTAGTCCGGACAAAAGTCCAGATGATTGCGTTAGACCGGGTATACGCTCCTTTAGCTAGTTGCTAGTCCGAGCACAAGCCTGGTTGTTAGTGCTAGACCAGGCATTGCCCCCTGTAACCAATCGTGCTAGTCAGGACAAAAGTCCCTGTAGCCGATTGTGTTAGACCGGGTATACGCTCCTTTAGCTGAGTCAAAGGTCCGGATTATTCCCTGCAATGACTCGTACTTCTCTTTTCCTTTTTTTTCCATTTTTTTTTTTCAATTAAATATCTTTCCAATCTTTTTTTTTACTGCTTAGCGTTCATCGTGGTATACAATGGCATTAGTTACAATTCTGATAGGATCTGATGATTCTGATGATGAACTCTCTAACTATTGTAATTATCGCTCAAGGTACGTGAACCAGCCGACAAAGTGCTACTATTAACAGATATAGTGTAGTGGTGACATTACGTAATATCAGCACAAACTCAACAAGGAACAATTACTGTCAGTGAGCAGTTATCAAAATGAACCATAATGGAATCAATACAGATCACCTGTTATATCATGTCACCATACAATCACCGATGATGCTCCTCGTAAGTCACCGTACAGAGCCGCGATAGGCTGCCGTCTTTGTCAACAAGTGCAGGCAGTTGACGCCGCACCAGCCTTCTTTATCTCGCATTGATGCAACTTCTCGTCAACGTTTTGATATTCACAGGCTGCATGTCCATACCACTGACATTGTCACTAAGTTTATCTGAAACACACAAAAAACAAAGCACAGAAACACGAAATGTCTAAATGTTATTTTCTGAACTGAGGGTAGACGATAATTAAAGAATATCAAGACGTTTGAAAATTGAAAATTCTTGATATCATTTACAGAACGCTTCTGGTGTCACAAAACAATATACTTGCACTGACTTTGAATAACTTTGTTAATCATAATTACGTTGAAAGATACCGAACATTGACTTTATAATACTTCGTTGAATAAAGCACAAATATGACAAAACGATTTGTAGTTTACGCAAACCACCATTCTAACCAGTTCTTTCTAATCAATCTTATTTTAAGGAAATCCTGGAACTTCGAGTAAGTTCCACGAGTACGTAAGCACAATAGTTTTTACTTAAACACAAATTCATGAAATCTTAACTTCGAACATTCTGTCAGGTGTTTTTGACAGTTCAAAATGACGGCACCATTTACACTGGAAGTTAAGATATTACACAAAAACACTATCGAATTATCCAATCTTGTTAAGAATAATGAAAAAATATGCCATACCAAATCGCTGTCTTATAACCTCAAACCTTAATGACATTATTCCGATCCTTTGTATTCGAAATTTCGAATCCTTATTTTACTTGCTTGCCGTCCACCGTTTGTAACATCATATCAAGGTATCATCCTGAAAAACCTGAAATAAAGGTTCTTGCGAACCAAATTAAAAGGTGGTACTTTTCCCTCAAAGACACGTCTTATGAAATTTTTTTTTTTTTTGGTTTGTTTGGTTTGTTGGTTTTGGTGTCTTCAATGCTATCACTCCCTCGGCCATCTCTGACAAACTGAACACGTCCTCGTGTTCTGTGTTCAAATAGCAACGCACTCCGTTCTACCGTTCACTTCCACCATAATTGCTTCTCGACAAATATCTCACGTGAGGTGAGTATCACACACATATTTTCTCACACATATATTTTCTTTGTAAAATTCCACGGTTCTCATTTACTCGGGTTACTGTCGTTATGTTTCTCATTGCAACCAAGTCATTTCAAATATCATCCGGACCACCGTCATTCTACATTTATTTTCCGACCTGTGTGGGCGAAATTTTCTCACCATATGGGTCCTCTCACTTCTGATGTAGGCAAATATGACTAGTTGGGTGGTCCGGGAATTAATAACAACAGTGGACGTTTAAATCACTTTAGTCAGAAACTCATTTTAACACAGGTTTTACACTAGTTATAATTAAATACGCGATTAGAACTGATTGTCTCGCAAAGTCATCTGATACTCGGTAACAAAACTACTCGGTAACTACGTAACGTGTGCACTGGGCAACGGTCGATGAACGAATGACCCGAGTTGTGCGCGTGCGCTGCTTTATATAGGAATCTGTGGTGTGAATCGAGTGACACATCACTCGATCGCTCGAATTGCGATCGAGTGACACATCACTCGATCGCTCGAACCGCCCGTTGAACGCTGTTTCCCACAAAACATTGATGGTGGCGCCGTCATATACGTACTACGATTTCTAACAAAGTTATTGTCAGGCATTGTTTGTAAATCAATTGAAATATTTGAATAAAATAGTTGGCTAGTTAAGTAATAGGTCATTTTGATCGTACTTACGGTATCTAAAAGGTCAAAGACTTTTAGTAAGAAGTAGCAATAGGCCATGTTTGTCATTAGCAGCCCGTCTTCAGAGTTAGTGAAGTCTACTGGCTCGCATACCCATCTGTAAGTACCACCCCAACCCCAAAACCTTAGACCCTGGAAATAATGGTTGTGTGATCTGTAAACTTTTATGAATTTCGTGGCGTGAAATACTCCATCCTTATGTCTAAACCAACTTCTTCTTATAGAGGGACCTTACTGATTATAAAAATTTGGGGCTTGAAATACTTCATCTTTAAGTGTAATCCAACCTGAGCTCATCATGAGATCTTGTTGAATATCCAGCGATGATAATAGTGCCTTTTAATCGGAGGTCACTGATAATTCCTGATGGTACTCGTGTTAGGCGGTAGAAACTTTTAAACTACCTTACTTACTTGCCATTTTACGTTCCTCAGTTGCAGTGTTGGAGTAGACTAGTATTTAGTGATTGGATAGGTGATTACAAAAATTTCTTGAGCGTTTCCGTGCTTCGCAGGGCACATAAAGTCGCATCCGCTTGTTGGCATGAAAACTTTCGACACTTGAGTTGGTCATGCAATGGGTGGTAAGCTCAAGCCTCCTCAAGAGGAGAGACCCGTGCTTATTAGTGGGCCATTGTTGGGTTGAAACCCCATTCATGTTACAGATAATTGATTTTAGTTGTAGTTTAGTTTTGGCTGATTGTTAATATGTGGATCCTCACACATTTTAACAGTGTTTATTTTGAAAAACAAGAGAACTTGCCTTTAAAAACAACGCTGCACATATAATAGCTTGGATAGCATTGTAAGCAATTAGTATCTTATCCATATTAAAGGGGGGTCTTTTCTTCATCCAGCGTGGACCCCATTTGAACACGAACATGAGATAGGCCCCAAGTACAAGCAAGCCCTGGTAGGGCTTCGCTACTAAGAACCAGTTTTCTGTTCTTGGGTCTGGAAGACAATATTGAATTTATATTATGTTAGGTCCATACCAACTGATTGTGTAAAGCAAATGGTTTGATTAAGTCCGTGTTAAACATTAGCCTTAAGTTGTTACATGCTCGTAATATAAATCAAAAATCCCAACGGCATTAAGATGATCGGCGGCCATTGATTGCCCATGGCTACTTTTTATAGCAAAACGGTATCACGGTTCATGAAAGCGCGACTAATTTGCTGTTTTTCAATATAAAATGTTGTACTCACCAGTAATATCAATAAAAACTAATTTATATACTCTTATTAGTTTTCTTATTATTTCCGCCATATCTACTTTTTCAATCGCAAAATAATTCTAATAATAAATTCTAATAATATTCTAATAAAATTTCAATAATAATTATTGAAATATTTATTTAGTAGAGCCTACCATTCGCACGCACCATACGCATAATAATCTTTAATTAAATTAGCAAAATTTTTGTTCACCGATAGTACTGTACGTTTATAACTCAATTATAAAACTGAAAGAGTTACCGTTAAAAATAATAAATTAAATGTATTGTAACAAAATGCTAATTTATTTCCATTAGATGCGTGGTCATTGTACATTGTTATTGCGTTGATTCTTTTTTTAGTAATTTAAACAAACCTTTTGTCGTGAAACAGCTCGTAAAATTGGTCCATTGATCTTTTGGCTTATTTTAAATTTTTAGGTACCACGAAACTTACTTCACTATTTAGTTGCGTAAGGTTAGGTCTGCGTCTTTTTTTAAGAGGGTTGGAGGATGAAAGTATACCAAATTTTATAATTTTTCTGTTTTTTGTGCGCAAATCCTAGTTTGCTTATCAAACAACTCATTCAGGTCTTTGGGAAGTACCCTAGAATTTTTATACATGGTATGTGAATCAGGATAAAATTCAGCGTATTCAAGAAAAGTAGTTAGTGCGGGTTCGTTTTGGCACTGACATTACCGAACCATAAGATAATATTGATAAACCTCTCATCAGTCTCCGAAAGCGCCATGCTGGAATTGGGACTCCTCCATCTTGCGTTACTTTAATTGGTCTTACTTTACTACTTACCTTCTCCCAGCGGAGTTCTTTATCTTCGAAGAAGGACTTCTTTAACCAAGACATAGTCGTAGTTTTTATGCTCAGCAATCACTCTTAATACTGTATTTTATGCTTATTGGCTACGGTCGGGAAGTTTTGCACTTACACTATTGCAAAGAAATAATGTATTTTAACTGCGTCTGCCTGCTAAATTTTCGTCGCTTATAATAATATGATTTTTATTACAGATCATGGATTAACTTTGTGCTAAACTCCATAAAAATTCGAGCAGTAGTTTTTGCGTGAGAGTCAACAAACATCCATATACTTATCCTTACATTTATAAGTAGCATAAAAATCAAGGTGAGTTTTGGCTGTAAAAATGGTAGGACCAGAAGAAAAGGAAAATTAAAAGCTTAATAAGAATAATTTCTTTTAAGTGCTCTTAGACTAGATTTGCAGTTATGTTAAGTGATTCGAGAAAAACATTAAAATAAAATCGTTATGATACTTTAACAATAAAATACCTTTAAAATATTAACAATTTTTACATATTTTCCATTTAAACAAGATGACATACAAAGCCCGGTCCAAAACAAAATTGTCGATTATACTAATTCAGTAGACAACATTTAATATCAGTGTTATTTAGAAGTTTTCGACGTTGATGATGCTAGTGTTTTAGCAGGATGCTTGGAAATAAACATTTTGAGTTTCGTAATACTGTTTGTCCTGCATCTTATCTTATCTTATCTGCCGTATCCAATGTCGTAGTTTATTAAAAACATAAATATTTATTCGACAAACATCTGTTTTTACAAACATTTATATTTTTAAATACTTGTAAAATTTTTGTTCAGGATTTCAGCCAGAACCCTTCTTGTCTTCGAGATGGTTAGCTTACAATACCTTACCGCATTGATAGTTGATACATCTTGAAAAAAGAGACTAAATAATAATGTTTCACTTGCGAGTCAATACTTTCTTTTCCTGTCCAAGTTAAACGGAATAATTAAATACATCTATAATAATATTTCTATGGATTTTTCTAATCAGGCATTTTAATATTTTTACTTAGATACAGGAGTTATCATTGTCGCGTTACAATTGTTGCCTAGTAACAAATGATATTGTATGTATTAAAAAGAGGCTAGTAACACAACATAAAAACATAGCTTATTACTTAGTATCAATTAATGAGTTACTAGTTGTTACTAGGTACTACTATTTACTAATCGCGTTATTTAAAACTTAACGCCACCACCGATTTTACACAATTTTCTTAATTGCTTCAGTCTTTCTTATCACTATTTGCTTGGGGTGCCTTAGAGCCTTTTAAGTAGGTTTTGACATAGAAGTCTATAAAGAGAGTTAACATGAAGACATCTCCTGGGAGAAGTAAGAAGGTCACCCATCTAGGATATGCACATTCCGACTTGAAGATAAGGATGCCTATATGGATGCAGCACCATAATAATTGTACCTGAAATTGAAAGAAAAAACAGGTAATATTAACGTAAATCCCAAATATTGAAAAAGTTAAATTACCAGATTATAATTTCGTAATGCTACATAGACAAAGTTGTTCATGGTCATCAGAAACATCAAAGGCATCAGCTGTGTATTACGAGCAGGGGACCTAGTCTTGGACTCAAAATGGATGTCACTTGGATGGAGAAGCTTACATACCTTAGTGGAGACTACGCTTCAAAAAGGTACCTGAATAGCCCTGATTGAGGTTATCTTAAGGCTCATAGCCCCTCGAATAGTGTTTGTGTGTAATTGTGACCAATGATAGAGCGAAGATATTTCCAGTGTCACGTGATTCGTCTTCAGGTTCCTCTTCGAAGTGTGGCTTCCAGATGTAGATTTAAGCTTCTTGGGTGGACTATCACTTTATACTTCCAACTTTACAGGTTATTTGTCAATTAATACCCAAAGATAGTAAAATTATAATGACAATAGATTTAAAAGCATAATTACTTACAATCTGCAGTTGCGTAATATGTTTCTTCCATCCGACACTGTTCTTGACGCTCGGTGTGACGACAGACAGCAGATAGTAGGAGTACATAGCCACGTGAACGAATGAGTTAATTACACCGATTAGACTTGCATGACCTCCTGCAATTAGCAAGGGAAATCTTAGGTAAGGCTATTATTATTAAAATGCCAAAAAACACCAATGACCCGAAATAGAGGTTGATTTACGACCAATCCCAATATATTATATCCATCGTCTCTCGTAAAGTTAGGAATAACAACATTTTTAATGTGGTAACGTACTGAAAATTATGGACACAGAGATTATTGAGTTATACTTGTTTTTTAAAACGATTTCTAGAAAATAAATTAGCTCAATATTCAATTAATAATTACCTGGTAAGTATGTTATTGAGCCCCAACTAAGCATTACCATGCTGGTATGATGGTACAAATGGAGGAAAGAGATTTGGTTTGACTTCTTGCGAAGCACAAAAAATATCTGGAATCAAAAGAACAAAATATATTAACTATGCTCTAGTTACTCTCCTTATACCGAAGTTTATATGGTTGCCTTATAATATTTTAATAATTATTATATCTTTCGTTGCATAAAATATATCGTATCCCGGCTGGGTGCTTGGGGGCCAATATAAAATATCTTTCTCTAACAACTACTGGAGCAGCGTGGTGGAGTAGGCCTCCTCAAAAGGAGAGTCCCGTTCTCAGTAGTGAGCTATCAGCGGGTTACCATGTAATTTCTTCCTTTCCCTTATCTTCCTTTGTCTTTGAGTGCCTTTGGTGTTCCTAATCCATTAGCGTTGGTAACCACTTACCCTCAGGGATCTCGTTTTTCAGTTACTAGCGCTTTGCTTGCGACTTTTCCTTCATTTTACGGGATAATAAGTATCATATAATAATAATAAATAAATAAATAACGCTTCACACTCATAGCCCCACACTAGGATTCCCTGTGTCGTGGGTGCCATGGACAACACACAAGACAAGGACATTCACACCCAGACCGAGAACAGAAACTCAAACTCATCATTCAAATTTCCGCCTCGCTGGGAATCGAACCCAGGACCCTTGGCGCGGCGATCCGGCTGGTAACCATTGCGCCACACGGGTCGTCATATAAGATAAGATAGTTCAGACCATGGTCTACCTGTGTGGTAAATTGCATGCAAATCCATTCAGTAGTTTTTGATTGAAAGAGTAACAAATATCCATCTATAGATGAATGATGATGATTTACAAACAAACTTTCACAATTATAATATTTGTAAGTTTCACAAAAAACATACCGTATCGATAAGATCCAGATATTTGATCAGATAGTAGGCATAGGTGACTTTCGCTATCATAAGGGCTTTCTGTGACGATGAGAAGTCCACTGGTTCACAAATCCATTTATAATCCCATCCCCACGCATACCATACTCCCTGAAATATAAATATAGAAATTGTTAAATTTTCTAAGTAAAATATTATACCTATATAATATTAGTTCATATATTATAGTATAATTTCCAAAAAGGGTTGTCAAACCATGCATTAGAAAAGAACCTTGTGCTTGGTTCGTTTACGTTTAGTCTCGCGTTTCGATGACCGGACTTAATAGCATTCTATTTATACTTCATAACTTTGTATGTGATATTTTTTTACATCCAAAATGGATGTAAAAAACACAGCAGCAGACATTACATGATATAACGTGACCATTGCGTAAATTGACAATTAGCTTCTACATTATAATATTGTTGAAATAAATCACTACCAAACTTGAATAGTATAATTGTTGTTACTAGAAAACTACTCATACCACAATTTGTAATTTGTACCAGAAGATCTTCACAGAATTTGCGGTCAACCGACATCTTTTTGTGCACAAACTTGCATGGAATGTAAAAGATTTAGTAGTTTTGAAAATCTTCATGTTATTTATTGTGATTTTCCATCTGTATTACGTTTAGATATGTTGGCGGAATATGTTTCAAATCTGGTTTATTTGTAAGAGGCCTGTTCATTGAGCCTTTTGGTTTGTAAATATTCTTTCATATCGTATCGTAAGTGGTTAACAATTTCGTTGTGTGATAATCAGCTTAATGCTTTCATAAAAAATCTCTGTTTCGCTCTCACACAAACTCTGTCTCTCTCTCACACACACACCCACACACATATGCACACAATAGAAGAAGTAACTCCGCTTAGAAAATGTTATATTGCAATTTTGTTTCATTCATGCACACTTACTATTACCAAGAGGCTCGTTAAATGTGTTCATTATACCGTGAGTGAAGCCAAACCTGCGTTACCTCTCCGAGGCACTTAACCACAGTGTTTCTAAACCTATAATTATGTGAGCTCTCTCCATCCATTCAACAACAAGTACAGACAACTATCGAAAGCGCAGCGCAAATCTATAGCACCGCGACAAAGTTGGCCAAGCGTCTAGCGACATAACATCGTTTCATGACGACCTAGGTGGCGCAATGGATACTCGTATTATGCCGGACCACCGCGCCGTTCAAATGGTTCAATTCCAGCGAGGCAGAAGTTTTAAATCCGATATTTTGACCCAATTGCATAGATCGTGGTCACGGGTAAACTTAATCATGCAACTGAGTCGAAATATCGGAGTCCAAAATAAATATCGTGAGTACTCGTATTATAGTAAAATGTGTGCAGTCCACGAGGAGTTAAAATATTATTATGAGCGTAGTCCTAAGTATCTGATTTTTAAAGTTTATTATTATAAAAGGAGATGTTTCAGAAATGTATGGCGCCTTGGCGTGGACAGTGTACATTCATCACCAGAAGCAGAAGGCTAATGGGCATCTTACTGAAAATTCAACCTACATAAACATGCCAATGCAAACTTAAATAAGTATGAACCTAACGTGAAACTGGATAATTGTGTGGCATAAATGAAGATTTGTCTTATAAAAATTATAACCCTACACAGTTGCAATTTCTGTATTTTAATATTTGAAATATGACAGAAGTAAATAAAAAAACAGCATTTTATTTATTATTGTTTTATTTTTTTCATTTCAATCATCATCCTCTCTTAACAATATGCCATCCAGGACCAAAGCCGGTGCCTCAATATTTTGTTTGATACCGAGCCCAACCCAGATTTATTTATTTATTTATTAAGGTTTGCCAACGAAATTACATTGTTGATACATTGTATGGACAGTTAGGTATGCATAAAGCTAATTTAGATAGAAGTAATTTCACTTAGACAAACACAGATACCATACAATGGTCATTACGTATACACAGGATCCCATTGTTCGCTTTCCAGTAGTACAACTGCAGTAATAACCACTTATCATGCCATCCCAACTTACTGCTGCTCGCCAACATTATGTATGTATAATACACTTTTCTAGATTGATGGTGATACTTTACACGACCTCATATTAATATGGTATCCTGTTAGGTTGGCATGAGTTCACTAAAAACTTCCAGGTTGTTAGATATTTCTGCTTGGAATGACCCATATTGCCTAATATATTCCCCATAATAACTTAGCACCAGCATGCATCACACCACATCATGCCACCATCAGGAATCTGAAACAAATAAAAGAAATCTATGTATAACATGTTCTATTTACTGTTGTAACTTAACACTGTTATTATTTAATTATTATAATGATAATTTATATTATAATTTTAAAGATACATAATTAATAGATGCATAATATTATCATTAGATATTTATAGATACATAATAATCTAATTTTAGAGTAACAATTTAAAAGATACAAAAATATACCTCTCTAGGGTGAATTCTTGCCATGGTATCATTTCGCTCGGGTCCTTCTGGTATTGAATAAACCCTGGTGCGGGGAGTGAACGACTGCAGTTGACTGCACCATACACACATGATAAAAGGTTCCCTGAAGATTGTGCAATAACTCCCCGCTCCTGCAGTACGTAAAGCCGGGTAAACCGGTATTGCAAGATCCAGAAGTCCAAAAAACAAAGCCATAGGTAGTTTATGTATGCACTATAACACTAAGTTGTTCATCACTCCAAAGAAACACGAATGCCGCCCGGCCCGATAGCGACACCGAAAAAAATGACACTTGTCTTTGCTTGCTAAACTTCAAAAGTTCTACAGTACAGATAACTAATCACAGACAACATACAAATCAATGTTTATTTTGACAGTTCCCTATATCGGAGTGTACTAGTTCCATGGAACTACCAATGTTGTCATGTGTCAAAATAATTTATTGAAAATAATTTCTCTGCAGAGAACAGTTCATTTAATATTTTTTTTAATATTTTTCCGTGAATCAGTATATTTTTCTCTATTTATGCTGGAATGTACACAGTCCACGCCCAAAATAAGACATCTCCTTTGACGTACATTCATAATTATTCGAATCAATAATTATACATAAAAACAGCACTTACCGCACAAAATGTCCAAGCCGATGCAATAACCTGGATGATATTGTGGACTATTAAAAGTTTATTTATGTTGTAGGGTTGTCGGTTCTTCATCCATTCCGGGCCCCATTTTAGGACAAACATCAGGTACAGAAACAGAATCGCCATTCCCTGGTAGGGTTTCGCTACGAGAAACCATGTGTTTGTTCTGGGGTCTGAAAGAAACAAATAGATTTTCGTGAAGAGAATCTCATAAATAAAGATGCCTAGTTTATTTTTGTGGTACCTAGGTAATCTGTTAACCTAATTATTTCAATATTTTGTATTCACGTAAATAAATCATTAAAATATTATTTGTTTTCCAATAAGTGTGCAGAAAGTGTCCTAGTGTGGGACTATAAGTGTGAAGCGTTATAAAAAACCTGACCACACTTATGTATATTTAATTTACATCTGTTTTTATAAGTGGGTAAGGTACTAAGATTTATAAGCAAATAATTTAGACTCTGCTGTGAGTTGTGACATCGCTCGAAGCAGATTTCCTTTAGTTTGTATGAAACATCCTAAAAAAAATATATTTAAACACGTAATAATGATTACTGTAACAATATAATAACTCTGTATTATAATAATTATAATTCACGCCAGAGTTTGCATTACATGTTTGGAAAATTGTTGCAATAAATAAAATTATATGAATATTAAATTTTTCGCAATGTAATGATTCTAAGTATGTCACAAATTTATTTACACATTTATTTAAATACAAACGTATTTTTATGTTAATAATTTAACTGCATATGAATTTTTAATTATTTGCTTTATTTTATAAATAATATTATACTCGTATTTATTCATACCCATACGTTGCTAGCGAATCTTGAGATTAAAATTTACATCTATAGGGGTGACATTTCACTTCTTTGTACATTAAGACCATGGACATCTAACATTAAACAATATACCTGTTAAATCTTCGAAAACGTAGGTGTACCGGCTCCATATTCGACTGATTATGGTTGCCATCTGGAAGAAATAAAAGATAGGGTAAGGATTAATTAACAGAATAATTAGTCGTAAGCGATAATGACATCTAACAACAATGGTGTCTAACAGCTATAATAGTTAGTGACGGAAATAAGGCTTTTACTATGTGGTGATCACAGACATAGATAGTGTGGCGATAAACTAGCCAGTAATGCAACTCTACCGCTTAACCATCAGGTGGGTTTGTTCAAGCATTGGTTTATTATCTAATATATGAAAATGATCTGGTGACACAGTGTTTGTGGTCGCACTCCTCCGAAACGGCTTGGCTGATTTTTATGATTTTATTTTGTGTATATTCGGTAGATATGAGAAAAGGTCTTAAAGTAAATTTCTTACTGCTAGGTGATAAGAGTTCCAATAAGGGAATCGAGATTTACGCAGGATATGCTCCCACGCGAACGAAGCGGGCACAGCTAATTTTATGATAAAAACTTTGCAACACCTTGATCACGGTGATGTTTGTCGGCTATTCGAATGAAAAGTCTCAAGTGTTCAAATGAATAGAAGTTGGCAATTTGTAAATTTATGATATAAACATACGAGGTTGTATGTCGCAATAAATATTTGTACTGTTGCACTAATGGTTGCGCTTGCTAGAGGCATTCGGCAATCCTAGTGCAGGTGTGTCATAAGGCTAAGTTCACATCAGCAGACGTGCCGCGGCAGCCAACAACTTTTCTTCGCTGGTCGTCTTAACGGCCCCTCCGTTGAACAGGTCAATACAAGTGTACAGAACTTGCATTGACCTGTTCAACGGAGTCATACAAGTGTACAGAACTTGCACCGTGCGGTCAATCAATTGAACAGGTCAATACAAGTGTACAAAACTTGCACCGTGCGGTACCGCGCGGTATTGTAGACGACAGTATGGTATTTGGTTTGATCTTGTACCGCGCGGTCATATGAGTCTAGACTGGTAGTTACAGCAGCAAATCATAGCCTAGCGGTTTAAAAGTTGACCTCTTGTTCGAGGACTTGAATTCGAATCTTATGAATAAGTTACTAGTTTCCACCCGTGGCATCGGACAACATTGGTTTCAAAAAACGAAATCAAAAAAATATTAACGTCCCATGGGAACACACAACCGGGATAAAATTTAACACCCTTATATTGTCCTTTTATGCTTAGAGCAGGCAAACGAGCAGACGGGTCACCTCATGGTAAGAGATCACTGCCGCCCATGAACATTAGCAACACCAGGGGCGTCACCAACGAGTTGCCGGCCAAGAAGATGACGATAGACCCGCTTCTTGAAGGAACACCGATGCAGGAGTTTGTTCCACAGTTTACACGCAGTTTATAATATTAGTAGGTCAGTAGGACCATCCTGGTCGTATTTGAAATGTTATTCTTATTCTCTTTTGGATAGAGATCTGAATCCAGTCGTGGGATATTTTATTGTATGCGGTGATAAGCAAAGCAAGGCGAGGTTTTGTAGTTTATGTCAAGTTATAAAAAAAATGTTAGCCTAAATAGCAATTTCAATTAATGATTTCTTCAAACACCTACAATATAGGTATGACCCAACCCATAAGCTCAAAATGTCGATATATCGATAATATGATATAATAAATATTTACGTATGATACATACATTTTTGTATCAATAAATATAATATTGTTTAAAATGATAAATAATAAAAAGTAAACGAAGTTGCTAAGTTTGTCAGGAAGTCAGGAGAAGAAAATTAATTGCAGCATCTACTTTATCCCAGGTTAGCTGAAGGTCGGTAATGATTTATGATATTAATTTTTTGTATGAAAAATCGAAAAGTGCACTAACACGGTTTATATTTTACAAATACGGTGTAGCAAAGTTAAGTAGGTACAACTCTATTATCTATGTATATCCATTATTATTAAAAATAGAGATCTAATTATTATTTACACACATTATCTATATCTCGGTGTATTCAATACGCAAAACAAAATAAAAAAACATAAAAGGAAATTGTGTAGTATCGATATATGGTACAGTATCGACATCTTAATTTATCGCAAGTAGACATGCCTCGCGGCATTGCCCGTCACTACTACAACATATCATAAAAGTAAATCGTGTCACGTAGAAATAACTTTCTAGGTAAATGAGTTCACTTTCCACGTGAAACACACAGGTCGTAAGTTCAAATTCTTGCGTTACATTTATATTTGAACTAACAGTTATATCACATTATTTCTCCTTCATTGTTCTTTTATGATTTCATGAATACAACAATAAATAATTATAGTGCAAGTATTTCATGTATAGGTATCTGACTTTTTTTTTGATTCCTTTACCTTGTTAATTATTTATTTGGCCACCCATTCAACCCATTTATGGCCTACTACTGGACACGGGTCTCTCCTCTTGAGGAGGCCTAGAGCATACTCCACCACGCTGCTTCAGTGCGAATCGGTGGAGGGGTTAGTGGCCAACCCTAGTGTCGGAAGTTTTCAAATTGCCCAAGGGCCTCTGACATGGCTTAACGACTGTTATGATAATAACCGGGACCGACAGCTTTACGTGCCCTCCGAAGCACGGAAATACTCAAGAACTTTTTGCCACTAGCGGTCACCCATCCAACTACCGACCGCGCCCGCTGTTGCTTAACTTTGTCGATCACTTAGGATCGACGCAAGCCGCAGGGCTATGAGCGCTTCAAAAAAAGTAAATCGTGTCACGTAGAATTATTTATTTATCTTCATCATAATCCCTCCAAAGTACAAAGCAGTTTATAGGCATAGAAATTCCCTCTTATTTAACAAAAGGTTTTTACTAATCCAAATCTTCTATTTTTATAATCACAAACAAAAATCGAATCTAAGTTGCACCAATAAATACTCATTTAAACATATAAATTAAGTTATGGCCTCCAAGATAAAACTAATCAATTTATTTTTAATTAAATTATATTATTAGACGTAGCTTCTCTAACATTAAACAGAATAATTATTGAAATCATTTGATTTCACATGTTATGTTCGACAGGATGTACGCAGGAATGCAGTCCGCCTGGCTGGTATGTGACTACTGCAATACGTTACGTAATTATCTGTTTGAGATTACTTATTGCAGATATATTTAAACCGCTAGAACTTTCGCCGCTAAAAGTCACATGGGCACTCACAATATTTGAATAGTGAAAAAGGTGCCTTAATAAAAAACATATTTTTAATTATTGTTTTTAGAATAAAACACTTGTTATATAATTTTGTAATATTAGTATTTATTTCACTTTCAAAATAAGATTAACTTTCATTTTTATATCAAAAACAAAAACTTTATTTTAGTCACTCTTTAGGAAATAAAGGAAAACTTTAACAAAAATGAACTTTTTCATCAATCTAACTAAAAAAAAATCAATCTTCATCGTACCCTTCAATATATTACACAAAGTTTTGGGTGTTCTGTACATAAATATTTTTGGCAGTGAATACAAAGCATATTTATTTTACGATTTTTACATGTCTTGGAGACACTGCACATATAACACCAGGTTTTTTGGGTCCTGGTGTCTCGGTTTCATTAGCAAAACGTTTCACAACTTGCTGAAGAGGATATGAAAATTTTTCAACTGTATCCATTCTAAAAGATGAATCTTAAACTTTTTTTTTAGAGTTCTACCTCTAACCATGTCAAAATAAGTTGTTTTGTCGGATCCATCTACAAAAATATATTTACGAGTATTTTGTATAAGTATTATTTACAATAAATTAAAATCACTAAACACAGTTTTTTTATGGAAATAGCCGGCAAACGAGCTGAAGATCCACCTGATGGTAAGTGGCCATGGTCTTTCATGGACATCAGCAACACCAAAGGCATCACTGATGCGTTGCCGGCCCAGAAAGAGAGAAGAAAAAGAAAGAAAGATTTATTATTTTAAATATCTTGTTATCCGTTTAATAGTTTTTGCGTGAAAGAGTAAAAACGTTGAAACACACACACACATCACAATAATTATAACATGAATATAGTAGAATTAAAAGTTCAAAAAAATAACTTTAATACCAACGAAAAGTATGGAGCCTATAGAAAAACAAACGTTGACACACAAACGTTGGCTTGTTCATATTTTAATTAATTTTAGTCTAGCCAGGAATATTTCAGCCAACCCACTCGCAATGTATTTTTAGCATACTAAAATGAGTATGAAACACTTTTCATCCAATAAACAGATGGGTGAAGGTCGCGCCTAGTTTGGATCTTAGGGTAGTGTTTTAGGTTTAAATGTGTAAAATCTATGATATTAGGAAACGACAGTGTGATTGTATCTTATTTCATTTGTTTAGTTTTTAAATGAAGCCCTCATAGCCTGGCGGCTTGCGTCGATCCTAAGTGATCGACAAAGTGAGGCAACAGCGGGCGCGGTCAATAGTTGTATGGGTGACCGCTAGTAGCAAAACATTCTTGAGCGTTTCCGTGTTTCGTAGGGCACGTGAAGCCGTCAATCCCGGTCGTTATCATAATATAACAGTTGTTAAGCCATGTCGAAGGCCCTCGGGCGATTTGAAAAACTTCCGACACTCGGGTTGGCCACTAACCATTCCACCGCACCGCACTGGAGCAGCGGGGTGGAGTATGCTCTAGGCCTCCTAAAGAGGAGAGACTCGTGCCCAGTAGTGGACCATTAATGGGTTGAATCCAGTATTTAAATATGATATTTAGTTAATTTTATAGTAAATCATAATTAAAGCTAATAATGGAATATGTTCCGAAATAATCAATTTCAAATTCAATTCTATTTCTTTATTTGCATAAATAAGATTACAACATTTTATGTTTTCTTATTGACCAAGAGTTGGTCAATATGAAAACATAAAATCCTCTTATTAGGTAAACATGTAAGAAAAATATAGTATACTATAAAGAAATTATATTATGAAAAGTGAGTAACAATTTTATTACTCTTTCTTTAATTGCGTTAATTGCATTAGAAATGTGAATTCGGACATAAATGTGTCATTTAAAATAAAAAAATGTGTTAAAAAAATACTCAGTTAAAAAACACTAAAAAATACACGCTGACATCAGAACGAAACTATGACATTACTGTGTTGTGACGTCTTAAATTTGGTGAAAATTACGTTGAAGGATTCCGTACATACATACGTATTCATACATACATAAATACAGGTCAAGCTAATAAAAGCTTGTTAAAAATAACATTTCATTTATAATTTAAGTCTCTAACGAAGATTTTACCGCATAAAAATTGTATAGATTACGCTGAATAAAAAGATGAAATGTATGTCGCTACATGAACGACTATACGAATTAAATGATAAGCATCTAGATTTAAAGCTATGACTTTAACAACTGGAGATAAAAATGAACTCTCATAACCTCTCGCATACGGAAATTAAGCTGGTTACGCCGGAGGACTGGATTCAAATCCAACGGCACCATTTCACCAAGTCACGTTCGTATTAGATATCGTTTATATTGCTTAACGGTAAAATGGTTTTAAACCATTAATAACTGTTTACTGAGAATGGGTCTCTCCGCTTGAGGAGGTCTAGAGGTATACAACACGTTGCTCCAGTGAGGAGTGACGGAGGGCTTAGTGGCCAACCAGCCAACGTCGTTTGGGTTTTTCATTCATTGTCCTCCGACATTGTCTTAAGATAACAACAGGGACCAACGGTTTTACATGCCGGAAGCATGGAGTAAGGCTATTTAGTTTAGTTCTACTTCTATGATCTGTTACTTCTTATAATAGCCCTAATACTGTTATGAATATCCAAACAGTCACTAATAGATGTAAAACTACTCGTTTGCCAGCTAAGTATTAATAAACCCGTATCCTACAACATAAAATTAATGGTGAAATTTGAATAACAACGACGAAAAAATTGAATATATGATTACGTTAACACAAATGTTGTAAAATCTAATAGCGGTATAATATTTTTATGGTAATAAAAGACGCTAATGGCGGTGACGATGGTGCGTGTTAGGGGAATCGTGTCAAGCGTGATAGAATGATATGCTATTACTTCGAGACATCTGACAGTCTAAGGAAGGTAAGCTACAGAAATCCATAATTTACTCGTAATATTATCCTACATTAACTTTTTTTCTATGGAAATAGCCGGCAAAAGAGCTCACAATCCACCTGACGGTAAGTTGCTATCGTCGCCTATGGATATCAGCAACAAGGACATCACTGCTGCGTTGCCGTTCAAGAATGTGATAAGAAAAAGAAAGAAAAAACTGGCTCTCAGCCCCCAGCTGGTACGAGAGTCGTTTGGCAGCTAACTCAAACAAGAGGGTGGTAACTTTCCAGGCGGACCTCTGGGAGACATAATCTATTGGACTTTATTATGGCCGCTTTCTGTGTACATCGTCAGTTCTGGGATATTGTCAAAAAAAGAAAGAGCCCAAACTAGATAGGGTCAATACCCTAATGACAATTCATTCCAGCGTGACCAATGATATTATAAGTAAAAGAGGACATCATTGAGCGTGACCATCTTCCGGCTACCTTAAAACCGGCTCTATTACTTCATTATATTGCAGTATCATCTAATTTACATATGTATACAAACTTTTAGCTCTGAGCATCATAAAGTGGGTCATACCTATTACATTTGCAAGATGGAATTTTTTTTTGCAATATCGTATGCATACAAATTTAGTTATGACAGGTTTAAAATACAATTTATATAAGACCGTTAAAAGATGATTAATCAATGTAATCTCACAATCACTTTATGTTAACTGATTCAATATAGACAAAGTTCTACTTTCACGAATTGATCGATGTAAAAAGTAACACTTTGAGTTCAAACGTAAATTGAAAGCTTTTATTTTGCATTTTTAGTAGATACTTACTTACCTTATACAAAATTAATAGATAAATTGCTAACTTTCACAAATTGTACAGTTAGATAGTGATATTTTACACATTTATATTGAAAGATGAGATTAGATTACTTTTGCGCATAAAGTGTTTAGTAAAAAATAATAAATTGACCCATAAAAGTTCGCATCTCTTTCGACTTTTTGTATTGCGATTGTCTTGTTTATTTATACATGAACTAGGAAATTGCCCTCGCTTCGCTTCGGGAAAAATAGTAAAAAAAAAATACAATATAGCCTATGTTACTCGGGGATAGTGTAGCTTCCCAACAGTGAAAGAATTTTTCAAATCGGTTCGGTAGTTTCGGAGCCTATTCAATGCAAACAATCAAATCTTTAATCTTATTAATATTAGTATAGATAACAGAATAATAACAAGCGATTACCTCAAAACTTCATTTTAGCTCAACTTTTAATAATAAAATTATCAGATATGTCTTGATCTTGAGACCCTATCTAAGCTACAGGATCCAAAACAATATAACTAAAACTTTACTCAAGTCTTACCTTATAGTGTTTATTCAAGCTTGCAGACGAAACTTCAGTATACCAAACTCGAGTCCTATCAAATCCACCTAAGTTCTTGAATTTCTAAAGCATAATTAATCACAGCATCACAATGTTAACTGGGAACTCACACGTAACTTTTATTCCTGTGTACTTAATGCTTAAACTTAGATTTGCAAGGAATAAGTGCAGAAGTGAAAGTTCGGTACACAAACTGGTCGGTCAGTCGACATCTCTCGGTGACTGCTAGATAGCAACTATGGTAATAGAGGGATCGCTATTTCACATAATGATTTGAAATGAAACTATACATAGAGCGGTCATGAATGGACTCGTTGAAATCAATTTTACTATTTCCTGTTTCACGTAACTATATTTTTTTACTAAAACAGTTATTTGATTATTTTAAATCAAATATAGCTTTACGTTTCTAAAGTTACTCCTAAGGTAATTTTTTATCTGATTCGCTAAGTACTACAACTTATTTCTTTTTAGTACAGCGGCACAACTAGTAAATAATATAAGAAAAGATCGGAATAATTATTACGTTTTTAAAGAACAATCTCCTAAAACATTTTAAATGTAACGGCGTGCTGACGATTCGTATTTTATAATACTGATAATTCGACCCAGTTTGGTACAGTGATCGTCTAATAAAACATAATTACCAGTTTTATAAAATGCGACTCATGAGTACCCATTGCATTTAAAATGTTCAGTGTCCGCAATGATATAAGTTTAAAATCAATCTTCTAAAAGCCTTCTATAAAAAAACATATGGGTACAATTTCTATAATAGATGAGGTTTACTCAACACTTTCTCCGCGTGTTTTTAAGATTGGTGGTAAATAGCCAACTAACTACTAGCAGAACCAGCTGATGGTAATAAGTCATGGTCACTTACACCGCTAAGTCAATAAACGAGAGAGGAAAACAAGGAAAGAATCGGTTCTCAACCTCAACACAGGGAAGCCTAGGCTCTGATTTTGCAGCATATATTACAAGGGTCTCCCACTATCCTCGAGCCCACGCCAACCTCTCCTGCTCGCGGTTCCCCTTGCTGAACAACAGAGCAGTCCTAACAGTCTTTTGAACCATCCAGCTTAGTCCTGATACGATACTATGGTGATAGGGTTCTATAGCATCTGGTTAGGCACCAAGGGCACTCCTACCTTATTGTCTCTTACATATCTTTAATAAACTGTCATCGCCTATAATAACACTTGTTTTATTATGATTTAAATAAAGCTTAGGTACTACTTTATTATACAAGATCATAGTAGATCATAGATCATAATTTCCTGCAAAGTAAGTTGATCAGAATAAATCTCAATTTCAAATCAGTTGCAAACAAATAACAAGTGTTGCCTGGAGTGTCGGAAGCTATTATGGTGCAGGAAGGTCTCCGATATGAATATATGAGTGTTATCAATCATTAACAAAAGGGCCTGGTGTGACGACTTGAGATTGTTTTTCTTATTATTATCTCTTCTTCGGAGGAATTTATTAAAAATATGACAATACTTCTTCTCAAAATTAAAGTGTAGTTGGCCGTCTTCAAGAATATACTCGTATACTGATCACTTATAAACAATGGAATAGGAATCAATGTTGTCATTGAACATAATATTTTAACGATTGTCCGTAAACAATCGCGCCTGAAGTTGCCACAGAGGAACACAAAGAGTAGGGCAAACAATCATTGCGTTACTTCTGAAGGATGTTTAAGAAACGATCTAGTTTCGATAATTCGTTTTATAGCATGTAGATGCTCTTCAAAGCCTAATGTTAGTTCGTGAATGTTATCTAATTCTGTCTGTGTAATATACCCTACATTATTGTTATAAAGTTGTTCGTCTGTAATTAGTTCCACTTCACGCCGCTCTCGCTGCACCGGCGCGATGGCTTGCTATTAATCTAGTCTATTACTAAGGTAATATAAAAAATAAATTAGGTTGTTTAGTAAAATTAGCAGACAGGGATAGCCTTATGGTGCCTATATTTTATTATGATGATAGTTGAATCTGACCTAAGTGACCTAAATCTATAAAAGGTTGGTCTTTCTTTCTATTTCTTCTGCCTTTTCTTGGCCAGCAACGCCTCAGTGATGCCTTTGATGTCGCTGATGTCCTGGTCCATAGGCGACGAGTTTGATACAAATAATTCTTAAGCATTACACAAAACATAATTTCATTTAATTTTTATGATCAAATTATTTATTTTTGTTTAATTTTTCGAAAGCTGGTTTAAAGAAACAAAAAAAAATGTTTTGAATCTGATGGCTGGAAAATGAATCGTACATCCCGCTTAAGGTTTGTAGGATCTACATACATTTCTAGTTCTCAATCCACAAGTTGGAACGCAATTTTGTGGCCTTATAAAGTCGAGTAGGTACATACATTTTGTTTTTAACGCTTGACATTAACGCTGACTTTTGCAGTACGGGTTCACAAAATATAATATTTAAAGGCACGTGGAAGCGTTCTTCAGGATCAGCCATGGTTATTTAATTGGGCGTTTAGGCGGAGAAAAAGATAAAAGTCCGAAATCGGTTATATATAATCACTTTAATTTACAAGTAATAATTCAAATTACACTTTACACAAAAAATCTGTCCACTATAATGAAATAGTTACATTTACTTTAAAACTCAATCACAATTAACAATAATTATCGTAAGATTACGCGGAACAAGAACGATCCATCGAAAACGTGGTGCGCACTCGATGGCGGTTACGAATTGAATCCCGCCAACATGGCCGCGCTGACCATCGACGCGACGTTCCGCCAGTAACGACAACTGTCAAATCTAGTTCCGACGTATTCTGACAGGTAACATTTTGAATGCACCGTCATTTAATTGATTATTGTAATGTAGATATGTTTATGATTGATAGTCTATGCCAGAATACTTTTGATGTTCTATGTTTGATCTGTGGTTGCAATTAATAAAGATGGTGCTCTGGAATAATGTGCAGTTTTAATAAAAATATAAAGTTATAATAGTGGCGACGAGTAAATCAAGTAAAAATGTCGATCACAAGTGTCGCGAACATTGTTTTGCCGGGGAAATTTGAGCCCCACAAGGATAATTGGGAGAATTATCGTGAACAATTGAAGTTCGCGTTTGAAGCGGCCGGTAACCTACAAAGCGCACAAAAAGGGCCCTATTCTTATCTCAGTGCGGAAAAGAAGCCTTTACTTTGATTGTGGCGTTGCTGTCACCCAAAAAACACAGCGAAGTGTCGTTCGATGAAATAATCTTAACATTGAATAAGTTTTTTGTTCCGACACCACATCCGATATTAGAAACAGAAAAGTTTTACGCTCGTAAACAAAGAGTGAATGAGTCGATAACTAGTTTTGTGGCAGCGTTACATGAAATCAGTGCACGGTGTCTATTTGACAATATCAATCGTCGTGTAACAGAACAATTAATTTTCGGATGTCGCGAAAGGAATTTAAAGAGAGAATTATTGAAACTTAAATGGGACGAGTTAACTTACGACAGAGCTGTGCAATTGGCGTTAAATTTCGAATCAATGGAATTGAACAATATTTCGAGTACTTCTATAGAATATCAAGATGGCCATCAAAGTGCGGCGCGAAATGGGTTAGAGGCTATGGAGGTGAATGTTATTAGTACCAAGATATGTCCCCATTGTGCTAAGCGTCATGGTGGAAAATGTAGATTTGTGAATGCAGTATGTCATCGATGTAACAAACGAGGTCATATTAAGCCAGCATGCCCTGCAGAGAAACGAAAGATGCGTGTTGATATGTGTGGTGAGGGTGCATGTAATGATGCGGTGGAACACAGGCTCGTGTCGCCGGCGGAAAAGGAAAGTTTGAACTTCAATGATATCGTCAGCACAACAAGTCAATGTAATATAATAAGACCTGAACCCTATATGGTTGATGTCAAACTGAATGGAGTACAATTAACTATGGAAGTTGATTCTGGCTCAGCACGTTCGATCCTACCACACAGTGTGTATTTGAGATATAGACACATATTTCCTACAAAATTAACACCTACTACTAGCAAATTGGTAACTTGGACTAATGAGAATTTAAAAATTAAAGGTGAGATGATTGTCGAGGTTGAATTCAAAGGCAAGTCAGTTAAGTTACCTATATTGGTAAGCTGTGGCAAAGGACCTGCATTGTTGGGGCGCACATGGTTCGAAGATCTAGGAATCTCGGTTCAAGGAGTTGATATTATATATGAGACTGAAAGTTTAAACAGTATTCATGAAAAATTCCCTGAATTGTTTGATAATAACATGGATAAGTATAAGGGCCCTACAGTTCATATAGATATAAAGACTGAGGCGGTACCAGTGTTTCAGAATGCCCGTCATGTGCCATTCCCGTTGAGAGAAAAGGTGAACCAGGAATTAAGTAGAATGATTGATGATGGCATTATCACACCAGTAAAGCACTCACGTTGGGCTACTCCTTTGAGGATTGTTCTAAAACCGGATGGGTCACTGAGATTATGCGGTGACTATAGAACTACAGTTAATGCATCCTGTGTAGTGGATAGTTACCCCCTCCCCACGGCAAATGAAGCTTTTTTTCAGCTTTCAGGGGGCAAGTTTTTCACTAAAATAGACCTCAAGCATGCCTATAATCAACTTAAAGTGGATAATGAGACTGCAGAGCTGCTAACATTGAACACCCCCTTAGGTTTAATGAGAATGAATCGTCTGGCTTATGGAATTAATGCTGCTACAGCGATATTCCAGAGATTGATGTCTTCATTATTGGCAGGCATTGAAGGTGTTGCTTGTTTATTAGACGACATAGTTGTTTCTGGTGTTACCATGGATGAACATGACCAGAGAGTTTTATTGGTTTTTCAGAGACTAAGCGAGGTTGGTCTTCGACTAAATATTAATAAATGTGTGTTTGCAGCGAAGCGGGTCTGTTTCTTGGGCTATGAAATTGATAGTGATGGTATTCATCCTACAAAAGAAAAGATTCAAGAAATTAAGGAAAAACCAGTGCCAAAAAATAAAACAGAGTTGAAGGCTTTCTTGGGTCTGTATAATTTTTATGAAAGATTCTTATTTGATAAAGCTACCACACTGCAACCCTTATTTAATTTATTAAAAGATAGAGTCAAGTGGCAGTGGGGTAAATGTGAACAAGCAGCATTTGAAAAAGCAAAATCACAGTTAACATCCGATATGACGCTTGTTCATTACAGTTTAGAGAAGGAATTAATAATGTTGTGTGATGCTAGTGATTATGGCCTAGGAGCCATGTTAGTACATAGTGTGCCAGATGGCACAGAGAAACCTGTTATAATGACATCCAGAACTCTGCAAGATCATGAACGTCGTTATGCTCAAATTGATAAAGAGGCATTAGCCATTATATTTGGACTTAAGAAATTTAGACAATATTTATTGGGTCGCAAATTTACGATATGTACGGATCGTAAACCCCTATTGGGCATTTTTGAACAAGAAAGGCCTATCCCCGATCTTATATCAGCTAGAATGCTCAGGTGGGCATTAACATTAAGTACCTTTGACTATACTCTGCTGTATCGTCCAGGCAAGGAGATGGGAAACGTTGATAGCTTAAGCAGATGGCCCTCTCAATGTATTAGAGGCGATCGGGAAAAAGAAGAGGATATATTCCTATTAGAGCAGATTGAGATAGACGGTATTAATTCAAAAGAAATTGCCAAGGAGACTGATAAAGATCTTATACTAAGAAAAGTGAAATTTTTTCTATTACATGGATGGTCAAATGAGGTTGAGGATAAATTTCTACAGTATTATCGAAAAAGAGATGGATTATCTTTAAACAAGGACTGTATACTATGGGCTAATAGGGTTATTATACCTATAACAATGCAAAAAAAAGTGTTAAGATTATTACATGAAGGTCATAATGGAATGGTGCAAATGAAAATGATGGCACGAGCATATCTATGGTTTCCATCTATGGATTCAGATATAGAGAATATAGTAGCAGATTGTGAAATATGTCAATCACACAGAAATGACCCTCCAAGAACTGAGCATCGCTGGCCCCAATCAACAAAACCATGGTCACGAGTACATATTGATTTTATGGGACCATTTATGGGAAAAACCTTTTTAATAATTATTGATTCATATAGCAAATGGCCAATAGTAGAAATTATGCCGTCAATGTCTAGCAAGGCTGTGGTTACAGTTTTAAGGAAAGCTTGTGCTGATCATGGGCTGCCAGAGTGTGTGGTTTCAGATAATGGGCTTGCATTTACGGGGCAAGAATTTCAACAATTTATAAAAAAAAATAACATTATATGTTGAAATTTACTTGATTATTAATGAGAGGCCGATGATTTTTTATAAGCACTTTTATTTTATTCTCTACTTTTATTTTCACAATTAACAATTCAGTCAGGTTACATTTTTCCTCTAGCTACCACAGATTAATTAATTCAATCAGTTTACATTTTACATCAAGCAGTGTTACCACAGACTAAAAATCTCAACACCCCCCCTTGATTGATATTCTCCTGAATAGAAATCACTTCTAAACTACAATTTATATAAATGTTACAATGCAAAGAAATCCTTAATTAAAGTTATACAAAACTATTGTTGTTTTCATTTATACATTGTACCCCTTCATAATATAACAATGATGTTAGGAAACATTTAATTCTAAGTTTACACAACTTTACACAATATTCAAATTTGTTTTCATATACTGTAATTTTTCATTAGACAATGCTTTAGTTAATAAATCTGCCAGGTTATCATCAGTTGATATGTACTCTACATTAATTATATTTTTGATAATTAAATCTTTAAGGAAATGATTTTTGATCTCTATATGCTTAGCTCGCTTACTATTTTCAAATGACTTTGATAACTGAATGGCACCTTTATTGTCCATGTATAATATACACTTCACGTCACTGTTCAGTCCATGTAAATCACTATAAAGTCCTTTTACATATAACAAATCACAAGCACTAGTAGCCGCTGCTACATATTCTGCTTCCACTGTAGATAATGCCACACATGTCTGTTTTCTAGACAACCATGCAACAACGTTGCCATTATATTTTGTTATGGAACCCGTAACACTCTTACGGTCTATCTGATTTCCTGCCCAATCTGCATCTGAATAGGTTTCTAAGCTTTGAAAATCCTTTTTCTCATACACTAATCCTGTTTCTTGAGTTCCCTTTAAATATCGTAGAATTCTCTTCGCTTGAGTCCATAGACCCTTTGTCGGTCTGTCCAAATATTGACTGAGATAGGATGTAGCAAACGCTATGTCTGGTCTTGATACTGTTGCCACAAACATTAAACTCCCAATCAACTGTCTATATGGAATATCTGATAATTCTATATCATTTTCATCATGTTGATAACCTTTACTTATTGGTGTATTAACACTTTTACATTCTGTCATTTTAAATTTTTCAAGCATCTTCTCTATTTGTCTTTTCTGTGTTATCTTTAAACTATTTTCTTTTCTTATTATTTCCATCCCTAGGAATAATTTAGGAAATCCAAAATCTTTTACTTGAAATTCTTTCGTGAGATCTTTAACTATTTCTTCTAAGTTTTCTTCTAATCCTGTTATAATGATGTCGTCTACGTAAATGACCATCCAAATTTTCTTTTCTTCTTTCATATATAAACAAAAATCGTGCTGTGATCTTTTGAATCCTTTATCTTCAATATATTTATTAAATCTTTGGTTCCAACATTTTGGACTTTCTCTGAGACCATAAAGACCTCTGTTTAATTTAAGTACATTATTTGAATTTTTCATCTTTACACCCTGTGGCGGTTTTATGTAGATTTCACTTTCCAATAAGCCGTTCAAGAAAGCCGTTGGCACATCTAGTTGTCTTATTGGCCAATTATTATGTACTGCATGTGCAAAAATAGTTCTCACAGTAGATGTTCTTGCTACAGGTGCATAGTTTCTCCCAAACTCTTCATTTTCTTTTATCTGAAATCCTCTCGCCACTAATCGAGCTTTCTTCTGTCCATTTTCTTTTATTTTAAAAATCCATTTTGTATCTATTGCTTGTTTCTTTTCTGGTAGTTTAGTTTCTTCCCATGTTCTCATTTTACATAATGCTTTAAGTTCACTATTTATTGCTTCATTCCACCCACTTTTTGTAGCTTCTTCATAGCTTTGTGGTTCTTCTTCGATGTTAATCAAACAATAAGCTTCATGTAATTCATAATCATTTAAATATCTGGGCCTTTTTGTTTCTCTTCTATTTCTAATAATTGGAGGGTTATTGTCTTCTTGAAAATGTTCAGAATTTGTTGTAGATATAGGTACATCTTCTATATTTTCTTCATTTTCCATATTACCTGATTGTTCTTTTCTTGGTTCTTTTTCATATATATCTTCCCTACTTTCTTTATATATTTCTTCATTTTCTATACTTTGTTTCTGGTCATATTTTAAATTAAACTCATCAAACCTGACGTCTCTAGTTACTTTAATTTCATCGTTATTCGGATCCCATACTTTATAGCCATTGATAGCATAGCCAATCATCCTAATTTCGTTTGCTCTTGTATCTAATTTATCTCTTTTAGGTATGATGACCATCCATCCTTTACTTCCAAAACATCTTATTCTTTCCAATTCCATATCCCTTTCAAATTTCTGTGCTGGTATTTCATTATATATTGCTCTAGATGGACATCTATTTATTAAATATGAAGCTGTCAATATTGCATGACCCCATAAGTGTCTTGGTAAGTTTGATGACTGTAACATGGTTCTCGCTTTGTCATACAGTGTTCTATTCATTCGTTCACTTTTACCATTCATTTGAGGGCTATAAGGTAAAGTATACTCTATTCTTATTCCTTTATTATAACAAAACTTCTTAAATCTGTTTCCAGTATACTCTCCTCCATTGTCACATCTTATTCTCTTTATTTTGATATTTTTCTCCCTCTCAATTTCATTAATGTATTTAATTAAATTTTCTGACGCTTCTGATTTGTTTCTCAATAGATATGTGTAAGTAAAATGGGAAAAGTCATCTATTATGGTTTGATAATATCTATATCCTTCTTTAGTTACCGTTCTCATAGGTCCTGACACGTCTGAATGAATGAGTTCTCCAATACTTTTTGACTGTGGTTTGTTCACAGGCTTAAAAGGTAATCGTGTACTTTTATTTTTCATACATACATCACATATCTCATTAGTGTATGGTAGGTTCATTATTTTTAATCCTTTTCTATTTAAATGACCTAGTCTTACGTGCCACAAATCTTTACTATTCATGTCATTTCCCTGTGTGTACTTACACTGTTCTTCCTTGCTTGGTAATCTTAATCTTAATATATGTAATTTTCCTTTCTTTTCTCCATAAAATGTAATATTCTTGGCATGTATTTTTAACTGACCTTGCTTGAAAACTACAATCTTGCCTTTGCTCATTAAATCGTTAACTGACAATAAATTGTGTTCGATATCTGCTACAATTAATCCTTCTAGAGTTAATTTTATTTCATTATAGTATAACTGTAATGTTCCACTTCTTTGTGCTACTATAGTTTCTCCATTTGCTATTTTTATTTTAACTGGCTTCTCTAAAATCTTTATATCCGTCATACACTGTGCATACTTATCTTGAATGAAATGATGAGTGGCCCCCGAGTCCACTACAAATAATATTTCATTATCATTGTTGTCCATTTTATATTCCGCTGACAATGATATGCAAGTTTGTGTGCTTTCATGTTTATCATAATCTGTGCTTGATACATGAGCTGTATATTTTCCTCTTCCTCTGCCTCTAGGCCTTGACGGAGCTCTTCCTCTTGATTTGCCTCGGTTATCTTTAGAATTTATCACTTTTTTGCACTGATATGCCATATGACCCTTCATGCCACATTTATAACAACTAAAGAAGCAATCTGCACTTGTCTCCTTAGTGTCATCATTGTTCTTAATTTTCAACTCTGCATCTAATAAACGTGACTTCACAAATTCTATTGTTAAATCTTTATTATCACTCATAGTTTCTAATGAGGTTATTACGGTGTCATAACTACTTGGCATTGTTAATAATAAATGACAAATTTTATCACTCATATCTATAGTTGTACCGGTTGCCTCCAGTTGTGCGATGATACTATCAAAACGCATAAAATGATCTTGCAATTTGTCGCTTGTGTCACACTTTAACGACAATAATTTTTTGCGAAGATATAACCTGTTGAACACGCTTTTTCTCTCAAATATCTTTTCCAATTCACGTATCATATCAGCAGCCGTAGTACAGCCTTTAATTATTTCCAAATGTTGATCGGTGATACATTGTACGATCACTGACCTTGCTTTCGCATCGTTTGCGATTGACTCCTTGTCTTTAATGTCAACACCGGTTAAGATGTTATTCAATCCCCGTTCTTCGAGGAGTATTTTGACTCGAAACTTCCAGTTAGAGAAGTTACAGTCCGAAGACAACTTTGGAAAAATACTTGATACACTACTCGACGCCATGTTGCCGGCGTTATTGTTCTCTTCGTTTTAACAAATGACGACGTATCTTTCATACCTCATATTTTGATCAACCACGCTCTGCTGTTGAAATTTACTTGATTATTAATGAGAGGCCGATGATTTTTTATAAGCACTTTTATTTTATTCTCTACTTTTATTTTCACAATTAACAATTCAGTCAGGTTACATTTTTCCTCTAGCTACCACAGATTAATTAATTCAATCAGTTTACATTTTACATCAAGCAGTGTTACCACAGACTAAAAATCTCAACATTATACACGTGACTGGAGCTCCATATCATCCATCCACAAATGGACAAGTAGAACGGCTGATCCAAACAATAAAAGCAAAATTAAAAAAAACAGAGTGATATGCCCTGGGCAGAGCGAGTAGCGAAAATGCTATTTCATATGCGAACTGCTCCAAGTACAGTGACTGGCAAGACTCCTGCCGAGATGTTAAATGGCAGAAAGTATAGAACAGCGCTTTCACTACTACACCCTGAGCTGGATACGACGACTAATATAGATATAACTGAAAGAGAAGGAGGAAATGAGGGAAAAAGAAAGAGTTTCAACATAGGGGACCATGTTTTATTAAGAATGTACAACACAAATCTGAAGTGGCAGCGTGGAGTGGTGATGGCTTTAGTGGCACCAGCCTTGTATAAAGTGAAAGCTCAGGATGGAACAGTACATCGCCGGCATGTTGATCAACTCCATAAGACAAGGCCACCTAAACAAGACAACAGATCTCAACAAGCAAGCAATGACTATGACTATGACAGTAATGGTGATAATGAGTTGATTATACCACCACCAGAAGAATGGGCGGAAATTATTGGGGTTTAAGTAATTAATTTAAAAATTGAATGATAAAGATTGTTTGTATCAACTTGTAAGGGAGGTGTAATGTAGATATGTTTATGATTGATAGTCTATGCCAGAATACTTTTGATGTTCTATGTTTGATCTGTGGTTGCAATTAATAAAGATGGTGCTCTGGAATAATGTGCAGTTTTAATAAAAATATAAAGTTATAATAATTATAGTTTTCAGTATTGGTAATGTTGTTATTTAACATGGTGAAGACACAAGTTTGCGCGTTAACGGCTAAGAAAACTCATTTCTCATAGCACCACAGTTCGAGAACATTTCTCCTAACATCTCGAAAAGTATTGGATCCTTGGTGTCGACATTTTCAATGAAGTTCAGTTTCGGGACCACTTAATTAGTAAAGCCAAACTAGCTAACTAGCAAAAATGAAATTTCCACCTGGCCCTCTCATGAGCTTCTCTTATATGCTTATTCCAGTCAATTATACATTTTTTTCTATAACAGTTTAAAGGATGTTATACTTCTGAGTATTGTAACAATATCATAAGACGTTTCTAATAATAATCCTATGAGTAGATTCAGTGCAGCACAGTACACTAATTCGGCGCAATACTGAATACACTTTAATTTTATATTACATTCGCTGTTATAAAATGCAATTTCAGTCTTACTTCTGTCTCCCCATACAGTACAATTAATAACAGATTAAACTGAATTCATCTTGGGGCTAATACATTCAGATTACATTCAACAACTATAAGTAAGTGATCAGACCATAATACATCATATTTTACATAAATATTGCACACAGCATGTGCTGCAGACCGAGTCACTAGACAGTAATCCAGCCAGCGTCTGCACTCATGTGCCTCACTTGTGAAATGCTCTATGAGGCACTAATGCTCAACGAGGCGCAAATTCGGCCACACATGGAGTACTGTTCCCACCTTTGGATCGGAGTCCCAGCTGGCCAAGTGGATCCATTTAACCAAATTCTAAGGCGAGTCTTGTCAACGATCCAAAGCTTACAGACGTACTAGAGTCACTTGAGTTAAGGAGGGATGTAAGCTCTCTCTGCGTATTCTACCGTGTGTTCAATGAGGAATGTTCTGAAGAACTGTTTGGTTTAATCCCTGCGGTTTCAGGACCGCATATCACAGTGTACCAGGTTCCATCAACGCCACCTGAATACCTGGCGTTCGTCCACAGTTCGGTTCTCGCGTAGTTTTCTACCCCGCACGTGTAAACTGTGAAACAAACTTCCTGCATCGGTGTTCCCTCCAAACTATGACATGGGGTCCTTCAAGAAGCGGGTCTATTGTTTTCTTCGAGATCGGCAACGCATTGGTGACGCCCCCAGTGTTATTAATGTCCATGAGTGGCGGTGATCACTTACCATCAGGTGACCCGTTTGCTCGTTTGCCTGCTCAAGGCATAAAAAATAATTGAACTGAAAACTGTGTAAACTCTTCAGCATTCGACTTTCATTCCCACCAAAAGTCGATTTAAAGATTTATAAATGTGTGTTCTGCCGTATGTTTTCGTTTGTCATCAAAGATCGTTGTCGGAGCTCTGAATCTTCAAAACAATATCCTTCTTTTACATCAGTTTTAACGTGTTCAATTGTGTTGGTCCCATTTTCACTAATTCCATCGACTTTAGTTTGTTTCTTTATGTAAGTTTTAATATAGAAGTCTACGAACAAACACAGAAGGAAAAAGTCATTTGGAATCATGAGGACGGCGATCCACCAGGGGAATTTGCAGTTAGGAGTTACCAGCAGTAGGCTCATATGGAAGCAGATCATTGTTAATTGTACCTGCAACGAAAATAATAATAATAATATATATTATTTACGTAATAATCAGACAATTTATAATTTAATAAAGTAAAAAAGTCAATAATAAAAATAATAGGTAATAAATAGATATTATTTTACTTAAAAAAACTTAAATTAGTGTGTACTTGTGCAAGAAGTGAAACTCAGTACATATTATAATAGTTATTGAAGTAATACTATATTTCACGCGTCTAAAGTAAAATAATTTCATATTTTTCAATACTTTTTTCTTTGCTTACTGAAACGTAAAAAAATATTAAATTAAATCATGAAATAGCGCACCTTAGTCTACAACCGTATCGAACCATATATTTCATATATATTGATATAAACAGTTTGTGTGCATTAGAACTGATTGACACCTGCACTCATGAAGTAATACATTATGAGACAACCTGCAAAATTATAAAGTAGATATCCTTAATGTTCTCAAAAACGTGTGAAGTCTGTAAAGCTATTGCAAAACTTACAATCTGCAGCTGTGTAAGATGCTTCTTCCACCATACGGACTGTTTAGTGGCAGGCCTTAGCGTGGTGAGCAAATAGTAACCGTACATTACAACGTGGACGAAACTATTCACTAGTCCAACGAACGTGCCATGACCACCTAGAAATAGAAAGGAAAATAAGGTAAATGTATGGTTATTTATAATATGATAAATTCAAATTCAAATTGTTTATTTGCTAGAACATAGTTTACATAAAGTTGTTACAAAATTAGTCCATCCGTATGTTCTGCCTAGGGATACTAATATTTCATCCTACAAATTAACAGAAGGGCTGGTGATGATTTTTCAACCGACTTCAAAAAAAGGAGGAGGTACTCAATTCGATAATTTTTTTTTTATGTTTGTTACCTTAGAACTTTGGACTGGGTGAACCGATTTGGATGATTCTTTTTTTAATCGAAAGCTGGTGCTTGTCATGTGGTCCCACATAAATTTGAACGAGATCTGACAATGGTATCCATGTCAAAAGTACAATGTACTTAATTTGAAGTCGGTTATTTTTTTGTTAAAATGTTAGATTAGTATTGGAATTTGTTTCGTGGATTCGTGAATTTCATAATTATTATTTATTATATTTAATAATGGATACCCGGCGTGTGCTACTGCGCAAAACAAATGTATGGAAAAAGTCGAAATTGAAAATGTGCCTAATGCAGTTTTTTAGTGGTCTCAAACCATCTTCGCATTATTGCCTTTCAAATGAAACCAATTTGGGCTTAATCGGTTGGATGGTTTCAAAATGGATAAAGGACATCCGTACAATTTTTTTTGTGTTTTATACATATAGATAGAAGATATACATTCTCTATTTCATTCGTACGAGTATGCATCTAATTCTAATATACGAGTGCCCTTTAATATATCAAACTAACTGGCAATTTATTTTATTTAATTATTTACAATATTATATTCCATATTTTATTCCATATTTCCATAGTGTTATGTCTTATGGCATTTTACTGTGGGGCAAAGCAGCCGGTATAGAACAAATTTTTGTATTACAGAAAAGAGCCATTAGAGCTATTTATAAACTAAAATCAAGGGAGTCCTTGCGTGTCAAATTTAAACAAATAGGTATACTTACAGTAGCTTCCCAATATATTTATAATAATTTAGTGTTTATACGGAATAACATAACTGCATATAAACAAAATTGTGATTTTTCAAATCGTCAAACAAGAAGGATGCATCAATTGGCTACCTCTTCGTACCGTCTTTCTAAAGTGCAACGTTCTTTTATGGGACTAGGTATAAAATTTTATAATAAAGTCCCAAAACAAATACATGACTTACCGGTGCAATCTTTTAAGAAACGTGTAAAGGCTCAGCTCTTAGGCAAGGGCTACTATAGCATAAATGAATATTTAAATGACAAGGATGCTTGGAAATGACTAGCTAGGCAACCAGTTCTGCACAGGTTAAAGAATACCTATTTTTGTAATAGATATAAGTTTTATTTTTAAAAGATGTGCTGAGGAGTTTCTTTACGGCTTTTCTTCTCCTCCATGACAAAGCACCTTTCCGAAAAGCTGGTAGATTAAAAAAATGACGTGCATAAGAGTATCAGTGATACCTACATGAATAAAGATTATTTCATTTCATTTCATTTCATTTCATTTCATTTCATTTCATTTCATATTAAAATAAGAGGCGGGGAGGGGGGGGGGCTTTGGATTATCTGGAAGAGATCGCTTTTTAGCAATAAGATCACCTATTGTATACTATCCATTGTAGTTGTTATGTACCTACATGTACATTTTATTCTGGTGTGCAATAAAGAATTTTGTATTGTATTGTAAAATATATTGTTATACTTATTTTTAACAATCACCTGGGTAATAGGTAATGGCTCCCCAAGACAACATTACCATATTAGTGTGGTGGAACACGTGGAGAAAAGACACCTGGTTGAACTTTTTTCTAAGAACGAAGAACACCTGAAATCAATTTGAAGTCGTGTCGTAAGAAGCGACTAAATCCGGGCCGCTGGTGGTAGGGCCCCTCGGAGGGATTCAATTGGTAATATTGATTTTAATTGTTAATTAATACTATTATTACAATTATAACTTCTCCATGGGGTCCGCCTGGATAGCTACCACCCTTGAGCATGAGTCAGCCGCCAAACGGCTCGTGGTGTTTTGGTGACTTGAGAGCCAATTCTTTCTTTATTTTTCTTCCCTCTTTCTTGGCCGGCAACGCATCAATGATGTCTTGGTGTTGCTGATGTCCATGGGCGGCGATAGCCACTTACCATCGTGGATCGTCAGCTCCTTTGCCGGCTATTTCCATAAACAAAGTAGGTAGTTACTTGTCCTGAAGCTGCGACACATCATTTAGCGGTTGAGTCATGTATGAGGGTGATAGCCAGTAAGGCAGGCTTAATATTTATGAATTAGTAAAAATGTTGATAATGTAATCCTTAAGGTCGTAGCTCATTTAAACGACACCGCTCCCACCCAACCAAAGTATGAGAATTCAAATATAAACTTAAAATCGTGCTCTGTAGGTGCACTTTACAGTAACAACAAAAATTAGCAGGCCGCGCGCGGGAAGCAAGCTAACCGCAACCTTGCCCCTCAATAGTTAACGTCTGGCGTACCGCACACTTCAAGCGAGCGGCCCGCATGCTTTGAGCACGGCGGCTGCTGGCTTGAAGCCCGCTACCGGACGACGTACGTGCGCAGATGGATGGAGGTCGCAACTGGCTCCGTCGCATACGTGTGAAAGGCGCAGGGTCAGCGAGTAGCCTGCTAGCTGTAGGCGCGGGGAAGCGCGTAGCCTGCTAGCTGTAGGCGCGGAGACAGCGAGTTGTCTGCTTGCTTTACAGGCGGTGTTGTGCAGTTGCGGTGTGGGATCAGTGTCGTATAAATGAGCTACGACCTTTACGCGGAGCTCGACCACCAAGCCGTGCCGGTCGGTTTCTTACGACACACTGATTTTTATTGGTCGCTCCAACTCGGATTTTATGCTCTATAAATAAATCTTTCTCGTGAATCACTCCAGTTTTAGTCATAGATTACCCCCAATAATCTGCGAGTTTTAGTAAATCATTTATAAGATATTTTAGTACATCATTTAGATCGACTAAGACTTTGTTTCATGAAAATGTATTATAGTATTCTGAATTTGGCTTACCGTATCGAGCAGATCCAAATATTTAACTAAGTAATAGTGATACACGAATCCAGCCACTTTTAGAGATTTCGGATTGTTGGAGTAATCTACAGGCTCGCAGACCCAACGGTAGTCCCAAGCCCACGCATATACTAAACACTGAAATATAAAAATTGCTTTGAAATAACTTTAGATACGAAGGTTCTAAGGGTAAAATCTATAAAGCGCACTTAGATTTTGGACTTTGCTCAGACAACAGTCAAATGTACTATATTATAGATATATTATAGATAAATGACACTTTCTCAATACAAAAATCTAAAATTTTAACAAAAAAAGCCGACTTCAAATGAAGTACGTCCTTTCCAATAACAATAAAAAAAAACATTGAAATCAGTTTGCGTGATATTGAGTTATTCGTCCATTTTTTGCGCAAATACTTAATGCAAATTTAAGACTTATATGGTTTTCTCATGGATGTCATTGTCAGATCTCGCTCAAATTTAAGTGGTCCCACTTAAATTGACATGACAAGCACCAGCTTTTGATTAAAAATATAATCATCAAAATCGGTTCACCCGGTCGAAATGTCTGTGGTAACAAACATAAAAAATACAGCCGAATTGAGAACCTTCTCCTTTTTTTGAAGTCGGTTAAAAAGCAAATAAGTCATATAAAAATGCTAACGTTAAAATATTTATAATGGTTCTGAGATTATTTTTTTACGGTTCACTTTTTTCAGATAATTTTATGTCTGAGCAAAGTCTAAGTACAGCTTATAGATATCACCTAAGTATTCTGAGGTCCAATGCAACATAACTTAAGACAGTTTATGAGAATAGGGATGGAAATGGTAGCCGTAGACTTAATTCACCTGAAATAATTCACTCAGTTGTATGAAGTCTACATTCATTAGACTTAATTTTTTAGGTTTGAATGGTGAATTTCATTGACCAAACGGACGAGGCTGGTGCCGATATAACGGTTGGTTAATGTATCTGAATTTCAATGTCGCGAGGCGTAGTAATCTATACCAGGTTCTAAGCTATGTGGTTATGCATCGTGTTCATAACCGATAAAGGAGTAAAACAAGTCAAATGATGGTAAATAGTCAGTCAGTACTAGCACTATTTAAAATGTTGCGGGAATAACCTGCTTTTTCTTATTAAGTTACGGAGCCCAAAGAAGAGTAATTTAGTTAGAGCGGCATAAATTAATAAAGGTTTATGTGTATTTACTCCTTTAAAAGCTTGCATGGGCACTAGCTACGACAATTTTATAGCATTTAATTCAACAGAGAACACAGAATAAGAATAAAGAATAATATAACTGATTACCTCATAGAAGATGTACCCACAAGCTGCAACTTGGACAATATTATGAAGGATAAGTAACTTTTTTATATCGTAAGGAGGACGGTTTTGCATCCATTTTGGACCCCATTTCAGAACGAATAGCACGTAGATAATAAGTATGGGAAGGCCTTCATGCGGTCTGAAGACCATTGGCCAAGATTTAGTCCTTGGATCTGAAAGTAATTGTACAATATTATTATGCCGTTTATGTAGACTTCTCGCTACCTGATAAGAGATGGCGTTAGTCCTGAATTATATTATCTACTAGCTGTTGCCCACAGCTTCGCATGTGAAAATTTGCTTTATCTTATTTGTACCAGAAGATAATTAAAACAAAGGTGAATTGATATGAAAGTAAAGTAGTAGTAAGTAAGTATTTAGGAATTTATTTACTGAAACCTACGATACAATTACAAATCATTCCTTCAGAGCAAAGAGCAGAGCAGTCATCTCCCAGATCAGGTTTTGAAAAATAAACTATTGTTATTATCTTGAATATTTTTTCTTTCGCGTTTTGAAAACATTAATTCGAACCGAACTAAACAAAATTTTGAAACAAAAGTAATCTATTGTACAGAAAAATTAGCTTTTGAGTTGTATTACAAAAAACTGGAAAGGTTTCGTTATTCTCATTCATCCAGGAGGTACATAATCTTGTCTCAATCACTGAAATCACTCTTGTTAGAATCACTGAAAGCATCTTGCAGGGATTTTGAAACTGAAATTTTGAGAGACTATGCAGAAATAAGAACAATAATCATAGTACAAAATCAAACATATATATATAACTTATATAATTATATGACTTTTATATACGTATATGACTATCTTCTTAAGGTGCATTAAAAACTTACAGCCGCACTCAGAAAGGTTCGTTAATTTTGTCATAAGATTCCATAATTAATCAGTTCATCTCAGAGTCATAAGGTCAACTTTAAGTTATAACAACAAAGAGTTTTTAATCCTCGATTAAACCTTTAATCATCGAGCCATCGATCGAATATTATTATTCATTTTAATGATTGTTGTAACCATATTAACATATTTTTATTGTTTCATTAATTTATACATGCAAATCACTGTGCTTTGCTTGTGTTAATATTTACGAATGTATAATGTAATATTCGGGGTCTTCACTCTTCACGAAATTAAATCTTTAATTCAAATTACTACGATTATTCACCTTATTACGAAAACACAACCAAAAATACCCTTGATGGGAAATGACTCTGAGGTACACGCCTAATAGCTGGAAAAAAGTAACTAGTAAGATGAGATGAGGTAAAAAGGGAGGTGAGGAGATGGGAAACCAGATTAGACGAGAAGAGAATCTGATAGAAATTATTACTTCATTTTCGAGAGTAGACTTGATTTGAAAGCAATGGAAGAGGGATTTGATGTATTTTTTTAGAGATTTTAAAAATATGCTATATCGGCACATTTTACATTACAGATTAGCTTTAGATACTCTGTTCGATCGTACATGCAGGTCGTTTGCTGAATTCGTCTTTTGTTAATTGATTTTTTGTTGATCGTATCTGCTCACAAAATGTTTGCAGTCTATAAACAACAGTGGTTACAAATTCAATTGATTAGTAAATCGATAGTTCAATTGATGAGTTTTGATCAACACTACTTATTTGTCCATTGTTTCAATGAAAACCCTTTATTTAATAGATATCACTGATATACATTTCCATGTTTTTTTATTATACCACTGTTCTACAAACTTACCTGGTAATTCTTCACTTATTAAATCATAAGACATCCATAGCTTTTTCAGGAGTACTGCCATTACTGTTAAGAACAAATTAATAAATCTTAAAAGTTAATCGATTAAACGTATTAACTTTGAAAGTATTCGATTTTACAGCGTAACCAAGCACTTTTATTAGGTCTTTACCTATGAAATTGCAGATTTTATAACCAGCATTTTCAGATTTAGTTATCTGTGGTATGGTGCGCAAATCAAAATTCAAATTTTTGTTCGAAAGCCGTGTTATTTTAATTTCACATTCAGCCATTTAATTTTAGATAGTGTTTTGTTTTTGTTAAATTGTAGTAGTTATTGGCGCTATGGATAAACTGAAAATTCGTACAATTTTCGAATATGAGTTCCTACGTGGAAATACTGCTCCGCAAACAACACGAAACATTAACATGTGTATGGGCCTAACACTGCTTGCATAAGTACGGTCCATTATTGGTCCAATCGTTTTAAATTTGGAAATTTTGAGATGAAGAACGAGTCTCACAGTCGATTGGTATCGTCGACAACGACGAATTGAAAGCGATAGTGGAAGTGGATCCAACTCAGTCTACGGCTGAGCTTACCACAGGAATTTGAGTTAGTGTCAAAACAACATTGAAGTACTTGCGTCAAATCGGGAAGATAAAAATGCTAGATAAGTTTGTGCCACACGAACTAAGCGACCAACAGAGAGACTTAAGCGTCAAAGTATGTATAGTACCTACTAGTGGACCCAGGTAAAGCAACTAATCAGTACGGTAAAAAAAATTACTCAAAGGAAGATAATGGAGAATGTCTGGGGGACCAGTGCCGGACTTGTACATCACAGTTTCTTACCGAATGGCACAACAGTGACGTCAGATGTCTATTGCTAAGAATTGCAAACAATGATGGATAAAATCGAATTTCAACAATCAAGACTGGTCAATCGCTCTTCCCATTGATGTTCCACGACAACGCGCGAGCTCACACTTCACGATAGACCATCGCAAAGCTACAATAGTTACAGCTGGAAGCTCTCCGTCACCCATCGTACTCACCAGATCTTGCCCCAACAGATTTATACTTTTTTTAAATTTAGAAAAAAATTTAAGTGGGAAAAGTTCAACACCCGAGTGGCAGTACAAAACGCTTTCACTGACTTCATCGCCTCCCATCCGGCAGACTTCTACAGTAAAGGGATAAACAAATTGCCATCAAAACTCTTCTTCTTTAGATATTACCATTTCTGCTATATTTATTGTCACTCGCTTCCTTTTTTATGCATGTAGTCTACACCTTTAAGTATAAGTACAGTAACCTATCTTCTTGTGCTATATCTGTATATGCTATTTGTGGTGTACATTATGTTGGTGTTCTAAATAAAAAAATAAATAAATAAATAAATAAATAAATAAATAAATAAATAAATAAATAAATAAATAAATAAATAAATAAATAAATAAATAAATAAATAAATAAATAAATAAATAAATAAATAAATAAATAAATAAATAAATAAATAAATAAATAAATAAATAAATAAATAAATAAATAAATAAAATGGCAAAATTATATTAATTATTGAGCCAATACTTTGATAAGCTGAAATAAAAAAATACCACATTTTTTAAATCTTAAAATTTTCATACAAATCTCCATTTTCATAGGTAAAGACCTAATATATTTTATCCATCTTCCTTTATTTAAGAAGACTCATTACTTCATTGGACAAATATTTGTACATAAAAACGAGGGTTTTGTTGATAATTTTACTAAGAGCTTTTCCATAAATCCTCGTCCAAGAGTTCCAAGTTTGATTTTTGCACGCTCGATGACCAACTGCATGAAAAAGTTTGTTAATAAGTTCAACAAATGGGTTTGGGGCCGTGCTGCACTAGTGCAATTAAAAAGTTACATTAGGGTAACAGTTCGTAAAATATACACTTACCTAGATATTTAACTTATACTTAAACTGTTACATGAAAATATGTTAGTCTGTTATATGATATTTAATCTTTTTGCTATCGGGACGTCTGCACCTAAACAAATACCAAACACAAACGAAGTGACTTGAGTGATTAAGTAAGAACAGGACTTTGTATTTAATTATTATGCATTGTATTATGCATTTATTGCATTATACATTTCATTAAATCGGAAATAAATTATCATTCATTAAAATTTTAGGATTTAAATACTCTTTACTTAGGTACCAAGTTTATTGAAAATAAATACATGTGAAAATCTTGTAGGGTACCTATACCAATATACGATATACCGCATAAATTGAACGCCTAGCAAAACTATTAGCATAAGTTCAATATTTTTTGTAACCATTAAGAATCAACGAATGTACGTTGTCTCTGGTGAAGCACCTAGGGCTTCATTTATTAAATTTGGTTTTTTGTTAAATTTTAATTGTAAGAAAACAACTGAGTGCAGCTAGCTCGCTGATTACAGTGCTACCGCCGCCAGATGGTGCTAAGAGTCTTAATTTTGTCAATGAGCAATAATTGCTACGTATAGCCGCGTACGGCACTGTGATTGCGTCGAGTGAACGACTGATTTATAGTCCATTCATTCTAGATTTCAATTTATGGGCGAAACGGCAATATTTATAATTTTGTGCTGTAAACTGCTGCTATGTTCTACCCTGTGGTTGTACCTATAGGTGAGTTTACATTAAAAAAATAAGTCGCCACCTCCCTCCCCATCTGCAACCCTCTCCCCAAAAGTTTACAGATTTTCTTGATATTTAGAAAAAAATATACAAGCTAGAACTAAATGGTGAAGGAAATGAAAGGTGTAAATTATTTATTGATAAATTAAATTATCTATAAATAAGTCCCTACATTCATTTTCGAATTATAGGTTTCAAGTTATGGTGCGTTTAAGTTTAATAAAAATCTGCGCTTAGCAAAAATCCAAATTTAATAGGCGGAAAACAATAATATTTCGTATTTAATACAAGAAATGAGTTATAATCATTATGCTATAATCATTAGGATCTTTGTAGAAACAACAGAATCAAAAACAATCATCTTTAAAATTTGTGTTGTTTTGTCTGTAATGTTTAACCGTAAATCATGCAAAAAGTACTAAAGATAACTGAATTCGGTTTTTAGTATTGTTGGAGATCTAACTTAAAACTTGGCGCTTGTTTTGTTGTGATACGTTGCTTAGAAGCTGAGATTTTACAAATTCCAACATCGTGAGCATAATGTCATCATTACTGCCCACGTTTATGCCCACGACACATAAAATTGTAAAATTTCTGCTTCTAAGCAACGTATCACGACAAAACAAGCACCAGGTTTTAAATTAGATCTTCAAAAATACAATACTGACAACTGAATCTAAGTTACTACAATACTTTTTGCATTATTTGCGGTTAAACATTATAGACAAAACGACACTTTTGTTCTAGTTCGAGGGGAATATGACGACACAGATTTCACCAGACAGTGATATGAGGTAGCCAGTGGGGAAGTAACCTAGACTGTGCACTGGTCTGGATCAGTTGTCAGCAGAAGGTCCAGACAATTGGCTGTGTGGTCATCGATATCAGGTACCCCCAGGTAAAGTCCCCCAGAAAGACTAGCTGAGTCATAGGATGCTGACGAAGGGAAGTATGTATACTAATATTATATAAATTAAAATAATTATTATACTTTTTTGGAAAATTATGCAATGCGAATGAGCCTGTCGGCAATTTGCCACTACGCTTTACTAGCTACCTTGCTCGCCTCACCCTCGCTACCCACGGCCTGCCATTCCAGTGAATTATTTATTTATTTATTTTAAGGTCCAGCAAAGCAGGATACACAATTATTACTCCATAACTCCAAAACTGGTTCGCACCGAATATCAGTGCTGTGGTTCTCCACAGCAATTACTGAGTGCGATCCTTTTCCATAGTGCTTACAGCAGCTTAACTATAATCTTATTGTTTTAGTTTTTTTTTTTATACCCATATCTGCTTGTAACTTGGAATAATGTATTTCTTTCTTTCTTTCTTTCTTTCTTTCTATATCCAGCTAATTTAATTCTAAAATCGTGTTACCACAATTATAGGTGAACACAACATGCATCAATTTAGGATATTATTGGGACATTTTGTATTTTGTCGGGACTCTGTCTCATCATATGAAATGTCGGAACAATGCATACAAAACCCGACCATCTGACAACCTAGTGCAGCTAAATTGCTCATTAGAGTGCTACCTAACGCCGCTAGATAGTGTTAGGGTGCCTTTCCACCAGATATGTGCTATGCAGCTATGTTGAGAAGATGTGAAATCTACGCTACGAAAATATGTGACGGTTTCCACCAATACTAAGCTACGTAGCTGTGCGAGGAAGATGCGCTATGAAGATGTGCCGCCGCCGCGCCGCAAAGTAGCTGCACGAGAAAGATGCGGGCATACTATAGGTACTCTGCTCTGCACATAGCTACACCACTCGCGACGGCCCATAGTAGGCATCCATAGCACGCATCCATAGCACGCATCCATAGCACGCATCCATAGCCCACACCCATAGCACGCATCCTTCCATATAAAAAACATATATTAGTTGAATCCGTTTCCACCAGTACACTAATGAATATGATTGGTGGACATCAAACACATCCATAGCATAGCTGTCTCATCATATGAAATGTCGAAACAATCCATACAAAACCCGAGCATCTGACAACCTAAGTGCAGCTAGATCGTTTATTAGAGTGCTACCTAACGCCGCTAGATAGTGTTAGGGTGCCTTTCCACCAGAGATATGCTATGAAGCTATGCTGCGAAGATGTGAAATCTAAGCTACCAAAATATGTGACAGTTTCCACCAATACTAAGCTATGTAGCTGTGCGAGGAAGATGCGCTATGAAGATGCGCCGCCGCCGCGTCGCAAAGTAGCTGCACGAGAAAGATGCGGGCATACTGTGGGTACGATCTATCGCAGCTACATTTCAAGTTTTTTAAGTGTAACATTTTATATTTTCATGTAGGTACAGGATTTTGAGTAATGATGATCATTTGTATCTGCTAGGAAATTAAACAATGAACATACATAATACTTTATTTATAAATATTTACTCTTGCGCTGGTTATCATACTTGCTATTGGTGGAGTTGACTCCGTTTGATCTTCCATTTGAATGATTTTTATTACTGATTCCATTCTTAATCATATTCGGAGTTAAACAGCCGTTAACGCCATTGTTATCCATAATGAGAATTACCTTGCTACCGACAGACGGTGCGATGCTATCATTTACTACTTGACTGATTTCCTTGTTGCTATCCTGCTTATTTCCTCGTCTCTTAATGTAACTCCGATAATAAAACACAGAAAACATATAGATGAAAGTAACTGCCTCAAGTATAGTTACCAATTTAAAACCAATTGCATAGCTGCAGGGGTAAAACAAGCTGTTGACGGTGTGAATCAAAACAGTGACGAACTGTACCTGAAAGAAGAAAAAAGTATGAATGGTGTCTCAGTTGTGATAACATGTTAGGTACTAGATAATTCTTCTAAAAAAATAAACGACTTCAAAATGAGGGATACTCATGATATCTCAAATTTAAATGTACCATATTATGACAAGCACCAGCATTTGAATATAAAAAGAATCATCAAAATCGGTACACCCAATAGAAATTGAGCGGTAACCAATGATATTATAATGTTCTAGGAAATCGCCCTAGCTTCGCTTCGGAAAAAATAGTAAAAAAAATATAATATAGCCTATGTCACCCGGGGATAGTGTAGCTTCCTAACAGTGAAAGAACTTTTCAAATCGGTTCAGTAGTTTCGGAGCCTATTCAATGCAAACAATCAAATCTTTCCTCTTTATAATATTAGTATAGATAAGTGTATAAAAGAGGGAGGTAACCACAGACATGTATCTAGAGTCTATGTCTGTGGAGGTAACATACATAAAAAAACAGTCGAATTGTGGACCTGCTTCTGGCTCTGAAGGCGGTTAGAAATATATATTATCTGATCTAATTTATTTTTATAGCAGGTTTTTGTCAGAAAACATTGTGTAAGTTCGAAAAGATTTAATTTTTTTTTATTAAGGCGTGGATAGAAGGGGCGTCTTCTGATGTCTTCTTCCTATGCTTGCATATTAATTTACATATTTACGCATGTGTGCTATAATAAGCTTGCTTGTGTTAAGCAAGTGTATACACCAAAGAAAGCATGCTATTTTAGGTATGATAAATATAAATTAACAGTTAAAATAATCAATAAAGACATCTTGTACGTACTGTGTACTCATGTACTTTGTCTGCTATTGATCTTTGTGCTTAGGGGTAGTCGAAAAGCATAACTTTTAAAATACTTACAATTTGCATCATGGTTAGGTATTTCTTCCACCACAAGTACTTCCGATACTGTGGTCCCATTCCGGATACTAAGTAGTACATATACATTACCACGTGGATGAAAGAATTTATTGTACCAACGATCACAGGCTGTCCACCTGGAAATATATAAAACACAGTTATTATATAGCCAGCTTTTTATGTGAATTTGCAAAAAATGGTTGTACGGATGTACTTTATAGATTTCGAAACTATCCAACCGATATGCCCCAAAATAGTTTCATTTGAAAGTCAATAATGCGAAGGTGCTTTTAAGACCACTAAAACATTGCATTAGGCACATTTTCGATTGTGACTTTTCCAATACTAAAATTTTTAGCGTAGTGGAACACGCCAGATGTCCATTAGTTATGGGTCACCGGTAGCAATCGCCCGCAGAAATTATCAACACCAAAGGCATAACCGATGTATTAGCGTTCAAGAAACAAGAGTAAAGAATTTCGCTTAAAATATTTTCTGACTGTTTGAGGTTACTTATTGTAGCCGTGGTCTAGTGGCATCTAAAGTATGGTAACACTTAGCATTTACATTTTTTTTTCACATAGGAACATGAATAAACCTGGCAAGACAGATAGTAAACATACAATAATTTTGGGGAGCTTGTGTTAAGAAGCGTATTGATGGGCTCTAATTCCTCAGTCTTAGCCAACAATGAAACAATGAATAGGTACGGCACAGGCTGAAAGTAAGGCCTTTAGTTAATTACCTGGAACATATTTAACAGCAATCCACGAGACGATAGGCATGATAGTATGATGGTATAGATGCAGAAAAGTAATTTGCCTATAAGACTTTCTGAGCACGAAGAATACTGTGTCCAATAACTCGACAAGTTTAACTAAAAAATATACTTGAAATACTGAAGCCACCTAGAATCGCAAAATTATTTGAATAGTTTAACGTTAACCCAATATTCAGGACTGAATATCGAGACAGAATTTTAATTCAATAATTTTCAAATACTTCATCAATTCTATCGTGAGGTTGCGAGATTCTTTTAAAAACTTACATAAAGCTTGTTTTTACTAGATACTTCTTCAGGTCCTTCGCATTGAAAATTGTAGTTACCCGAAAACAAATATGTAGAGCCCTGAAAAAATATTGAAATATAATAGGCAACTGGTAAGAAAAGAAAGTAACTCTAAAATTTTTGGAAGACTTCTCCAAACTCCATAACTTATATATGATTGCATCAATTCAAGGTCGTGCGTTCGCCAGATATTTGATATAACATGCATGGAGCAGTCATAAGAAGCATTGACCGAGTAACGCAACAGCGGGCGTGGTCGGTAGTTGGATGAGAGACCCCTGTTGGCAAAAATTTCTAGAGCATTTTCTGTTTTGGAGGGCACTTAAACCCGTTCCGGGCTCGATCCCGGTTCCTATCGTAAGATTCTATGGTAAACTTCTGACACTGGATTTGCCACTAACCCCTCTACACAAGGACACCCAATCCACACTAGAACAGCGTAAAGGCTTTTAAGACGCGTCGGCGAATCGTTTACCAGTTGGTGTAATCATCAATTCAACCAAATACGTCCCTACAGTTTACGTAATTTTTTTTCTTTTCGTATGATATAATGCCTTCGTAGCGCGAAGATTGATTCAATTACTTATCACTTAAGACATTGTCGGTAAATATTAAATTACTTACAATGAAAACCATGTATAAACTTATTAACACTTGAAATATGTTGTAGATCTGTATTATCATTTCCAGTTTGTAAGGAGGTCTGTTTTTCATTATTCTTGGTCCAATCGAAATGCAAAATAAGTTGTAGATAAATAAAATTGTGAGGAGCGGTATGGGACTCGCCATCAATATCCAGTCTTTTGTGAGAGGATCTGCAAAAATGCTGATGTTATTTACTTTTATAATGTACAAAGATGATATGTATAAGAGACACCAGGTTTCGATGTTTGGATCTTATATCTGCTTTCTTGTAATCAGCTCACAAACGAGCAGTTGACCTTCCTCATGTTAAGTGGTTACCATCAAACGATCCATATAATATATTTTCTCACAAAACCTTACACCCTATGTGATTTGATGCATGCTCCAAGATTTTTCAACCTCTGCGCTCCAGTACTAAATTACTTTTCCCTCGGTGATAGACAGAAGGCGCTAGTTCTCGTTTACAGCAAAGACACTTCTCATCGTGTCTCGGTTAATGATTCAGATAATTTAGAGCAAATAGATCATCTTCTCAAGAGGACAGTTCTGTGCTCTGTAGTGGGCCATTAATGGCCTGAAGTCACAAAGGTCATACCACCTTATGAAGAGCAGTAATGTCCTTGGATGAGCATGGAGCGGCAATATTATCATCATCATCACAGCCCATATGTGTCCCACTGCCAGGATCAGGTCTCATAATGTGAGGAGAAAAGACCATAGTTTACCACACTGGTCAAATGCAAATTGCCAGTGGAATGCTCATATTGCCTATACAAATTTTCTGCACGAAAAAAGAAGAAGCACAAAGTAATTGTGATTGCTGTATACTTGTAGAGCATTTTCGTAATATTAGGTTGAATGGATTTTATTATCTATGTTTGTTAATATATATTTCTCTGTTATGAAAATCATAAGTTTAATATCCAAATTCACTTGATCTATCTATTATATATTTCTATAATAAAACTCAACTGTCTGTCTGTCTGTTTGTCTGTCCGGGCATCACAATGTGAAAACCTTTGAACGGATTTCGATGAAAATTGGTGAAGTTGTTACTAATACTCCGGGTCATATTTTACGAAACTTTTTATTCCGGAAAATTAAAAGATTTCCCTGGGAAACGGTATGAAATTTTGTATGGAATATTTTTAAAACATCCTTCCTTCCTTGCTTCATAAAAATTTTTAATATGTACTATGTAGATAGATATTGATAAAGCATTCTATATTGAATACTTTGTTTACTTCAGCTTGATAAAGAGACAATCAATACCTATTTAGATGATTAAAATAGACTGAAGTTATTGTATTATTTTAAACTAATTTATCTTTTTTATAATATTAGTATTATAAGTGAAATTAAAGTGTACTTACGTGATAGTTCCTTGAATAAATAATTGTAAATTTGTTCCATTCTATCCAAAACAAAGGTCATTTTGATTTATTCGTGACATAAAAAATTAAAAATGTATATCAACAAAGCAATATGTTGCTCGCTTCGGTAGCACACAGCTACTATTGTATGTAAAATTAGCAATCCTTTAACACGTTTAATAACAATGTTAAGTACCAACGTAGGTATTACGTACAAGTTTCATTTATTGATTTAATTACAATATTTATTTTTATTTCGCGTCACATCGCTTTATAAAAAAATAATTGCGTTGCAAAAATTTCTACATGTTTTGGAAAACAGAAAGTACAGAGAGTTCAACTAAATCAAAATACTTACTTATTTTAAGTTCTTAGCCAAACATTTTCATTGATATTTTGGAATAATAACGTCCTTAACGGGCAATCTGAGGCACTTTCATAGTTATGATAAACCTAAATATTTTCTTTCCTTCATAAACATTTTATGGGCGTATAGCCTCAACACCCAACGTCAGGAAACAATTTTATTTATAATACATTCAGAAAGGTACCCGCATCAAGTCCGCTTCAAACTTGACAAGTATACTTGATCATGTATGGCAATGTAATGTACAGAATTTGAAACTCTTTTCTACGAACGAAGTCATAATAATAGTATATGTGCAAATAAAGACTGTAGGTATTGTGTTACAGAATATATTATTATTCCTAGTGCTAAGGCGATGAAAGTCTTCTCTGTCAGACTGTGTGAGATTATTATTTAACCTGCTCTATAATTATTTACTAACTTAATTATAATTGTTATCTTCTACTGACCTATTTTGACAAAATGGACTTTTCTGGCGCCATCAAACACTTTTCGATTGCTTTTTCTTCCTTAACTGGCAACGCATCAGTGATGGCTTAGATATTTGGTGTTGCTAATGTCCATGAGTAACGATAGCCACTTACTAATCGTCATCTCGTTTGTGGCTATGGCCAGAAACAATAAACTTAACAAGTGCGAGTTAAACTCGCTTAAGAGAGGGTTCCGTTTGTTGATTATGTATTGTATTTACCGTTATTTTTCTATTTTATTGAAGTGAAACTTCTTTAGAATCGTTGTGATTTCAAACCGGATGCAACGGTAAAAACGACAGGTAAGAGACACAAATACAGACGAAGCCAGGAAATAATGAGACAGAAATATTCGTCAGTTAAAATAAATAAAAACGACATCGCGACAGTAAAAATGCTAAGTTGTATTCATAGATGACGCGAGGAATAAGATAGACGATTCGTTTTATTGCTAGATAGATGGCGCTAGCTGCTCATTTTACTCTTCATATTATGTTGAGAGATGGCGTTAGTTACCACTGTTTTCTTTTTATAATAAAATTCTTCAAATATGCCGAAAACGAATGCAGAATATTGTCGCGATTATCGAAAAAAATTTTTGAAGGTTTCACTTCTACCACGTGTGAATTGCACATATTTTTTTTATTTTTGTCGTTTTTTAACACCATAGAGTTTTTAAAGGTTTTCTTTTAATATTTAAGTAAAGAAATATACTCTGTATTTTTTTCTAAATTCTAGCGTCAGTGGTTTCGGAGATAATGGGTAATGGTCTAATTTTTGGCTTCAATTTTCGTTCTTTAATGAATAATTAAAAAATAATCCATTGTAGAACTGTGACAAATATATTTGGGATCCTAACAACAAGGCCTTTCGTTTGATATATCAAATGATACGGTTTGCAAAACAGTTTTATTTAATGTTGATTTTGTTCTTTTTTTAAATTCAATTGTTTATATACTTTATACCTTCGTCTTTGAGTCAGAAAAAGGTACACGAGTATCAAATGCTGTGAACGGCGGTTACCCAGACGTACAAGTGATCTTATAAGGGTTCCGTTGTTCGTTTCTTCGTACGAAACCCTAAAAAATAATACTATGACCTACTGTAAGTTAGGTATTACATAAGGTCAGGTGTATTTAAAATTGTGTCTTTCAAGTCACATCATTAGAATACAATCGATTCATAATCCTTAATTTAGCCACACGCTTCAAAACGTAAGACAATTTTGTTGTCTGTTTGGTTAAACGCGTGTAACTGTACTTGCTTGACGTAAAACAATATTTTTCGCATTGTCACTTTATGTACGTGGATAAAGGTTATTCATGGAGTGATCCTTAACTTGTACATCTAAGAATGACAACGTCACTACAATTGGATTAAAAATACGATTAAAATTGAATTTTGACGACCTTCTTGTACGATTCTTGCCGTTCCTCATCACCACCCATTTTTACCCGACTGCCAAGGAAGAGTTATGTTTTTCGCGCGTATCTTGTATGTATATATGTTTGTATGTATGTATTTATTATAATATATTTTATTACCTCGTATCTTGGAAAACCCTGCACGGATGTACATAATTAAGATATCGTTAGATTCGTCTTAATAACCAAAGTGTTCTAAAATAAGTAAAATTAAAAAGAAACAAATATGATGGCTGTGAGATGCCATTGTTTGAAGTATCAAAAAATAAACATAAATCGAATAATGCAATATGGGTATCAATTTAAAGAGCTCACCATAAAGATTTCAAAAAGATTGATGATAGGACATGATATGATTATATTATATCCCAATTTTACATGGTTGCTTGGGAAAAACAAACAAGATTTGATTGGTTGAGGAATGGACCCCGACTGTTAACCCTTCTATGATGTAGTTGTTCAGTATTACTTTTAACAACATTCTGACGACCCGTGTGGCGCAATGGTTACCATGCCGGATCGCCGCGCCAAGGGTCCTGGGTTCGATTCCCAGCGAGGCGGAAATTTGAATGATGAGTTTGAATTTCTGTTCTCGGTCTGGGTGTGAATGTCCTTGTCTTGTGTGTTGTCCATGGCACCCACGACACAGGGAATCCTAGTGTGGGGCTATGAGTGTGAAGCGTTATTTATTTATTTATTTATTCTAAATACTGGTCTTGTTTTTTTTTCGTTTTAGTTTATTTTACGCAGTCGGGTTTTTTGTTTTTTCAATATTTTTTTAAACGTTATCATTATTTTTGCTTGCTGTTGGGGCACCGTGGAATACCTACTCAGGTTGAAGAAATAAAATTCAGATGTCTGATCGCTCTCGCAGCTATCGGTTTATTAGTAGTGACGGTGAATGAAAAATCAAGATGGGCCACTCCCATTCAAGTGGCGCAGCGCCTGATACAATTAAGAGGCAATTGCACATAACAAATCTTACATCTTAACATACCCCCAGCCGTTGAAAGCTAGTCTTTCAACAAAGATCTAAAAGGGGACAAATTTTCGAAAATGCTCGACGAACCACGCCCGTAGCCGTTCTTACATCCGCTACTCTGCTGATACCATCCGTCCCTGGATGGAGGTGAACCACGCGACCCAGCTTCCACTTTAGCGGCGGCAAATTGTCGTCCTTGATTAGAACAAGGGAATTGAGCTTCAACGTGCCCTTACAGGAGCGCCATTTTACTCGTTGCTGAAGCTCGCTGATGTATTCCTTGCTCCATCTTGACCAAAAATGCTGGCGAAGTTGTTCGATACGTTGGTAGCGTGTCAGATGACGAACAGAGCAGTCTTCGATATCCTTGGCTGGCAGGGAAGTTAAAGGCCGTCCAATGAGAAAATGGCCAGGTGTGAGTGGCATCAAATCATCAGCATCCGAAGAGAGAGGCGTCAAAGGTCTAGAGTTCAGTATCGCCTCAATTTGAGTCAAAGTAGTGTTAAGCTCTTCGTACGTTAAATGACAATGTCCCAGCACTCTAATTAAGTGGTATTTTGTCGATTTGACACCTGCTTCCCATAATCCGCCCATATGCGGCGCATAGGCTGGTATGAAGTGAAATTTAACGCCTTCGTTAGCCAAACTTTCAGGAATAGAACTTGAATTATCTTTAAGGAACTTAGAAATTTCGTGAAATGTGGCCTACAAATGTTGTTCCATTATCGGAATAAATGTTGAGAGGTTTCCCTTTACGCGAAATAAACCTGTGGAGAGCCTGCAAATAACTGTGACTCGTCAAGTCACCCACCAATTCTAAGTGAATGGCTTTCGTCGTAAAACAAATAAAAAGTGCAATGTATACCTTGACTAGTCTACATCCACGACCCTGCCGACTAACAGAATTAATAGGGCCGGCATAATCTACACCTACGTTCTGGAATGGGTAAGCAGCTGGCGAAAGTCGGTCCGATGGCAAGTTTCCCATTTGCGGTACAATAGTTTGTCCCTTCATACGCTGACAAAGAACGCAGTTTCGATAAGTGGCTTTAGCAAGGTTCCTACCACCTAACGGCCAATAGGTCTCTCGTAAAGTTGCTAATAACATTTGAGGTCCAGCATGCATTAATTTAACGTGTTCTCCTTGAAATAAAAGTTTGGCAAAATGATGAGAGGACTATATTAAAATTGGATGTTTTTTCTCGTATGCGAAACTTGAGTTAGATAAGCGACCGCCAACACGCATTATTTTATCATCATCGAGAAAAGGATTAAGTTTTAAAAGTGAACATTTGTTAGGTAAACTATCATTGTTTAATAATAAATTATATTCAGGGAATGATTCCATTTGCGAATGAATTATAATGATATTTAATGACTTCTGCAAATCGTCAGTATTTAAATAACTAGACGACGCATTACGTCTTCGACACACATTTACGAAACGTAACACATATGCAATAACTCGTTGAAGTCTTAGCAAACTGGAAAAACGTTTAAAATTTATGAAATTATAATTGTTATCAACAACGGTTGAATGAAGTGAAACTTCCGACTTTACTTCTGGTAAAGATGCATGAGGTTTTGGAGGTGAGGGCCAGGAGTCCCTATCCTCTAGTAAAAATGAAGGACCAGTCCACCACATATCCAAGGATTTCATGGAGTTAATGTCTACTCCACGTGATATTAAATCTGCGGGATTATTTTGTGTCGGTACATGTCTCCATGTGGCTGAGCTGGTGGTCTCTAAAATTTCCGCGACACGATTGCGCACAAACGTGTTTAACTTAATAGGTAGCATTTTCAACCATCCCAGCACCACCATTGAGTCAGTCCAAAAGGTGACGTTAGAAACTGGAGCGCGTATTGAACCAACCACCTTCTCATATAGGCGAGCACCTACTAAAGCAGCGCATAACTAAAGACGCGGTATGGTTAACGGTTTTATCGGCGCAACGCGACTTTTGGCGACAAGTAACCGAACCTGCACTCCTTGCTCACTAACGCTGCGCATGTAGACACAAGCACCGTAAGCTTGTTCTGACGCATCAGTGAATATATGAAGCTCTAACAATTCATTAGACTCACAGACGACACGACGAGGGATCCTTAGCTCATCAAGCACTGGTAAGGCTTTAATTGTGTTATTCCAGGCTTTGCTGATGTGGTCTGGCAACAAATCATCCCATGACAGCTTTTCTAACCAAAGCTTTTGCAACTGGTGTTTCATGCGAATAACACAAGGCGATAATAGACCTAATGGGTCAAATATGCGGGCTATGACTGCTAGTATGTCACGCTTTGTAGTCCCGGGCTGCTGAGGGATACTTATAGGAAAACGCAGGTCATCAGATTGCGTATGCCAACAAAGTCCAAGTGTCTTCGCTACCTCAGTCTCTCCCATATTTAAATTGAGAGACGAGTGCATAGACGCGTCTGGAAGCAGGGTAGGCTCTTTGGACTTCCACTTCCGTAAAGGCATGCAAGCAGAAGCAAGAGCATCAGTAACCTTGTCACGCAAAATGATGGCTTTCTTAAGGTCATCCTCACCTGTCAGGAGGTCGTCGACATAAAAGTCATGAATGATGACCTCTGAGACCCTTTGATCAGCACACTCCAGACCAATTTGCTTTAAGCACCGCGTTGCTAAATAACCACCGTTCGCAGTACCATACGTTACTGTAGTCAATTGAAATGCTTTCAAGACACTAGATGGGTCGTCACGCCAAACAATTTGTTGCATTTGCCTGTCCGAGGGATGTACGGATACTTGCCTGTACATTTTCTCCACGTCCGCAGAAAGTATATATTTATAATACCTAAACCTCAGTAATATTGATAACAAATCATCTTGGACGGTAGGTCCTACCATCATTATATTATTAAGGGAAACTCCCGAAGTACTAGGCGAGCTCGCATTAAACACTACTCTTAATTTCGTGCTAGTACTATGTTCACGCAGCACCCCACTGTGGGGCATGAAGTAACAGTCGGTTCCTCTTCCTACGTTATTAATATCACTCTCGATCATGTGACCTAAGAGCAAATACTCAGACATAAAATCCTTATACATTTTATAAAATTCAGGACGATTCTGATTTCTACGCTCAAGTGATAGAAAACAACGTTTTGCTCGTTGCAATGAATCTCCTAATCTGTCTGTTGAGTCCTTTAAAGGAATCCTTACGCAGAAACGGCCGTCTTCCAACCGCGTAGTATTTTTAATAAAGTGTTCTTCACACAGCCTCTCTTCTTCAGAGTAGGCAGATGACTGATGGCGAACCTCCTCAAGTTGCCAAAAACGCGTTAATTGGTTTTGAATGTCATCACAATAATTAATTAAGGGTGAAGAATTATCATTAATTGACAATTTAACAAAATTACATTTAATAGGCGTGGAAGAACCCGACGATATACAGGGTGTCCCAGCGCGAAGTGACCGCCCGGTGTCTATTGATTATGTGGACAAAACTATCGACAAAAACCATTAAAGTAAAGGTCTTATCGGTTCGGTTTATTTTTTATTAGCTTTTTAATTTTTTTTTACAAAAACCTGACTTTTTGCACTGTTTTCAAAATAATTTTTTTGTTTTTACATATATTTTCATTCTGTTTTTTGTATTTAGTAGCTGTTTTAATAGTTTATCTATTAGAGGTATAAAATCCACCTTAAATTGAATACGACATTTTTTAAAAACAAATTAAGTAAATTTTTTTTTTTAAAAATTACCCTTTTTCATTGAATTTCGCTAAAAAGTTAGAAAAATGCCCTATGAATATTATTTTTTTATTATTTATTATTAAATAACATAATATTACCTACAAAATCTCATTAAAATGTTTGTAGTTATCTCAGTCATTTACCGAACTACAAACTTTTGAAGTATGCACCCTATTTTCGATAATAAGAAGAGTAGACTTTTAAAACCAGGCTAGTGGATCATTTAAGTGTCTTACTATCAAAAATACCTTTTGCCCTTTGATATAATAATTTTAAAGGTAAGGAAACAATAAAAACAAATGGAAATTTAAATCATTTATTTAAAAAAAAACAGTAATTCATTCATAACGTTTTCGAAACGACCGCCATTGGCATTAATATTAATACAAGGTTCAAAATGACATCCTTTGAGTGGTTCTTTGCACTTCCAAGAGGTTCGCTTCTATTTTTGTAGCATCAGCATCAATACTTTGTTTCAATTGAGACCTTGGAGGACCATGCTACTGGACCACCTGTCTCTCTTGGTCTCCTGATTTAACGCCTCTTAATTATTATTTTTGGGGTCAAATTAAACAAAAAGTGTATGCTCTGCCAATAGCTACGAGAGAACAATTGAAACAGAGGATTGATGCTGCTACCATAAAAATAGGAGCGAACATTTTGAAAGTGCAAAGAACCACTCAAAGGATGTCATTTTGAGCCTTAGCCTGTATTAATACCAATAGCGGTCGTTTAGAAAACCTTATGAATGAATTACTGTTTTTTTTTAAATAAATGATTTAAATTTCCATTTGTTTTTATTGTTTCCTTACCTTTCAAATTATTATATCAAAGGGCAAAAGGTATTTTTGATAGTAAGACACTTAAATGATCCACTAGCCTGGTTTTAAAAGTCTACTCTTCTTATTATCGAAAATAGGGTGCATACTTCAAGAGTTTGTAGTTCGATAAATGACTGAGATAACTACAAACATTTTAATGTGATTTTGTAGGTAATATCATGTTATTTAATAATAAATAATAAAAAAATAATATTCATAGGGCATTTTTCTAACTTTTGAGCGAAATTCAATGAAAAAGGGTAATTTTTAAAAAAAAAAATTTACTTACTTTGTTTTTAAAAAGTGTCGTATTCAATTTAAGGTAGATTTTATACCTCGAATAGATAAACTATGAAAACAGCTATTAAATACAAAAAACAGAATGAAAATAAATGTAAAAACAAAAAAAAAAATTTGAAAATAGTGCAACAAGTCAGGTTTTTCTACAAAAAAATTAAAAAGCTAATAAAAAATAAACCGAACCGATAAGACCTTTACTTTAATGGTTTTTGTCGATAGTTTTGTCCACATAATCAATAGACACCGGGCGGTCACTTCGCGCTGGGACACCCTGTATAGCCGCCGTTAACTGCCACAAACTAGCCAACCTAGTCTAGTTTGACAAAGTGTCGGTTTTCCGTCACCCAAAGATATCTTTTCCGGTCCTAACAAATTCCAAAAAACATCTGCGCCAATAATCACGTCAATAGCAGCAGGCGTATAAAACTTAGGATCCGATAACTGAATATCCGATGGAATATTTAAATTACGAACGTCTATTTGTCTCACAGGAATGTTATCGGTTATAGTCGGCAAGACGGCAACACAAAACATTGAAGCTCGGTACAGTAGTTTTCATTTAATGATTTAATGTGCACTCGACACATCTTTCCTACGCGTGAAACCGAATTATTTATTCCTTGGACGGACTTACTAACTTTAACGAATGGTAAATTCATGTGTCTCTGTAGTCTTTCAGTAATTAAACATGACGAGCTACCAGAATCAAGCAGCGCGCGAGCAGTAAACTCACGGTTATTGTTATCATATAACTTGATTTGAGCCGTCGATAATAGAACATTGCCGTGATAACTTGAATGCGACTGCGGGCTGCCGCCGTGCGTATGCGCAATGACGTTTGCCGAGAGGGCTACGGAGGTACCGCTTACGGGAGTGAAAGGATGAGCCGTGACCTTGACATTGTGATCGCTGCACTGAACGTCGTTAATAGTCGCTTCGACAATATCAGTACTGTTTTGTCTACGATCTGAAACATGTACAGTCACGAGCATAAATATATGACTATGGACACGTCAGCAATAATATCTGCCCAAGAATGCGTTCAATAATATCTGTCTGCACGGACGCAACAAAAATATCTAATATTCATAGACAGCATATTAAAGTGACGACAAAATTATCTGATAAAAAAGTGCATCAAAAAATTGTGACAACCGCTCAAAGCAAAAATATGTGACGACATTTATAGTCACAAAATAATGTGATCACTCTTAGAGTGCAAATATATGTTTGCCGTTTACTAATTCTACATTTCTGTAAGCATTTGCATTGATTCCTCAATCATAATTATGCATAAATATATGACGTTCAATAGTTGGCAAAAATATCTGATGATCTTTTATTTTTTATACTTTTGAAACGAAGTTCCTTATCGCGCGTTGTGAAAGGGGGCTAGACGGAAAATTTCGACACTTTTTGATTTTACGAATGACAACACTTTTTTTGAAGTGATTCACAGAGTTTTACAGAGATGTTACTGTACAATAGCTTTTTATTTTACACGCTTTATATTAGCTTCCCCTGTATGTTTGTTTGTCTGTTTATTTGTAACTTCTCTTTGGACTTGATTTTGACCCACTTCAAACGGTCAAATTTCTTTCAAACTTCGTAGAATTATCGAGGATCGATGAAGGTTCAATATTTAAAGAAAAAAAAAGAAAGAAAGAAAAACCTAACTACATGCTTTAATTAGCTTTAAATGGTCAGATTTCTTTCAAACTTCGTAGACTTATCGAGGACCGATGACAATTCAATACTTAAAGAAAAAAAGAAAGAAAGAAAGAAAGAAAAACTAATTACACGCTTTGATTAGCTTTAAACGGTCAGATTCCTTCAAACTTCGTAGACTTATCGAGAACCGATGACAATTCAATATTTAAAGAAAAAAAGAAAGAAAGAAAGAAAGGAAAACCTAATTACACGCTTTAATTAGCTTTAACTGGTCAGATTTCTTTCAAACTTCGTAGACTTATCGAGGACCGATGACAATTCAATATTTAAAGAAAAAAAGAAAGAAAGAAAAAAAAACCTAAATTTCATTTCACGAAATCAAACAAAAAAATTAAAAAATAAATAATAGTTTAAAAAAACTAAATAACACGCTTTTATAGAGAATCCAAGTAAAAAAAATAGACAATAAATTTGAATTAAGCGTGGGTGTTTAATTAAAGCGTGGGGTGCTTTTTAATATATTATCAAAATGATAATCCTTCTACTCATTGAGACCATGCACCTCACGCTTTTATTACAATTACACGATTCTTAATTCAAATTTATTTTCTATTTTTTTTAGTTGGGTTTTCTATAAAAGCGTGTTTTTTAGTTTTTTTAAACTATTATTTATTTAGGTAATTAAAAAACAGTTTGTTTTTGATTATTTTATTAACCAACGAAAAAAAAGGAGGAGGTTCTCAATTTGATACGCATATTTTTTTAATGTATAATGACGCAGCAATCGGCACAGGGTGGTCCGATTCTGATGATTCTTTTTTTAATGGATAGGATATGTCTTGAAGTTGCTGTTATTTTTTTTTGAAAAATTTTATTCCTACCCTAAGGTACGAAAATAGGGGATAATTGATTGTTCACCCACGGAATTTTTACCCGTTACCCCAATAATTTTGTACTGGAAGATCCAATTTCGACGATTCTTTTTTTATTGGATAGGTAGTGTATGTATAATAGCAAAAAAGCAAAGAAACAACCCATAATTGTCCCATTGCTGGGCTCGGGGTCTCCTCTCACAATGTGAGGGGTACAGGCCATAGTCTACCACGCTGGCCAAGTGCGGATTGGTAGACTTCACACACCTTTGAGAACATTATGGAGAACTCTCAGGTGTGCAGGTTTCCTCACGATGTTTTCCTTCACCGAAGCAAGTGATAATTAACTTGTAATACGCACATAATATTTGAAAATTAGAGGTGCGTGCCAGGATTTGAACCCGGGCCCCCGCGTTCGGGAGACCAACGTTCTAACCAATAGGCTATCACTGCTACTCATAACTACGCTACGCATAACTTTAAGGTATACGTGTATGTATACCTTGAAGTTATTCTCATTAAAATTTGGAAACAAAATTTTACCCCTAAAGGTATAACAATAGGGGATGATTGATATTTCATCTACTACTTTTTTACGTGGTAACTGAATCTACCACCCATTACTTATAAGTAATAACTTATATGTAACTGACTGTATACAGTACACATGATACATATTGGAAATTACCCCCAATATTTATAATTAATACTAGGTGACCCGGCAAACTTTGGACCACCTAATAACTCCCCCCTCTCCCTCCCCTGTCCCTCTCCCTCAACTGCCAGTTATAAAATAAAAAAGTAAGATATGTTCCTAAGGTTACATTAGAAAGTTATATAATAATTATGGTCCTAAGTTTTCAAAGAGATCGAACCTTATACTACAGCTATGAAACAGACAAATTTCTGAACGCACCTATAAATATTTGACGACCAAATGACAATTTGACAAAACGCATCAAATGTTTCACAGCTAGGAACATTTTGTATTGGAAAATTAAATTGTCGTTTTTAGTAATTCTATTACTTATTATTTATGTTTCTCACCGTTTAAACATTCCCTGAAGTTCTACTAATATTTCAAGATCAAAATTAGCCAAATCAGTCAAGTCATTTCGGAGTTTTAGCGAGACAAACGAACAGCAATTGATTTATATATGTATATAGATTAAAAAATTTTATAACAACTAAAAATTAAAAAAAAATATTACTTTTTAACAAAAATATACCCAGCGAAAAAAATGACTAAAATAAACCATTTAGTATTATAAATTAAGATCCTAAATTAATAGTAAATAAATAATTTTGATGAAAAAAACAAACTGTGAAAAGATGTGCGCCGCGCTGCTGCTGCCGTGTGCATCGCTTGCCGTTGCCGTTATTTTACGCTCCATGTAATTAATGTTGTCTGTTTGGCATGGTCTCAAAATTATTTATTTACTGTTTATTTAGGATCATAATTTATAATACTAAATGGTTTATTTGATTTTTCGCTTCTGAGTTTTTTTTGTTGGTTTAATTTTTTTGTTAAAAAGTAATTATTTCAATCAAATCACTCGAGCCATGATAAATAACTTCATAAATGTAGTCAAAACAGTTCACCAAACATTCACAAGCAAAAATCTCAAATGTAACACCGCGGCGAGTGGATAAAAAAGAAACTACCCACTAAGATATTTTTACCAATTATTGAACGTCATATATATTTATGCCTAATAATTATGATTGAGGAATCAATGCAAATGCTTACAATCTTAATGGGTATTTTATCTTTTATCCACTCGATTACAGGATGCACCGGATTAGAAAGGGTCCGGATTACCGCGGGTCCACGGATAAGGTACTAAAAATGTGAATTTTAATGAAATTAAACGTTTTCCTTAAATTTGCCGTATGTCATTACTTCCCAGAATTTTATCCTTTTCAATGACACTATCGAATGGTGTAATAATACAGGGAGTGTTTTTTTCAAAATCAATGGGTTCGATTCCTGGCTAGGAATATTTATTTTTCAAAAATGTAATGATGTAGTTTTAGTTTTAATCAAAATCGGTCTTGAGACTCCTTTAAGCATTTTTCGATATTCCTTATAGTTTTGGATTTGACCATCCTTGCACACTTGAAAAATTCACCCTGTATATCCTAAACTGTCACTTAAAATCAAAAATGATGAATGAACCTAAAAATCATTTTTGATTACCTATTTAACGATACCCCACTTGACGTAGTTCTTCAAATTTTGTTTTTTTTTTTTCATTTAGACAATTATGGTGTCTGGTTGTCCCTGTTTATTGTCATGATTTTAGTGACACTAGCAAGGTTAAGGCGAATCGATTGATGAAAGATTGATGTACATCAAATAATTGTGACAACCACCCAAAACAAAAATATGTGACGACATTAGTCACAAAATAATGTGATCACCCTCGGAGTGCAAATATATGTTTGCCGTCTAATTCTACGTTTCTGTAAGCATTTACATTAATTCCTCAATCATAATTATGCATAAATATATGACGTTCAATAGTTGGCAAAAATATCTGACGTAAATCTTTTATTTTTATGCTTTTTACCCGACTGCGCGACGCAAAGCAGGGTAATGTGTTTATCAGTCTATGTATGTTCCTATGTGCCGTCGCGTTGTAGAGACCAAACGGGTTGATCAATTTTGACGATTCTTTCATCAATCGATTCGCCTTAACCTTGCTAGTGTCACTAAAATCATGACAATAAACAGGGACAACCAGACACCATAATTGTCTAAATGAAAAAAAAAAACAAAATTTGAAGAACTACGTCAAGTGGGGTATCGTTAAATAGGTAATCAAAAATGATTTTTAGGTTCATTCATCATTTTTGATTTTAAGTGACAGTTTAGGATATACAGGGTGAATTTTTCAAGTGTGCAAGGATGGTCAAATCCAAAACTATAAGGAATATCGAAAAATGCTTAAAGGAGTCTCAAGACCGATTTTGATTAAAACTAAAACTACATCATTACATTTTTGAAAAATAAATATTCCTAGCCAGGAATCGAATCCGTTAATTTTGAAAAAAACACACCCTGTATTATTACACCATTCGATAGTGTCATTGAAAAGGATAAAATTCTGGGAAGTAATGACATACTTCCCAGATTTATCATGGCTCGAGTGATTTGATTGAAATAATTACTTTTTAACAAAAAAATTAAACCAACGAAAAAAAACTCAGAAGCGAAAAATCAAATAAACCATTTAGTATTATAAATTATGATCCTAAATAAACAGTAAATATATAATTTTGAAACCATGCCAAACAGACAACATTAATTACATGGAGCGTAAAATAAGGGCAACGGCATGCGATGCATACGGCAGCAGCATCACGGTGCACATCTTTTCACAGTTTGTTTTTTCATTAAAATTATTTATTTACTGTTAATTTAGGATCTTAATTTATAATACTAAACTAGGTTTTCGCGTGGGGCGCGCGCTGCTAAAGCAGCGCGCGTGCCTTTCTCTTCCGCAAAAGGTAAAATAAATAAAAAGTTTTTTTTTCAAAATTGTGATCGGTCTTGGAAATTTATTTTTCGATTCAGGGGTCTGTTTGCGACATATTTGACTTCAAACTACTATTTTTGGTTTGTCTATTTTTTTGGCACGATTAACAGAATATGAGAGGGAGAGGGAAGGGTTGAGGGAGAGGGAGAAGGAAAGGGAGAGGGAGAAGGTGAGGGAGAGGTAGACGGAGAGAGAGTGGGCGGGAGAGGGAGGGAGAAGAAGAGGGAAGGGGAGACGAAGAGGTAGCGGGAGAGGGAGGGTGAGACGGAGTGTGAGCGAGTGGAAGTTGCTGAGGGAGCGGGAGAGGGAGGGTCGGGAGGGGGAGAGAGAGGGGAAGGAAAGCGAAGGAGAGGGAGAGGGAGAAATTGATAGGCGTTACAAAGTTTGCCGGGTCAGCTAGTTGATAACAATAACTAATAATAACCCTTAATACTATTAAATGCCTCATACATTGTATTCACATTCAATGGACATACAATCTGAAATATTCGACACAAAATACATTTGTATGAAAATTCATATTTTTATATGGCAACACTGCAATATTTTTAGTCTGATGTGTACGATCAATAAGTACCAACAACCTCCTGATATATTGTAATGACATAAGATTGATGAAATGATTACATAAAAAAGGGCATTTGTATGAAAACTTTAATTTTTTGTATGGCAACCCTTAAATATTTTTTCACCATCATTTACAAACTGTTGTTTTCTACAATCGCCCCATACATTATAAGGCCATCAAATGAAGACAACCGCCTCAAATATTTGAAAAAAGAAAACATTTGTATGAAAATTATTATTTTTTGTATGGCAACAATGAATTTTTTTTCACCAGAATTCACAAAATATCAGTACCTACAAATGCCCCATACATTATAGTAGCGAAATATTCAATCCAAAAATAAATTTGTATGAAAATTATTATTTTTTGTATGGCAACACTGAAATTTTATTGTTTTCCCAAAACGAATGATTTAATTAAGAAATATCTTCCATACATTTCTTATACTCTTGATCTATAGTTTAGGCTCAATTACTCGAAAAGTGAAAAAAATTCTGGACTCCAGTGTTGCCAGTTTATTAAGATGAAAATGGTCAAATGTCATTACGACGACCACTTGAAATGTTTTGGTAAAATATTTTGATTAAAAATATTTTTCCTTCTACTTTTCATATTTTTGAATGGAAAGTCCAAAAAATTGTATGAACGAAGAAAAGAAAAACCAAACATGGCAACACTATTAGTCAAGTTACACAACCGCCCCATACAAAGCAACCCCCTCAAGTGTTTCCAACCTACTAATTTTTTCCTTCAAAAAATGCAATTTTTCGTACATTTTACAAAATGGCCGCCACGGAGTCCGCCATTTTGTCGAAAAAAAAAATATTCCCGAAATATCAAAATTGAGGACACTTTCAAAAGAAAACAAAAATAATATTACAAAAAAGTTGAAAAACCACCCCGATGCAACCCCACAAAGTCCCCTCTAAAATTTCAAAACTTTAAAGAAATATATCTCGGCGGCCATCTTGTTTTTTAATTTTTTTCTAATTTCATCGTATTAGTCGTCCCAAAGTTATTCGAAAATGACACCAATATTGGGTAGATGCTCACATAAATAAAAAAGTTGACAATCGCCAAGCGGCCGCCATCTTGAATTTTCGAACGGTCGGATTTTTCCCATAGTAACCATAAATAGTCAAGCAACTTTCCCATACATCATTATAACCCCCCACCAATACTTTCGGCTGGGCTACTCGAAATGTGAAAAAACGGGAAAAAAAAATCTAGCTCCCAGTGTTGCCAGTTAATTTAGATGAAAATGGTCAAATGTCATTACGACGACCACTAAAAATTTTTTGGTGAAATTTTTTGATTAAAAATGTTTCTCCTTCTACTTTTTATATTTTTGAATAGAAAGTTCACAAAAATGTATGAACGAAAAAAAAATCATCATACCCTGGCAACATTTCAGACCAAGACCCACAACCGCCTTATACAAAGTGACCCCCTAAAATGTTGCCAACCTAAAAATTTTTTCCTTCAAAAAATGCAATTTTTCGTACATTTTATAAAATGGCCGCCACGGGGTCCGCCATCTTGGCGAAAAAAAAAATATACCCCAAACGTCAAAATTGGGGATAGATGCAAGGCAACAAACCAAAAAAATTGCAAAAAAGTTTAAAACCCAACGCAATCCGACCCCGCAAAGTCACCTCGAAAATTGAAAAATTTTAAATCAAAATATCTCGGCGGCCATCTTGTTTTTTCAAATTTTTCTAAATTTTTCGTAACACTTTTCCCAACATTAGCCGAAAACGACACCAATCTCGGGTAGCTGCATAATAAAAAAAAAAGTTGATCATTTCACCTCGGCCGCCATCTTGGATTTTCGAAAAGTCGGATTTTTCCCATAGATCCGGGGGTGAACAAAAAATTCTCCCATACAAAGTACTCACCCCCCACTACTCCTTCTGGGAGATCAATTCGGGTTTTCGTAAAACGAAAAAAAAATTCCAGCAGTCAGTGTTGCCAGTCGACATCGACGAAAATGGTCAAATGTCATAGCGACGACCTCGACACGTTTGCATGTGTGAATTTTTGATTAAAAATATTGCTCCTTCTACTTTTCATGTTTTTGAATAGAAAGTCCAAAAAAATGTGTGAACGAATATAAAAAAAATAAAACCTGGCAATACTTTGGGTCAAGATACACAACCGCCCGGAACAAAGGGACCCGCTCAAATGTTGCCAACCAGAAGAAAAATGCACCCAAAAAATGTCGTTTTTCGTACATTTTTCAAAATGGCCGCCACCGCGTCCGCCATCTTGTCAAAAAAATAAATAGTCCCAAAATATCAAAATCGAGGATACCCTCAAGCGAATGCAAAAAAAATATCGAAAAAAAGTTGAAAACCCACCCCGATGCGACCCCACAAACTCACCTCTAAAATGGAAAAAATTCAAACCAAAATAACTCGGCGGCCATCTTGTTTTTTCATTTTTTTCTCATTTTTTCGTAATTCCCTTCCTAAACTTTACGAAAACCTCCAAAAACATTGGGCAATAGGCCATAAACAAAAAAGTTGACAATCGCCGCGCAGCCGCCATCTTGAAAATGGGAAATGTCAGATTTTTCCCGAGGTGTCGGGAGGAGATGGAGAACTTTCGCCATAGACAACAAAGTTGTATCTCGACTCTTTCTGGGAGAACAATTATATAGTTATCACGGTGGTAAGTCTAGGATTATATATTATAATAACTAGGTTTTCGCGTGGGGCGCGCGCTGCTAAAGCAGCGCGCGTGCCTTTCTCTTTCGTAAAAGACAAAATAAATAAATAGTTTTTTCAAAAATATAATTGGTCTTTGAAATTTATTTTTCGATTCAGGGGTCTGTTTGCGAAATGTTTGGCTTCAAACTACTACTTTTAGTTTGTCTATTTTTTTGGCATGATTAACAGAATATGAAAGGGAGAGGGTGAGGGTGAGAGGAGGGTGAGGGAGGAAGATGGAAAGGGAGAGGGAGGGAGGGGGGAGGAAAAGGGAGAAGGAGACGGTGAGAGAGGAAGAGGGAGGGAGGGGGAAAGGGCGAGGGAAAGGTTCTAAGGGGGAGAGGTAGGGAAAGGGGAGGGAAAGGGAGGAGGAGAGATAGCGGCAGAGGGAGGGCAAGTGGGTGGTAGAGGGGAAGGAAAGCGATGGAGAGGGAGAAGGAAAACTTGATACATTGTATTGGCATTCAATGGACAAACAATCTGAAATATTCGACAACTACTACTTTTGGTTTGTCTATTTTTTTTGGCATGATTAACAGAATATGAGAGGGAGAGGGAGTGGGAGAGGGAGGGGGTGAGAGAGAGGGAGAGGAAAAGAGAAAGCGAGAGGTAGACGTAGAGAGAGTGGGCGGGAGAGGGAGAGGAAGGGAGAGGGGGAGGAAGAGGGAGAAGGAGAGAGGGAGAAGGAGAGGGAGAGGGAGAAGAAGGGGGAGTAACAGGGAGAAGGAGAGGGAGAGAGGAAGAGGGAGACGGAGACGGAGAAGTAGCGGGAGAGGGAGGGAGGGGGAAAGGGTAAGAGGGGGAGAGGAAGGGAGAGGGGCGGGAAAGGGAGGAGCAAGGGGGGAGAAGGAGAAATTGATAGGCGGTACAAAGTTTGCTGGGTCAGCTAGTTGATAACTAATAGTAACCCTTAATACTAATAAACGCCTCATTGTATTGACATTCAATGGACAAAAAATCTGAAATATTCGACACAAAACACATTTGTATGAAAATTAATATTTTTATGTGGCAGCACTGTAACATTTTTCCTCCGATGTGTACGATCTATAAGTACCAACAACCTCCTGATATATTGTAATGACATAAGATTGATGAAATGATTACATAAAAAAGTATATTTGTATGAAAACTTTTATTTTTTGTATGGCAACCCTAAAATATTTTTTCACCATCATTTACGAACTATTGATACCTACAATCGCCCCATACATTATAAGGCCATCAAATGAAGACAACCGCCTCAAATATTTGAAAAAAGAAAACATTTGTATGAAAATTATTATTTTTTGTATGGCAACACCGAAATTTTTTTCACCAAAATTCACAAAATATCAGTACCTACAAATGCCCCATACATTATAGTAGCAAAATATTCAATCCAAAAATAAATTTGTATGAAAATTATTATTTTTTGTATGGCAACACTGAAATTTTATAGCTTTTCCAAAATGAATGATTTAACTAAAAAATATCTTCCATACATTTTTCATACCCTTGATTTATAGTTTAGGCTCAACTACTCGAAAAGTGAAAAAAATTCTGGACTCCAGTGTTGCCAGTTTATTAAGATGAAAATGGTCAAATGTCATTACGACGACCACTTGAAATGTTTTGGTAAAATATTTTGATTAAAAATATTTTTCCTTCTACTTTTCATATTTTTGAATGGAAAGTCCAAAAAATTGTATGAACAAAGAAAAGAAAAACCAAACATGGCAACACTTTCGGTCAAGTTACACAACCGCCTCATACAAAGTAACCCCCTCAAGTGTTGCCAACCTACTAATTTTTTCCCTCAAAAAATGCAATTTTTTGTATATTTTACAAAATGGCCGCCACGGGATCCGCCATCTTGTTGAAAAAAAAATTATCCCCAAAATATCAAAATTGAGGACACTTTCAAGGGAAAACAAAAAGAATATTAAAAAAAAGTTAAAAAACTACCCCGATGCGAGCCCACAAAGTCACCTCTAAAATTTCAAAACTTTAAAGAAAAATATCTCGGTGGCCATCTTGTTTTTTATTTTTTTTCTAATTTCATCGTATTAGTCGTCCCAAAATTATTCGAAAATGACACGAATATTGGGTAGGTGCTCACATAAATAAAAAAGTTGACAATCGCCGAGCGGCCGCCATCTTGAATTTTCGAACGGTCAGATTTTTCCCATAGTAAGCATAAATAGTCAAGCAACTTTCCCATACATCATTTTAACCCCCCACCAATACTTTCGGCTGGGCTACTCGAAATGTGAAAAAACGGGAAAAAAAAATCTAGCTCCCAGTGTTGCCAGTTAATCTAGATGAAAATGGTCAAATGTCATTACGACGACCACTAAAAATTTTTTGGTGAAATTTTTTGATCAAAAATGTTTCTCCTTCTACTTTTCATATTTTTGAATAGAAAGTTCACAAAAATGTATGAACGAAAAAAAAATCAACATACCCTGGCAACACTTCAGGCCAAGTCCCACAACCGCCCCATACAAAGTGACCCCCTCAAATGTTGCCAACGTAAAAATTTTTTCCTTCAAAAAATGCAATTTTTCGTACATTTTACAAAATGGCCGCCACGGGGTCCGCCATCTTGGCGAAAAAAAAAATATACCCGAAACATCAAAATTGGGGATAGATGCAAGGCAATAAAGAAAAAAAATCGCAAAAAAGTTTAAAACCCAGCGCAATCCGACCCCGCAAAGTCACCTCGAAAATTGAAAAATTTTAAACCGAAATATCTCGGCGGCCATCTTGTTTTCTCAAATTTTTCCAAATTTTTCGTAACACTTTTCCCAACATTAGCCGAAAACGACACCAATCTGGGGTAGCTGCATAATAAAAAAAAAAGTTGGTCATTTCACCTCGGCCGCCATCTTTGATTTTCGAAAAGTCGGATTTTTCCCATAGATCCGGGGGTGAACCAAAAATTCTCCCATACAAAGGACTCACCCCCCACCACTCCTTCTGGGAGATCAATTCGGGTTTTCGTAAAACGAAAAAAAAATTCCAGCAGTCAGTGTTGCCAGTCGACATCGACGAAAATGGTCAAATGTCATAGCGACGACCGCGACACGGTTTCCTGTGTGACAATTGTATCAAAAATATTGCTCCTTCTACTTTTCATGTTTTTGAATAGAAAGTCCAAAAAAATGTGTGAACGAAGATAAAAAAAATAAAACCTGGCAACACTTTGGGTCAAGTTACACAACCGCCCGGAACAAAGGGATCCGCTCAAATTTTGCCAACCCGGAGAAAAATTCACCCAAAAAAAGTCATTTTTCGTACATTTTTCAAAATGGCCGCCACCGCGTCCGCCATCTTGTCGAAAAAATAAATATCCCCAAAATATCAAAATTGAGGATATTTTCAAGACAACACAAGAAAAATATTGAAAAAAAGTTGAAAAACCACCCCGATGCGACCCCGCAAACTCACCTCTGAAATGGAAAAAATTCAAACCAAAATAACTCGGCGGCCATCTTGTTTTTTCAATTTTTTCTCATTTTTTCATAATTCCCTTCTTAAACTTTACGAAAACCTTCAAAAACATTGGGCAAAAGGCCATAAACAAAAAAGTTGACAATCGCCGCGCAGCCGCCATCTTGAAAATGGGAAATGTCAGATTTTTCCCGAGGTGTCGGGAGGGGATGGAGAACTTTTGCCATAGACAACAAAATCCCATCTCGCCTCCTTCTGGGAGAACAATTCTATAGTTCACTACGTGGTAAGTCTAGGATTATATATTATAACTAGGTTTTCGCGTGGGGCGCGCGCTGCTAAAGCAGCGCGCGTGCCTTTCTCTTTCGCAAAAGACAAAATAAATAATTTTTTTTTTTTTCAAAAATATTGGTCTTTGAAATTTATTTTTCGATTCAGGGGTATGTTTGCGAAATGTTTGACTTCAAACTACTACCGCATCAGGAGAGGGTGAGGGAGGGGGTGAGGGGGAGGGAGAGGGTAAGGGAAAAGGAGAAGTAGACGTAGAAAGAGTGGGCGGGAGAGGGAGAGGGAGGAAGAGAGAGGAAGAGGGAGGGGGAGGAGGAGAGGTAGCGGGAGAGGGAGGGAGGGCGAAAGGGCGAGGGAAAGAGTAAGAGGCGGAGAGGTAGGGAGAGGGAGGGCAAGGGGGAGGTAGAGGGGAAGGAAAGCGATGGAGAGGGAGAAGGAGAAATTGATAGGCGGTACAAAGTTTGCTGGGTCAGCTAGTTGATAACTAATAGTAACCCTTAATACTAATAAACGCCTCATTGTATTGACATTCAATGGACAAACAATCTGAAATATTCGACACAAAATACATTTGTATGAAAATTAATATTTTAATATGGCAACACTGCAATTTTTTTCCTCCGATGTGTACGATCTATAAGTACCAACAACCTCCTGATATATTGTAATGACATGAGATTGATGAAATAGCCTGAAATATTACATAAAAAAGTATATTTGTATGAAAACTTTAATTTTTTGTATGGCAACCCTAAAATATTTTTTCACTATCATTTACGAACTATTAAAACCTACAATCGCCCCATACATTATAAGGCCATCAAATGAAGACAACTGCCTCAAATATTCGAAAAAAGAAAACATTTGTATGAAAATTATTATTTTTTGTATGGCAACACTGAAATTTTTTTCACCAAAATTCACAAAATATCAGTACCTACAAATGCACCATACATTATAGTAGCGAAATATTCAATCCAAAAATAAATTTGTATGAAAATTATTATTTTTTGTATGGCAATACTGAAATTTTATTGTTTTCCCAAAACGAATGATTTAATTCAGAAATATCTCCCATACATTTCTTATACTCTTGATCTATAGTTTAGGCTCAATTACTCGAAATGTGAAAAAAATTCTGGACTCCAGTGTTGCCAGTTTATTAAGATGAAAATGGTCAAATGTCATTACGACGACCACTTGAAATGTTTTGGGGAAATATTTTGATTAAAAATATTTTTCCTTCTACTTTTTATGTTTTTGAATAGAAAGTCCAAAAAATTGTATGAACGAAGAAAAGAAAAACCAAACATGGCAACACTTTCGGTCAAGTTGCACAACCGCCCCATACAAAGTGACCCCCTCAAATGTTGCCAACCTACAAATTTTTTCGTTCAAAAAATGCCATTTTTCGTACATTTTATAAAATGGCCGCCACGGGGTCCGCCATCTTGTGAAAAAAAAAATTATCCCCAAAATATCAAAATTGAGGACACTTACAAGGGAAAACAAAAATAATATTATAAAAAAGTTGAAAAACCTCCCCGATGCGACCCCACAAATTCACCTCTAAAATTTCAAAACTTAAAAGAAAAATATCTCGGCGGCCATCTTGTTTTTTAAATTTTTTCTAATTTCATCGTATTAGTCGTCCCAAAATTATTCGAAAATGATACCAATATAGGGTAGGTGCTCAAATAAATAAAAAAGTTGATAATCGCCGAAAGGCCGCCATCTTGAATTTTCGAACGGTCGGATTTTTCCCATAGTAACCATAGATAGTCAAGCAACTTTCCCATACATCATTATAACCCCCCACCAATACTTTCGGCTGGGCTACTCGAAATGTGAAAAAACGGGAAAAAAAATTCTAGCTCCCAGTGTTGCCAGTTAATTTAGATGAAAATGGTCAAATGTCATTACGACGACCACTAAAAATTTTTTGGTGAAATTTTTTGATTAAAAATGTTTCTCCTTCTACTTTTCATATTTTTGAATAGAAAGTTCACAAAAATGTATGAACAAAAAAAAAATCAACATACCCTGGCAACACTTCAGACCAAGTCCCACAACCGCCCCATACAAAGTGACCCCGTCAAATGTTGTCAACCTAAAAAAATTTTCCTTCAAAAAACGCGATTTTTCATACGTTTTACAATATGGCCGCCACGGGGTCCGCCATCTTGTCGAAAAAAAAAATATAGCCCAAACGTCAAAATTGGGGATAGATGCAAGGCAACAAAGCAAAAAAATCGCAAAAAAATTTAAAACCCAACGCAATCCGACCCCGCAAAATCACCTCAAAAATTGAAAAATTTTAAATCAAAATATCTCGGCGGCCATCTTGTTTTTTCAGATTTTTTCAAATTTTTCTTAACACTTTTTCCAACATTAGCCGAAAACGACACCAATCTCGGGTAGCTGCATAATAAAAAAAAAAGTTGGTCATTTCACCTCGGCCGCCATCTTGGATTTTCGAAAAGTCGGATTTTTCCCATAGATCCGGAGGTGGACCAAAAATTCCCCCATACAAAGTACTCACCCCCCACCACTCCTTCTGGGAGATCAATTCAGGTTTTCGTAAAACGAAAAAAAAAATCCAGCAGTCAGTGTTGCCAGTCGACATCGACGAAAATGGTCAAATGTCATAGCGACGACTGCGACACGGTTTCCTGTGTGACATTGTTATCAAAAATATTGCTCCTTCTACTTTTCATGTTTTTGAATAGAAAGTCCAAAAAAATGTATGAAGAAAGAAAAAAAATATTATACCTGGCAACACTTTGAGTCAAGTTACACAATCGCCTGGAACAAAGGGACCCGCTCAAATGTTGCCAATCTGGAGAAAAATTCACCCAAAAAATGTCATTTTTCGTACATTTTTCAAAATGGCCGCCACCGCGTCCGCCATCTTGTCGAAAAAATAAATATTCCCAAAATATCAAAATTAAGGATACCTATAAGCGAATGCGAAAAAAATATTGCAAAAAAGTTGAAAAACCTCCCCGATGCGACCCCTCAAACTCACCTCTAAAATGGGAAAAATTCAAACCAAAATAACTCGGCGGCCATCTTGTTTTTTCATTTTTTTCTCATTTTTTCGTAATTCCCTTCCTAAACTTTACGAAAACCTCCAAAAACATTGGCCAAAAAGCTATAAACAAAAAAGTTGACAATCGCCGCGCGGCCGCCATCTTGAAAATGGGAAATGTCAGATTTTTCCCGAGGTGTCGGGAGGAGATGGAGAACTTTCGCCATAGACAACAAAATCCCATCTCTGCTCCTTCTGGGAGAACAATTATATAGTTCACTACGTGGTAAGTCTAGGATTATATAATATAATAACTAGCTTCATTTAGTGATTGTACCATAAGACGTAGTTCAATGCCGGATTCCGACAAGAGCACCAGGTCATCTGCAAAACGTAGGTGGTTGAGGTATTGACCATCGATATTTACTCCGTGTGTTTTCCAATCCAGTTTCCTCATTATTGACTCTAAAACGGCTATGAATAAGATCGGTGACACGGGGTCTCCCTGTCTCACACCCCTGTTAATAGGGAAAGCTGGTCCTATTTTTTCTAATTTTACTCTACCTGTATTGGTGTTATATATGTTCTTGATTATTTGTATGTATTTATTCTCTACTCCTTGTTCTTCTAGCGTGTCCCATATGCTAGCATGTGAGATGGTGTCGAAAGCTTTCTTGTAATCTATGTAAGCGATGTAGAGAGCTCTCTGTCGTTCATGATATCTTTCTATCAATAATTCCAAGGTATGAATATGGTCTATGGTAGAGAAACTCTTTCTAAATCCCGCTTGTTCTATAGGCTGGTTGTTTTCTAGTGTGCGACTTATTCTGGTTTTAATCAGTGAGGAAAAAAGCTTGTATATAGAAGGTAAAAGGCTTATTGGCCTATAGTTCGCGATATCGTGTGGGTCCCCTTTTTTGTAGATTAAGATTATGTTAGACTCCGACCATTGTACCGGTGTTTCGGTGGTTTCCAGTATGAGGTTAAACAGATAAGTTAGGGGCAAAGCAAGTTGCAGCTGTGCTATTTTTATAGCTTCGTTGCTGATATTGTCCGAGCCTGGACTTTTATCTAGTTTAAGCCTTTTGATTGCATCATTGATTTCGCTTACATCGAATGGTTTACTTGTGTTTTTTGTTAACATATCTTTGGTGACAGTGTTGTTGTGATAAGATGTGTTTCCGTGTTCTTTGGCGCTATATAAGGATTTGTAGAACTCTGTTGCTAGAATAATGACGTCATTTCTGTTACTAACTGTTGATTCTGCATTTTTAAGTCCTTCTATCCATGTTTTATGTGTACGTAGCTCCTTGAAGGCCTTTTTTGAGCTACCTGCTTGTAGTAGATGTTTTTCTATCGTGCTGTATCTGAATTGTGTGTAATCATATTTTATACGCTTTCCTACTAATTTATACAACGCCGACAGTTCGTTTTTCATACTTCTAGTTTTGTTTTTAGCCTTTTGAAGTTCTTGTCTCCTTGTCAATAATTTAACCGTGCGTTCCGACAGTATTTTGTGTGATTTTTTTGTAATTTTAGACTTCAGTCGGGCGCTTCGGAGGCTATGAGTAATAGCTTTTACAATTTTATCATGATAAATTTGTACTGTAGGGGTTTTATTGCAATCTAAGAGTTCTGGCAGATGAGTTATAATGCAATCTTTATAAGTCGCTATTTCGTCTTCGTTTTTCAAAGTAAAATTTTGGTGATTTTTATAGCCCGTCCTGCTCTTTTTGAATTTTTCAAGTGCTAGAGTCGCTCTGAGTGGTCTATGGTCGGAAGAAAAGTTGACATTTAGTACTTCAATGTTTTGAACCATAGAGGGGTGATTTGACAGTACGAAATCTATCTCATTTTTATGTTCTCCATTTGGCGATCGCCAAGTCCATCGCTGGTTTGGCTTTTTCTTAAAGTAGGTATTTAAAATTGGACTTTTGTTTTCTAGAGCGAATTCAATTAGTCTATGACCTCTTGAATTCCTTTCCCCATATCCATTTGGTTTCATTACTAGATATTCGTTCGGTTTCGGTTGTCCTATTTTTGCGTTAAAGTCGCCCATTATTATATAGACTCTGTGTGCTAAGTCGACGGCTTTATTTATATCGTTGTAAAATTTTTCTATATCCTCTTCCTTTGCTGCTTCGGTGGGTGCGTACACTTGTATGAGTGATATTTTGTTTCCCTGTATATTTAAATTTAGAAGAGCGACTCTATCTGTAATCCCCGTGTAGCTTTCTATGTTTTCCTTTTGGTTTTTCTTTAATAAAAAACCAACGCCATATTTTCCTGGTTGAAGTCCTGTGTGACATAGTATGTAATCATCGTAATCCTCTATTTTGGATCCTAATCTTCTTGTTTCAGATAGACCAATTATATCACATTTTACTTCTCTCAAAGCTTCCCATAACTCGATTAACCGTTCGTGGGATGACAAGGTCCTGACATTGTAAGACATTACATAGAGTTTATTTGTAGTGATAGGTAGAGTTTTAGTTTGTCTATTACTTGTTTTTTCTTCTGGAGGGTAGTGGTCATAATCTTCCACGGTGACCAGCCGGGTTGGAAGATGAGATTTATTTGTTCTTACCATTTGTGTAGTTATTGGGCAAGGAGGTATTAATTGCTATTTGTTCTTCCCTGTGTTGTCTTGCGTACCAGTTGAATTTTTATTTATTAGGAAGTTTAACATGCCCGTCTTTAAAACTTCTGAGTTGGTTGATGCTTTTTGTAGCCTCTCATGGCTGGGCAGGGCTTTGTTTTTCTTTTGTGTATTGTTCTGAGACTGGCTTTTCTCGGGTGATGCTGAAAGATTTCTTTTCTTGCTAACTAATGTTGTTGATTCATTACGATTTTTGAGAATTATTAATTTGTCATATTTTATTATTGCTAGGTTACCCTTTTCACGCTCGAGCTTTACTTGATCTTGTAATTCTCTCCTTTTCTTTAAAATATTTTGCGGATAGTCTTCTTTGATGTAGTAGCAGGTGCCATTTAACTTGTTTTTATTCTTGTAAATTTCAATTTTTTTACCAAGTGTTGTCAACGTTATTGTGACTGGACGAGGCCGTTCTCCTTTCTTCCCTATTCTTCTTATCGCTTGTACGTCTCTGTCTTCTAGTTTTATGCATAAGTATTTAAATATTATCTCAATAATCATGTTTACCAAGTGTGAGTATGATTTGTCATTTTCCTCTATTCCAAAAATTACTATATTACGTTCTCTTGCCCGTTTCTCCAAAAAATAGAGCCTCTTCTCCTGATTTTCAATTTTTTCGTTTAGATTGTCATACTTCTCTTCTAATAATTTGAATTTTTCTTCTAGTATTTTATTTATATTTTGCGTTACGTCTTCTCCACTTTTTAGAATAGTTTTTCTCTGTTCATTGAGTTCGCTTTGTATTTTCTGAAGGGCAGACATTACCTCTTCCATGTTTTTTCCTATGACAGGTAATATTTTTGCGAAAATAAAATAATATTTTGTGCTGCTGTCTGTTTATCTGAACTCGAGCGCCATCTAGGCGCTGAACATCCAATACTGTATCGATGGGCTTCAGTTGATGGCTGGTTAATTGACTTGTTAGTTCCGTGTCTCGACTATGGATGGCGCTGTTGGTTCCTGAACTGTACCGTGATCTCTGTAGCCGATAATTAACAGCTTGCAATCCGGCTTATTAGTTCTTCGCTTAATGGATAGATGGCATTATAGCAGAGCAACAATCGATGACAGTTCTGACCGAGATTTAAAATAACTCATTTAGATGATGAATATCTTGTTTTTTACTCGGAGCAGTTATATATTATCTGAGATAGTTCACTGTATTGATATATGACTTTTTTTTAACACTAATAGCCACTATTGCAAAGGTTTTAACTGTTTTCACTGTTTTGTCGTTACTGTAGAATTTTTGAATTTTAACACTTATTTTGTTCAATTACAACTTGGTTTTTATATTCAGAGCACGTATTTACACATTATTGTCCGTTTTCAACACTTTTCACAACTTATTTAGCACTATGACGATTTTTCCGCAATTTTTGAACACAGAGACACACAGAGACAATGTTTACTTGAGCACTGTAGCGCCCTCTCTCAATCTGAAATATTCGACTTAAAATACATTTGTATGAAAATTAATATTCTTATATGGCAACACTGCAACATTTTTCCTCCGATGTGTACGATCTATAAGTACCAACAACCTCCTGATATATTGTAATGACATAAGATTGATGAAATGATTACATGAAAAAGTACATTTGTATGAAAACTTTTATTTTTTGTATGGCAACCCTAAAATATTTTTTCACCATCATTTACGGACTATTAGAAACTACAATCGCCCCATACATTATAAGGCCATCAAATGAAGACAACCGCCTCAAATATTTGAAAAAAGAAAACATTTGTATGAAAATTATTATTTTTTGTATGGCAACACTGAAATTGTTTTCATCAAAATTCATAAAATATTAGTACCTACAAATACCCCATACATTATAGTAGCGAAATATTCAATCCAAAAATAAATTTGTATGAAAATTATTATTTTATGTATGGCAACACTAAAATTTTATTGCTTTCCTAAAACGAGTGATGTAATTAAGAAATATCTCCCATACATTACTTATACTCCTGATCTATAGTTTAGGCTCAATTACTCGAAAACTGAAAAAAATTCTGGACTCCAGTGTTGCCAGTTTATTAAGATGAAAATGGTCAAATGTCATTACGACGACCACTTGAAATGTTTTGGTAAAATATTTTGATTAAAAATATTTTTCCTTCTACTTTTCATATTTTTGAATGGAAAGTCCAAAAAATTGTATGAACGAAGAACAGAAAAACCAAACATGGCAACACTTGCGGTCAAGTTACACAACCGCCTTATACAAAGTTACCCCCTAAAGTGTTGCCAACATACTAATTTTTTCCTTCAAAAAATGCAATTTTTCGTATATTTTACAAAATGGCCGCCACGGGGTCCGCCATCTTGGAGAAAAAAAAATTAGCCCCAAAATATTAAAATTGAGAACACTTTTAAGAAAAAACAAAAAGAATATTATAAAAAAGTTGAAAAACTACTTCGATGCGAGCCCACAAAGTCACCTCTAAAATTTCAAAACTTTAAAGAAACGTATCTCGGCGGCCATCTTGTTTTTTATTTTTTTTCTAATTTCATCGTATTAGTCGTCCCAAAATTATTCGAAAATGACACCAATATTGGGTAGATGCTCACATAAATAAAAAAGTTGACACTCGCCGAGCGGCCGCCATCTTTAATTTTCGAACGGTCGGATTTTTCCCATAGTGACCATAAGTAGTCAAGCAACTTTTTTATACATCATTATAACCCCCCACCAACACTTTCGTCTGGGCTACTCGAAATGTGAAAAAACGGGAAAAAAAATTCTAGCTCCCAGTGTTGCCAGTTAATTTAGATGAAAATGGTCAAATGTCATTACGACGACCACTAAAAATTTTTTGTTGAAATTTTTTGATTAAAAATGTTTCTCCTTCTACTTTTCATATTTTTGAATAGAAAGTTGACAAAAATGTATGAACGAAAAAAAAATCAACATATCCTGGCAATACTTCAGACCAAGTCCCACAACCGCCCCATACAAAGTGACCCCCTCAAATGTTGCCAACCTAAAAATTTTTTCCTTCAAAAAATGCAATTTTTCGTACATTTTATAAAATGGCCGCCACGGGGTCCGCCATCTTGTCGAAAAAAAAAATATACCCCAAATGTCAAAATTGGGGATAGATGCAAGGCAACAAAAAGAAAAAATCACAAAAAAGTTAAAAACCCAACGCAATCCGACCCCGCAAAGTAGCCTCGAAAATTGAAAAATTTTAAATTTAAATATCTCGGCGGCCATCTTGTTTTTTCAAATTTTTCCAAATTCATCTTAACACTTTTCCCAACATTAGTCGAAAACGACACCAATCTCGGGTAGCTGCATAATAAAAAAAAAAGTTGGTCTTTTCACCTCGGCCGCCATCTTGGATTTTTGAAAAGTTGGAGTTTTCCCATAGATCCGGGAGTGAACCAAAAATTCCCCCATACAAAGTGTCTACCCCCCACCACTCCTTCTGGGAGATCAATTCGGGTTTTCGTAAAACGAAAAAAAAATTCCAGCAGTCAGTGTTGCCAGTCGACATCGACGAAAATGGTCAAATGTCATAGCGACAACCGTGACACGGTTTCCTGTGTGACATTGTTATCAAAAATATTGCTCCTTCTACTTTTCATGTTTTTGAATAGAAAGTCCAAAAAAATATATGAACGAAGATAAAAAAAATGAAACCTGGCAACACTTTGGGTCAAGTTACACAACCGCCCGGAACAAAGGGACCCGCTCAAATGTTGCCAACCAGAAGAAAAATGCATCCAAAAAATGTCGTTTTTCGTACATTTTTCAAAATGGCCGCCACCGCGTCCGCCATCTTGTCGAAAAAATAAATATCCTCAAAATATAAAAATCGAGGATACTTGTAAGACAACGCAAGAAAAATATTGCCAAAAAAATGAAAAACCACCCCGATGCGACCCCTCAAAGTCACCTCTGAAATGGGAAAAATTCAAACCAAAATAACTCGGCAGCCATCTTGTTTTTTCATTTTTTTCTCATTTTTTCGTAACTTCCTCCCTAAACTTTACGAATAACCCAAAAAAAATTTTGCAAAAGGCCATAAACAAAAAAGTTGACAATCGCCGCGCAGCCGCCATCTTGAAAATGGGAAATGTCAGATTTTTCCCGAGGTGTCGGGAGGAGATGGAGAACTTTCGCCATAGACAACAAAGTTGTATTTCGACTCTTTCTGGGAGAACAATTGTATAGTTCACTACGTGGTAAGTCTAGGATTATATAATATACTAGGTTTTCGCGTGGGGCGCGCGCTGCTAAAGCAGCGCGCGTGCCTTTCTCTTTCGCAAAAGACAAAATAACTAAATAGTTTTTTTTTTCAAAAATATTGGTCTTTGAAATTTATTTTTCGATTCAGGGGTCTGTTTGCGAAATCAAACTACTACTTTTGGTATGTCTATTATTTCGGCATGATTAACAGAATATGAGAGGGAGAGGGTGAGGGAGACGGAGAGGGAGAGGAAGAGGGAGGGAGAGGGAAAGGGAGAGGTAGACGTAGAGAGAGTGGGCGGGAGAGGGAGGGAGAGTGAGTGGGAGGAAGATGGAGAGGGAGACGGAAAGGGAGGACGAGGGAGAGGGGAGGAAGAGGGGAAGGAAAGCGATGGAGAGGGAGAAGGAGAAATTGATAGGCGGTACAAAGTTTGCCGGGTCAGCTAGTTGATAACTAATAACCCTTAATACTAATAAACGTCTGATTGTATTGACATTCAATGGACAAACAATCTGAAATATTCGACACAAAATACATTTGTATGAAAATTAATATTTTTATATGGCAACACTGCAACATTTTTCCTACGATGTGTACGATCTATAAGTACCAACAGCCTCCTGATATATTGTAAGGACATAAGATTGATGAAATAGCCTGAAATATTACATAAAAAAGTACATTTTGTATGAAAATTTTTATTTTTTGTATGGCAACCCCAAAATATTTTTTCACCATCATTTACGGACTATTAGAGCCTACAATCGCCCCATACATTATAAGGCCATCAAATAAAGACAACCACCTCAAATATTTGAAATAAGAAAACATTTGTATGAAAATTATTATTTTTTGTATGGCAACACTGAAATTTTTTTCACCAAAATTCACAAAATATCAGTACCTACAAATTCTCCATACATTATAGTGGCGAAATATTCAATCCAAAAATAAATTTGTATGAAAATTATTATTTTTTGTATGGCAACACTGAAATTTTATTGTTTTTCCAAAACGAATGATTTAATTAAGAAATATCTCCCATACATTTCTTATACTCCTGATCTATAGTTTAGGCTCAACTACTCGAAAAGTGAAAAAAATTCTGGACTCCAGTGTTGCCAGTTTATTAAGATGAAAATGGTCAAATGTCATTACGACGACCACTTGAAATGTTTTGGTAAAATATTTTGATTAAAAATATTTTTCCTTCTACTTTTCATATTTTTGAATGGAAAGTCCAAAAAATTGTATGAACGAAGAACAGAAAAACCAAACATGGCAACACTTGCGGTCAAGTTACACAACCGCCCCATACAAAGTTACCCCCTCAAGTGTTGCCAACCTACTAATTTTTTCCTTCAAAAAATGCAATTTTTCGTATATTTTACAAAATGGCCGCCACGGGGTCCGCCATCTTGTTGAAAAAAAAATTATCCCCAAAATATCAAAATTGAGAACACTTTTAAGAGAAAACAAAAATAATATTACAAAAAAGTTGAAAAACTACACCGATGCGAGCCCACAAAGTCACCTCTAAAATTTCAAAACTTTAAAGAAACATATCTCGGCGGCCATCTTGTTTTTTATTTTTTTTCTAATTTTATCGTATTAGTCGTCCTAAAATTATTCGAAAATGACACCAATATTGGGTAAGTGCTCAAATAAATAAAAAAGTTGACAGTCGCCGAGCGGCCGCCATCTTGAATTTTCGAACGGTCGGATTTTTCCCATAGTAACCATAGATAGTCAAGCAACTTTTCCGTACATCATTATAACCCCCCACCAATACTTTCGGCTGGGCTACTCGAAATGTGAAAAAACGGGAAAAAAAAATCTAGCTCCCAGTGTTGCCAGTTAATTTAGATGAAAATGGTCAAATGTCATTACGACGACCACTACAAATTTTTTGGTGAAATTTTTTGATTAAAAATGTTTCTCCTTCTACTTTTCATATTTTTGAATAGAAAGTTCACAAAAATGTATGAACGAAAAAAAAATCAACATACCCTGGCAACACTTCAGACCAAGTCCCACAACCGCCCCATACAAAGTGACCCCCTCAAATGTTGCCAACCTAAAAATTTTTTCCTTCAAAAAATGCAATTTTTCGTACATTTTATAAAATGGCTGCCACGGGGTCCGCCATCTTGGCGAAAAAAAAAAATATACCCCAAACGTCAAAATTGGGGATAGATGCAAGGCAACAAAGAAAAAAAATCGCAAAAAAGTTTAAAACCCAACGCAATCCGACCCCGCAAAGTCACCTCGAAAATTGAAAAATTTTAAATCAAAATATCTCGGCGGCCATCTTGTTTTTTCAATTTTTTTCAAATTTTTCGTAACACTTTCCCCAACGTTAGCCGAAAACGACACCAATCTCGGGTAGCTGCATAATAAAAAAAAAAGTTGGTCATTTCACCTCGGCCGCCATCTTGGATTTTCGAAAAGTCGGATTTTTCCCATAGATCCGGGGGTGAACCAAAAATTCCCCCATACATAGTATCTACCTCCCACCACTCCTTCTGGGAGATCAATTCGGGTTTTCGTAAAACGAAAAAAAAATTCCAGCAACCAGTGTTGCCAGGTAAAATCAACGAAAATGGTCAAATGTCATAGCGACGACCGCGACACGGTTTCCTGTGTGACATTATTATCAAAAATATTGCTCCTTCTACTTTTCATATTTTTGAATAGAAAGTCCAAAAAAATATATGAACGAAGATAAAAAAAATGAAACCTGGCAACACTTTGGGTCAAGTTACACAACCGCCCGGAACAAAGGGACCCGCTCAAATGTTGCCAACCAGAAGAAAAATGCACCCAAAAAATGTCATTTTTCGTACATTTTTCAAAATGGCCGCCACCGCGTCCGCCATCTTGTCAAAAAAATAAATATTCCCAAAATATCAAAATCGAGGATACCCTCAAGCGAATGCACAAAAAATATCGCAAAAAAGTTGAAAAACCTCCCCGATGCGACCCCGCAAAGTCACCTCTAAAATGGAAAAAATTCAAACCAAAATAACTCGGCGGCCATCTTGTTTTTTAAATTTTTTCTCATTTTTTCGTAATTCTCGTCACAATGTTAACAAAACACCCGAAAAACATTTTGCAAAAGGCCATAAACAAAAAAGTTGACAATCGCCGCGCAGCCGCCATCTTGAAAATGGGAAATGTCAGATTTTTCCCGAGGTGTCGGGAGGGGATGGAGAATATTCGCCATAGACAACAAAGTTGTATTTCGACTCTTTCTGGGAGAACAATTCTATAGTTCACTACGTGGTAAGTCTAGGATTATATATAATAATAAAGTCTAGGATTATATATTATAACTAGGTTTTCGCGTGGGGCGCGCGCTGCTAAAGCAGCGCGCGTGCCTTTCTCTTTCGCAAAAGACAAAATAAATAAATAGTTTTTTCAAAAATATAATTGGTCTTTGAAATTTATTTTTTGATTCTGGGGTCTGTTTGCGAAATGTTTGGCTTTAAACTACTACTTTTGGTTTGTCTATTTTTTTTGGCATGATTAACAGAATATGAGAGGGAGAGGGTGAGGGAAAGGGAAAGGGAGAGGTAGACGTAGAGAGAGTGGGCGGAGAGGGAGGGAGAGGGGGAGGAAGAGGGAGAAGAGAGGGAGAGAGAGGAAGAGGGAGGGGGAGACAGAGGTAGCGGGAGAGGGAGGGAGGGGGAAAGGGCGAGGGAAAGGGTAAGAGGGGGAGAGGTAGGGAGAGGGGAGGGAAAGAGTGGAGGAGGAAGAGGGAGAAGGAGAGGGAGAGGGAGAAGGAGAGGGAGGGGGAAAGTAAAGCGATGGAGAGGGAGAAGGAGGAATTGATAGGCGGTACAAAGATTGCCGGGTCAGCTAGTTGATAACTAATAATAACCCTTAATACTAATAAACGCCTCATACATTGTATTGACATTCAATGGACAAACAATCTGAAGTATTGGACACAAAATAATTTATTTGTATGAAAATTAATATTTTTATATGGCAACACTGCAACATTTTTCCTCCGATGTGTACGATCAATAAGTACCAACAACCTCCTGTTATATTGTAATGACAAAAGATTGATGAAATAGCCTGAAATATTACACAAAAAAGTACATTTGTATGAAAACTTTTATTTTTTGTATGGCAACCCTAAAATATTTTTTCACCATCACTTACAAACTACTGAAACCTGCAAGCGCCTCATACATTATAAGGCCATCAAATGAAGACAACCGCCTCAAATATTTGAAACAAGAAAACATTTGTATGAAAAATATTATTTTTTGTATGGCAACACTGAAATTTTTTTCACCAAAATTCACAAAATATTAGTACCTACAAATGCCCCATACATTATAGTAGCAAAATATTCAATCCAAAAATAAATTTGTATGAAAATTATTATTTTTTGTATGGCAACACTGAAATTTTATTGTTTTCCCATAACGAATGATTTAATTAAGAAATATCTCCCATACATTTCTTATACTCCTGATCTATAGTTAAGGCTCAATTACTCGAAAAGTGAAAAAAAATCTGGACTCCAGTGTTGCCAGTTAATTCAGATAAAAATGGTCAAATGTCATTACGACGTTCACTTGAAATGTTTTGGTAAAATATTTTGATTAAAAATATTTTTCCTTCTACTTTTCATATTTTTGAATGGAAAGTCCAAAAAATTGTATGAACGAAGGAAAGAAAAACCAAACATGGCAACACTTTCGGTCAAGTTACACAACCGCCCCATACAAAGTTACCCCCTCAAGTGATGGCAACCTACTAATTTTTTCCCTCAAAAAATGCAATTTTTTGTATATTTTACAAAATGGCCGCCATGGGGTCCGCCATCTTGTTGAAAAAAAAATTATCCCCAAAATATCAAAATTGAGGACACTTTCAAGGGAAAACACAAAGAATATTATAAAAAAGTTGAAAAACTACCCCGATGCGAGCCCACAAAGTCACCTCTAAAATTTCAAAACTTTAAAGAAAAATATCTCGGCGGCCATCTTGTTTTTTATTTTTTTTGTAATTTCATCGTATTAGTAGTCTCAAAGTTATTCGAAAATGACACCAATATTGGGTAGGTGCTCACATAAATAAAAAAGTTGACAATCGCCGAGCGGCCGCCATCTTGAATTTTCAAACGGTCGGATTTTTCCCATAGTAACCATACGTAGTCAAGCAACTTTCCCATACATCATTATAACCCCCCACCAATACTTTCGGCTGGGCTACTCGAAATGTGAAAAAACGGGAAAAAAAATTCTAGCTCCCAGTGTTGCCAGTTAATTTAGATGAAAATGGTCAAATGTCATTACGACGACCACTAAAAATTTTTTGGTGAATTTTTTTGATTAAAAATGTTTCTCCTTCTACTTTTCATATTTTTGAATAGAAAGTTCACAAAAATGTATGAAGGAAAAAAAAATTAACGTAACCTGGCAATACTTCAGACCAATACCCACAACCGTCCCATACAAAGTGACCCCCTCAAATGTTGCCAACCTAAAAATTTTTTCCTTCAAAAAATGAAGTTTTTCGTACATTTTATAAACTGGCCGCCACAGGGTCCGCCATCTTGTCGAAAAAAATAATATACACCAAACATAAAAATTGAGGATAGATGCAAGGCAACAAAGCAAAAAAATTGCAAAAAAGTTGAAAACCCATTGCAATCCGACCCCGCAAAGTCACCTCGAAAATTGAAAAATTTTAAATCAAAATATCTCGGCGGCCATCTTGTTTTTTCAAATTTTTCCAAATTTTTCGTAACACTTTTCCCAACATTAGTCGAAAACGACACCAATCTCGGGTAGCTGCATAATAAAAAAAAAAGTTGGTCTTTTCACCTCGGCCGCCATCTTGGATTTTTTAAAAGTTGGAGTTTTCCCATAGATCCGGGAGAGAACCAAAAATTCCCCCATACATAATATCTACCCCCCACCACTCCTTCTGGGAGATCAATTCGGGTTTTCGTAAAACGAAAAAAAAATTCCAGCAGTCAGTGTTGCCAGTCGACATCGACAAAAATGGTCAAATGTCATTTTGACAACCACGACACGTTTGCATGTGTGAATTTTTGATTAAAAATATTGCTCCTTCTACTTTTCATGTTTTTGAATAGAAAGTCCAAAAAAATGTGTGAACGAAGATAAAAAAAATAAAACCTGGCAACACTTTGACTCAAGTTACACAACCGCCCGGAACAAAGAGACCCGCTCAAATGTTGCCAACCAGAAGAAAAATGCACCCAAAAAATGTCATTTTTCGTACATTTTTCAAAATGGCCGCCACCGCGTCCGCCATCTTGTCGAAAAAATAAATATTCCCAAAATATCAAAATTAAGGATACCTCCAAGCGAATTCAAAAAAAATATTGCAAAAAAGTTGAAAAACCTCCCCGATGCGACCCCTCAAAGTCACCTCTAAAATGGAAAAAATTCAAACCAAAATAACTCGGCGGCCATCTTGTTTTTTCATTTTTTTCTCATTTTTTCGTAATTCCCTCCCTAAACTTTACGAAAACCCCCAAAAATATTGGGCAAAAGACCATAAACAAAAAAGTTGATAACCGCCGCGCAGCCGCCATTTTGAAAATGGGAAATGTCAGATTTTTCCCGAGGTGTCGGGAGGGGAAGGAGAATATCCGCCATAGACAACAAAACTCCATCTCTGCTCCTTCTGGGAGAACAATTCTATAGTTCACTACGTGGTAAGTCTAGGATTATATAATATAACTAGGTTTTCGCGTGGGGCGCGCGCTGCTAAAGCAGCGCGCGTGCCTTTCTCTTTCGCAAAAGACAAAATAAATAAATAGTTTTTTTCAAAATTGTCATCGGTCTTGGAAATTTATTTTTCGATTCAGGGGTCTGTTTGCGAAATGTTTGGCTTCAAACTACTACTTTTGGTTTGTCTATTTTTTTGGCATGATTAAGGGTAGACGTAAGAGGTAGACGTAGTGAGAGTGGGCGGAAGAGGGAGAGGGAGGGAGAGGGGGAAGAAGAGGAAGATGGAGAGGGTGAGAGAGGAAGAGGTAGCGGGAGAGGGAGGGCAAGGGGGAGGTAGAGGGGAAGGAAAGAGATGGAGAGGGAGAAGGAGAAATTGATAGGCGGTACAAAGTTTGCCGGGTCAGCTAGTTGATAACTAATAATAATTTAACCCTTAATACTAATTAACACCTCACACATTGTATTGACATTCAATGGACAAACAATCTGAAATATTCGACACAAAATACATTTGTATGAAAATTAACATTTTTATATAGCAACACTGCAACATTTTTCCTCTGATGTGTACGATCTATAAGTACCAACAACCTTCTGATATATTGTAATGACATAAGATTGATGAAATAATTACATAAAAAAGTACATTTGCATGAAAACTTTTATTTTTTGTATGGCAACCCTAAAATATTTTTTCACCATCATTTACAGACTATTGAAACCTACAATCGCCCCATACATTATAAGGCCATCAAATGAAGACAACCACCTCAAATATTTGAAAAAAGAAAACATTTGTATGAAAATTATTATTTTTTGTATAGCAACACTGAAATTTTTTTTCACCAAAATTCACAAAATATCAGTACCTACAAATGCCCCATATATTATAGTAGCGAAATATTCAATCCAAAAATAAATTTGTATGAAAATTATTATTTTTTGTATGGCAACACTAAAATTTTATTGTTTTTCCAAAACGAATGATTTAATTAAAAAATATCTCCCATACATTTCTTATACTCCTGATCTATAGTTTAGGCTCAATTACTCGAAAAGTGAAAAAAATTCTGGACTCCAGTGTTGCCAGTTTATTAAGATGCAAATGGTCAAATGTCATTACGACGACCACTTGAAATGTTTTGGTAAAATATTTTGATTAAAAATATTTTTCCTTCTACTTTTTATATTTTTGAATGGAAAGTCCAAAAATTTGTATGAACAAAGAAAAGAAAAACCAAACATGGCAACACTTTCGGTCAAGTTACACAACCGCCCCATACAAAGCAACCCCCTCAAGTGTTGCCAACCTACTAATTTTTTCCTTCAAAAAATGCAATTTTTCGTACATTTTACAAAATGGCCACCACGGGGTCCGCCATCTTGTTAAAAAAAAAATTATCACCAAAATATCAAAATTGAGGACACTTTCAAGGGAAAACAAAAAGAATATTATAAAAAAGTTGTAAAATCACCCCGATGCGACCCCACAAAGTCACCTCTAAAATTTCAAAACTTTAAAGAAAAATATCTCGGCGGCCATCTTGGTTTTTAAATTTTTTCTGATTTCATCGTATTAGTCGTCCCAAATTTATTCGAAAATGATACCAATATTGGGTAGGTGCTCAAATAAATAAAAAAGTTGATAATCGCCGAGCGGCCGCCATCTTGAATTTTCGAACGGTCGGATTTTTCCCATAGTAACCATAGATAGTCAAGCAACTTTTCCATACATCATTATAACCCCCCACCAATACTTTCGGCTGGGCTACTCGAAATGTGAAAAAACGGGAAAAAAAAATCTAGCTCCCAGTGTTGCCAGTTAATTTAGATGAAAATGGTCAAATGTCATTACGACGACCACTAAAAATTTTTTGGTGAAATTTTTTGATTAAAAATGTTTCTCCTTCTACTTTTCATATTTTTGAATAGAAAGTTCACAAAAATGTATGAACGAAAAAAAAATCAACATACCCTGGCAATACTTCAGACCAAGACCCACAACCGCCCAATACAAAGTGACCCCCTCAAATGTTGCCAACCTAAAAATTTTTTCCTTCAAAAAATGCAATTTTTCGTACATTTTATAAAAAGGCCGCCACGGGGTCCGCCATCTTGTCGAAAAAAAAAAATATACCCCAAACGTCAAAATTGGGGATAGATGCAAGGCAACAAAGCAAAAAAATCGCAAAAAAGTTTTAAACCCAACGCAATCCGACCCTGCAAAATCACCTCGAAAATTGAAAAATTTTAAATCAAAATATCTCGGCGGCCATCTTGTTTTTTCAAATTTTTCTAAATTTTTCGTAACACTTTTCCCAACATTAGCCGAAAACGACACCAATCTCGGGTAGCTGCATAATAAAAAAAAAAGTTGGTCATTTCACCTCGGCCGCCATCTTGGATTTTTGAAAAGTTGGAGTTTTCCCATAGATCCGGGGGTGAACCAAAAATTCCCCCATACATAATATCTACCCCCCACCACTCCTTCTGGGAGATCAATTCGGGTTTTCGTAAAACGAAAAAAAAATTCCAGCAGTCAGTGTTGCCAGGTGAAATCGACGAAAATGGTCAAATGTCATTACGACAACCAGGACACGTTTGCATGTGTGAATTTTTGATTAAAAATATTGCTCCTTCTACTTTTCATGTTTTTGAATAGAAAGTCCAAAAAAAAGTTTGAACGAAGATAAAAAAAATGAAACCTGGCAACACTTTGGGTCAAGTTACACAACCGTCCGGAACAAAGGGAGCCGCTCAAATGTTGCCAACCAGAAGAAAAATGCACCCAAAAAATGTCATTTTTCGTACATTTTTCAAAATGGCCGCCACCACGTCCGCCATCTTGTCAAAAAAATAAATATCCCCAAAATATCAAAATTGAGGATACCTTCAAGCGAATGCAAAAAAAATATCGCCAAAAAGTTGAAAAACCTCCCCGATGCGACCCCTCAAAGTCACCTCTAAAATGGAAAAAATTCAAACCAAAATAACTCGGCGGCCATCTTGTTTTTTCATTTTTTTCTCATTTTTTCGTAATTCCCTCCCTAAACTTTACGAAAACCCCCAAAAATATTGGGCAAAAGACCATAAACAAAAAAGTTGATAACCGCCGCGCAGCCGCCATTTTGAAAATGGGAAATGTCAGATTTTTCCCGAGGTGTCGGGAGGGGAAGGAGAATATCCGCCATAGACAACAAAACTCCATCTCTGCTCCTTCTGGGAGAACAATTCTATAGTTCACTACGTGGTAAGTCTAGGATTATATAATATAATAACTAGGTTTTCGCGTGGGGCGCGCGCTGCTAAAGCAGCGCGCGTGCCTTTCTCTTTCGTAAAAGACAAAATAAATAAATAGTTTTTTCAAAAATATAATTGGTCTTTGAAATTTATTTTTCGATTCAGGGGTCTGTTTGCGAAATGTTTGGCTTCAAACTACTACTTTTAGTTTGTCTATTTTTTTGGCATGATTAACAGAATATGAAAGGGAGAGGGTGAGGGTGAGAGGAGGGTGAGGGAGGAAGATGGAAAGGGAGAGGGAGGGAGGGGGGAGGAAAAGGGAGAAGGAGACGGTGAGAGAGGAAGAGGGAGGGAGGGGGAAAGGGCGAGGGAAAGGTTCTAAGGGGGAGAGGTAGGGAAAGGGGAGGGAAAGGGAGGAGGAGAGATAGCGGCAGAGGGAGGGCAAGTGGGTGGTAGAGGGGAAGGAAAGCGATGGAGAGGGAGAAGGAAAACTTGATACATTGTATTGGCATTCAATGGACAAACAATCTGAAATATTCGACAACTACTACTTTTGGTTTGTCTATTTTTTTTGGCATGATTAACAGAATATGAGAGGGAGAGGGAGTGGGAGAGGGAGGGGGTGAGAGAGAGGGAGAGGAAAAGAGAAAGCGAGAGGTAGACGTAGAGAGAGTGGGCGGGAGAGGGAGAGGAAGGGAGAGGGGGAGGAAGAGGGAGAAGGAGAGAGGGAGAAGGAGAGGGAGAGGGAGAAGAAGGGGGAGTAACAGGGAGAAGGAGAGGGAGAGAGGAAGAGGGAGACGGAGACGGAGAAGTAGCGGGAGAGGGAGGGAGGGGGAAAGGGTAAGAGGGGGAGAGGAAGGGAGAGGGGCGGGAAAGGGAGGAGCAAGGGGGGAGAAGGAGAAATTGATAGGCGGTACAAAGTTTGCTGGGTCAGCTAGTTGATAACTAATAGTAACCCTTAATACTAATAAACGCCTCATTGTATTGACATTCAATGGACAAAAAATCTGAAATATTCGACACAAAACACATTTGTATGAAAATTAATATTTTTATGTGGCAGCACTGTAACATTTTTCCTCCGATGTGTACGATCTATAAGTACCAACAACCTCCTGATATATTGTAATGACATAAGATTGATGAAATGATTACATAAAAAAGTATATTTGTATGAAAACTTTTATTTTTTGTATGGCAACCCTAAAATATTTTTTCACCATCATTTACGAACTATTGATACCTACAATCGCCCCATACATTATAAGGCCATCAAATAAAGACAACCGCCTCAAATATTTGAAAAAAGAAAACATTTGTATGAAAATTATTATTTTTTGTATGGCAACACCGAAATTTTTTTCACCAAAATTCACAAAATATCAGTACCTACAAATGCCCCATACATTATAGTAGCAAAATATTCAATCCAAAAATAAATTTGTATGAAAATTATTATTTTTTGTATGGCAACACTGAAATTTTATAGCTTTTCCAAAATGAATGATTTAACTAAAAAATATCTTCCATACATTTTTCATACCCTTGATTTATAGTTTAGGCTCAACTACTCGAAAAGTGAAAAAAATTCTGGACTCCAGTGTTGCCAGTTTATTAAGATGAAAATGGTCAAATGTCATTACGACGACCACTTGAAATGTTTTGGTAAAATATTTTGATTAAAAATATTTTTCCTTCTACTTTTCATATTTTTGAATGGAAAGTCCAAAAAATTGTATGAACAAAGAAAAGAAAAACCAAACATGGCAACACTTTCGGTCAAGTTACACAACCGCCTCATACAAAGTAACCCCCTCAAGTGTTGCCAACCTACTAATTTTTTCCCTCAAAAAATGCAATTTTTTGTATATTTTACAAAATGGCCGCCACGGGATCCGCCATCTTGTTGAAAAAAAAATTATCCCCAAAATATCAAAATTGAGGACACTTTCAAGGGAAAACAAAAAGAATATTAAAAAAAAGTTAAAAAACTACCCCGATGCGAGCCCACAAAGTCACCTCTAAAATTTCAAAACTTTAAAGAAAAATATCTCGGTGGCCATCTTGTTTTTTATTTTTTTTCTAATTTCATCGTATTAGTCGTCCCAAAATTATTCGAAAATGACACGAATATTGGGTAGGTGCTCACATAAATAAAAAAGTTGACAATCGCCGAGCGGCCGCCATCTTGAATTTTCGAACGGTCAGATTTTTCCCATAGTAAGCATAAATAGTCAAGCAACTTTCCCATACATCATTTTAACCCCCCACCAATACTTTCGGCTGGGCTACTCGAAATGTGAAAAAACGGGAAAAAAAAATCTAGCTCCCAGTGTTGCCAGTTAATCTAGATGAAAATGGTCAAATGTCATTACGACGACCACTAAAAATTTTTTGGTGAAATTTTTTGATCAAAAATGTTTCTCCTTCTACTTTTCATATTTTTGAATAGAAAGTTCACAAAAATGTATGAACGAAAAAAAAATCAACATACCCTGGCAACACTTCAGGCCAAGTCCCACAACCGCCCCATACAAAGTGACCCCCTCAAATGTTGCCAACGTAAAAATTTTTTCCTTCAAAAAATGCAATTTTTCGTACATTTTACAAAATGGCCGCCACGGGGTCCGCCATCTTGGCGAAAAAAAAAATATACCCGAAACATCAAAATTGGGGATAGATGCAAGGCAATAAAGAAAAAAAATCGCAAAAAAGTTTAAAACCCAGCGCAATCCGACCCCGCAAAGTCACCTCGAAAATTGAAAAATTTTAAACCGAAATATCTCGGCGGCCATCTTGTTTTCTCAAATTTTTCCAAATTTTTCGTAACACTTTTCCCAACATTAGCCGAAAACGACACCAATCTGGGGTAGCTGCATAATAAAAAAAAAAGTTGGTCATTTCACCTCGGCCGCCATCTTTGATTTTCGAAAAGTCGGATTTTTCCCATAGATCCGGGGGTGAACCAAAAATTCTCCCATACAAAGGACTCACCCCCCACCACTCCTTCTGGGAGATCAATTCGGGTTTTCGTAAAACGAAAAAAAAATTCCAGCAGTCAGTGTTGCCAGTCGACGTCGACGAAAATGGTCAAATGTCATAGCGACAACCGCGACACGGTTTCCTGTGTGACATTTGTATCAAAAATATTGCTCCTTCTACTTTTCATGTTTTTGAATAGAAAGTCCAAAAAAATGTGTGAATGAAGATAAAAAAAATGAAACCTGGCAACACTTTGGGTCAAGTTACACAACCGCCTGGAACAAAGACACCCGCTCAAATGTTGCCAACCAGAAGAAAAATGCACCCAAAAAATGTCATTTTTCGTACATTTTTCAAAATGGCCGCCACCGCGTCCGCCATCTTGTCAAAAAAATAAATATCCCCAAAATATCAAAATTGAGGATATTTTCAAGACAACACAAGAAAAATATTGAAAAAAAGTTGAAAAACCACCCCGATGCGACCCCGCAAACTCACCTCTGAAATGGAAAAAATTCAAACCAAAATAACTCGGCGGCCATCTTGTTTTTTCAATTTTTTCTCATTTTTTCATAATTCCCTTCTTAAACTTTACGAAAACCTTCAAAAACATTGGGCAAAAGGCCATAAACAAAAAAGTTGACAATCGCCGCGCAGCCGCCATCTTGAAAATGGGAAATGTCAGATTTTTCCCGAGGTGTCGGGAGGGGATGGAGAACTTTTGCCATAGACAACAAAATCCCATCTCGCCTCCTTCTGGGAGAACAATTCTATAGTTCACTACGTGGTAAGTCTAGGATTATATATTATAACTAGGTTTTCGCGTGGGGCGCGCGCTGCTAAAGCAGCGCGCGTGCCTTTCTCTTTCGCAAAAGACAAAATAAATAAATAGTTTTTTTTTCAAAAATATTGGTCTTTGAAATTTATTTTTCGATTCAGGGGTCTGTTTGCGAAATGTTTGGCTTCAAACTACTACTTTTGGTTTGTCTATTTTTTTGGCACGATTATGGGTAGACGTAAGAGGTAGACGTAGTGAGAGTGGGCGGAAGAGGGAGAGGGAGGGAGAGGGGGAAGAAGAGGGAGATGGAGAGGGTGAGAGAGGAAGAGGTAGCGGGAGAGGGAGATGGAGAGGTAACGGGAGAAGGAGCGGGAAAGGGCGAGGGAAAAGGTAAGAGGGGAAGAGGTAGGGAGAGGGGAGGGTAAGAGTGGAGGAGAGGTAGCGGGAGAGGGAGGGCAAGGGGGAGGTAGAGGGGAAGGAAAGAGATGGAGAGGGAGAAGGAGAAATTGATAGGCGGTACAAAGTTTGCCGGGTCAGCTAGTTGATAACTAATAATAACCCTTAATACTAATTAACACCTCATACATTGTATTGACATTCAATGGACAAACAATCTGAAATATTTGACACAAAATACATTTGTATGAAAATTTACATTTTTATATGGCAACACTGCAACATTTTTCCTCCGATGTGTACGATCTATAAGTACCAACAACCTCCTGATATATTGTAATGACATAAGATTGATGAAATAATTACATAAAAAAGTACATTTGCATGAAAAGTTTTATTTTTTGTATGGCAACCCTAAAATATTTTTTCACCATCATTTACGAACTATTGGAACCTACAATCGCCCTATACATTATAAGGCCATCAAACGAAGACAACCGCCTCAAATATTTGAAAAAAGAAAACATTTGTATGAAAATTATTATTTTTTGTATGGCAACACTGAAATTGTTTTCACCAAAGTTCACAAAATATCAGTACCTACAAATGCCCCATACATTATAGTAGCGAAATATTCAATCCAAAAATAAATTTGTATGAAAAATATTATTTTTTGTATGGCAACACTGAAATTTTATTGTTTTGCCAAAACGAATAATTTAATTAAGAAATATCTTCCATACATTTCTTATACTCCTGATCTATAGTTTAGGCTCAACTACTCGAAAAGTGAAAAAAATTCTGGACTCCAGTGTTGCCAGTTTTTTTTAATGAAAATGGTCAAATGTCATTACGACGACCACTTGAAATGTTTTGGTAAAATATTTTGATTAAAAATATTTTTCCTTCTACTTTTCATATTTTTGAATGGAAAGTCCAAAAAATTGTATGAACGAAGAACAGAAAAACCAAACATGGCAACACTTTCGGTCAAGTTACACAACCGCCTCATACAAAGTAACCCCCTCAAGTGTTGCCAACCTACTAATTTTTTCCCTCAAAAAATGCAATTTTATGTATATTTTACAAAATGGCCGCCATGGGGTCCGCCATCTTGTCGAAAAAAAAATTATCCCCAAAATATCAAAATTGAGGACACTTTTAAGGGAAAACAAAAAGAATATTATAAAAAAGTAGAAAAACTACCCCGATGCGAGCCCACAAAATCACCTCTAAAATTTCAAAACTTTAAAGAAAAATATCTCGGCGGCCATCTTGTTTTTTATTTTTTTTGGAATTTCATCGTATTAGTCGTCCCAAATTTATTCGAAAATGATACCAATATTGGGTAAGTGCTCACATAAATAAAAAAGTTGACAATCGCCGAGCGGCCGCCATCTTGAATTTTCGAACGGTCGGATTTTTCCCATAGTAACCATAGATAGTCAAGCAACTTTTCCATACATCATTATAACCCCCCACCAATACTTTCGGCTGGGCTACTCGAAATGTGAAAAAACGGGGAAAAAAATTCTAGCTCCCAGTGTTGCCAGTAAATTTAGATGAAAATGGTCAAATGTCATTACGACGACCACTAAAAATTTTTTGGTAAAATTTTTTGATTAAAAATGTTTCTCCTTCTACTTTTCATATTTTTGAATAGAAAGTTCACAAAAATGTATGAACAAAAAAAAATCAACATACCCTGGCAATACTTCAGACCAAGTCCCACAACCGCCCCATACAAAGTAACCCCCTCAAATGTTGCCAACCTAAAAATTTTTTCCTTCAAAAAATGCAACTTTTCGTACTTTTTAGAAAATGGCCGCCACGGGGTCCGCCATCTTGTTGAAAAAAAAAATATACCCCAAACGTCAAAATTGGGGATAGATGCAAGGCAACAAAGTAAAAAAATCGCAAAAAAGTTTAAAACCCAACGCAATCCGACCCCGCAAAGTCACCTCGAAAATTGAAAAATTTTAAATCAAAATATCTCGGCGGCCATCTTGTTTTTTCAAATTTTTCCAAATTCTTCGTAACACTTTTTCCAACATTAGCCGAAAACGACACCAATCTCGGGTAGCTGCATAATAAAAAAAAAAGTTGGTCATTTCACCTCGGCCGCCATCTTGGATTTTTGAAAAGTTGGAGTTTTCCCATAGACCCGGGAATGAACCAAAAATTCCCCCATACATAGTATTCACCCCCCACTACTCCTTCTGGGAGATCAATTCGGGTTTTCGTAAAACGAAAAAAAAATTCCAGCAGTCAGTGTTGCCAGGTGAAATCGACAAAAATGGTCAAATGTCATTATGACAACCACGACACGGTTGCCAGTGTTACATTGTTATCAAAAATATTGCTCCTTCTACTTTTCATGTTTTTGAATAGAAAGTCCAAAAAAATATATGAACGAAGATAAAAAAAATGAAACCTGGCAACACTTTGGGTCAAGTTACACAACCGCCCGGAACAAAGGGACCCGCTCAAATGTTGCCAACCAGACGAAAAATGCACCCAAAAAATGTCGTTTTTCGTACATTTTTCAAAATGGCCGCCACCGCGTCCGCCATCTTGTCGAAAAAATTAATAGTCCCAAAATATCAAAATCGAGGATACTTTCAAGACAACACAAAAAAAATATCAACAAAAAGTTGAAAAACCACCCCGATGCGACCCCGCAAAGTCACCTCTAAAATGGAAAAAATTCAAACCAAAATAACTCGGCGGCCATCTTGTTTTTTCATTTTTTTCTCATTTTTTCGTAATTCCCTCCCTAAACTTTACGAATACCCCCAAAAACATTTTGCAAAAGGCCATAAACAAAAAAGTTGACAATCGCCGCGCAGCCGCCATCTTGAAAATGGGAAATGTCAGATTTTTCCCATACTCATTGGAGGGCATGGAGAAAACCCGCCATAGACAATAAAGTTGTATCTCGACTCTTTCTGGGAGAACAATTATGTCAGTCAGTCAGTGGTAAGTCTAGGATTATATATTATAATAATAACTAGGTTTTCGCGTGGGGCGCGCGCTGCTAAAGCAGCGCGCGTGCCTTTCTCTTTCGTAAAAGACAAAATAAATAAATAGTTTTTTCAAAAATATAATTGGTCTTTGAAATTTATTTTTCGATTCAGGGGTCTGTTTGCGAAATGTTTGGCTTCAAACTACTACTTTTAGTTTGTCTATTTTTTTGGCATGATTAACAGAATATGAAAGGGAGAGGGTGAGGGTGAGAGGAGGGTGAGGGAGGAAGATGGAAAGGGAGAGGGAGGGAGGGGGGAGGAAAAGGGAGAAGGAGACGGTGAGAGAGGAAGAGGGAGGGAGGGGGAAAGGGCGAGGGAAAGGTTCTAAGGGGGAGAGGTAGGGAAAGGGGAGGGAAAGGGAGGAGGAGAGATAGCGGCAGAGGGAGGGCAAGTGGGTGGTAGAGGGGAAGGAAAGCGATGGAGAGGGAGAAGGAAAACTTGATACATTGTATTGGCATTCAATGGACAAACAATCTGAAATATTCGACAACTACTACTTTTGGTTTGTCTATTTTTTTTGGCATGATTAACAGAATATGAGAGGGAGAGGGAGTGGGAGAGGGAGGGGGTGAGAGAGAGGGAGAGGAAAAGAGAAAGCGAGAGGTAGACGTAGAGAGAGTGGGCGGGAGAGGGAGAGGAAGGGAGAGGGGGAGGAAGAGGGAGAAGGAGAGAGGGAGAAGGAGAGGGAGAGGGAGAAGAAGGGGGAGTAACAGGGAGAAGGAGAGGGAGAGAGGAAGAGGGAGACGGAGACGGAGAAGTAGCGGGAGAGGGAGGGAGGGGGAAAGGGTAAGAGGGGGAGAGGAAGGGAGAGGGGCGGGAAAGGGAGGAGCAAGGGGGGAGAAGGAGAAATTGATAGGCGGTACAAAGTTTGCTGGGTCAGCTAGTTGATAACTAATAGTAACCCTTAATACTAATAAACGCCTCATTGTATTGACATTCAATGGACAAAAAATCTGAAATATTCGACACAAAACACATTTGTATGAAAATTAATATTTTTATGTGGCAGCACTGTAACATTTTTCCTCCGATGTGTACGATCTATAAGTACCAACAACCTCCTGATATATTGTAATGACATAAGATTGATGAAATGATTACATAAAAAAGTATATTTGTATGAAAACTTTTATTTTTTGTATGGCAACCCTAAAATATTTTTTCACCATCATTTACGAACTATTGATACCTACAATCGCCCCATACATTATAAGGCCATCAAATAAAGACAACCGCCTCAAATATTTGAAAAAAGAAAACATTTGTATGAAAATTATTATTTTTTGTATGGCAACACCGAAATTTTTTTCACCAAAATTCACAAAATATCAGTACCTACAAATGCCCCATACATTATAGTAGCAAAATATTCAATCCAAAAATAAATTTGTATGAAAATTATTATTTTTTGTATGGCAACACTGAAATTTTATAGCTTTTCCAAAATGAATGATTTAACTAAAAAATATCTTCCATACATTTTTCATACCCTTGATTTATAGTTTAGGCTCAACTACTCGAAAAGTGAAAAAAATTCTGGACTCCAGTGTTGCCAGTTTATTAAGATGAAAATGGTCAAATGTCATTACGACGACCACTTGAAATGTTTTGGTAAAATATTTTGATTAAAAATATTTTTCCTTCTACTTTTCATATTTTTGAATGGAAAGTCCAAAAAATTGTATGAACAAAGAAAAGAAAAACCAAACATGGCAACACTTTCGGTCAAGTTACACAACCGCCTCATACAAAGTAACCCCCTCAAGTGTTGCCAACCTACTAATTTTTTCCCTCAAAAAATGCAATTTTTTGTATATTTTACAAAATGGCCGCCACGGGATCCGCCATCTTGTTGAAAAAAAAATTATCCCCAAAATATCAAAATTGAGGACACTTTCAAGGGAAAACAAAAAGAATATTAAAAAAAAGTTAAAAAACTACCCCGATGCGAGCCCACAAAGTCACCTCTAAAATTTCAAAACTTTAAAGAAAAATATCTCGGTGGCCATCTTGTTTTTTATTTTTTTTCTAATTTCATCGTATTAGTCGTCCCAAAATTATTCGAAAATGACACGAATATTGGGTAGGTGCTCACATAAATAAAAAAGTTGACAATCGCCGAGCGGCCGCCATCTTGAATTTTCGAACGGTCAGATTTTTCCCATAGTAAGCATAAATAGTCAAGCAACTTTTTCATACATTATTATAACCCCCCACCAATACTTTCGGCTGGGCTACTCGAAATGTGAAAAAACGGGAAAAAAAATTCCAGCTCCCAGTGTTGCCAGTTAATTTGGATGAAAATGGTCAAATGTCATTACGACAACCACTAAAATTTTTTTGGTGAAATTTTTTGATTAAAAATGTTTCTCCTTCTACTTTTTATATTTTTGAATAGAAAGTTGACAAAAATGTATGAAAGAAAAAAAAATCAACGTAACCTGGCAACACTTCAGACTAAGACCCACAACCGCCCCATACAAAGTGACCCCCTCAAATGTTGCCAACCTAAAAAAATTTTCCTTCAAAAAATGCAATTTTTCGTACATTTTATAAAATGGCCGCCACGGGGTCCGCCATATTGGCGAAAAAAAAAATATACCCCAAACGTCAAAATTGGGGATAGATGCAAGGCAACAAAGCAAAAAAATCGCAAAAAAGTTAAAAACCCAACGCAATCCGACCCCGCAAAGTCACCTCGAAAATTGAAAAATTTTAAATCAAAATATCTCGGCGGCCATCTTGTTTTTTCAAATTTTTCTAAATTTTTCGTAACACTTTTCCCAACATTAGCCGAAAACGACACCAATCTCGGGTAGCTGCATAATAAAAAAAAAAGTTGGTCATTTCACGTCGGCCGCCATCTTGGATTTTTGAAAAGTCGGATTTTTCCCATAGATCCGGGGGTGAACCAAAAATTCTCCCATACATAGTACTCACCCCCCACCACTCCTTCTGGGAGATCAATTCGGGTTTTCGTAAAACGAAAAAAAAATTCCAGCAGTCAGTGTTGCCAGTCGACATCGACGAAAATGGTCAAATGTCATTATGATAACCACGACACGATTGCATTTGTGAATTTTTGATAAAAAATATTGCTCCTTCTACTTTTCATGTTTTTGAATAGAAAGTCCAAAAAAATGTATGAACGAAGAAAAAAAAAATGAAACCTGGCAACACTTTGGGTCAAGTTACACAACCGCCCGGAACAAAGAAACCCGCTCAAATGTTGCCAACCAGAAGAAAAATGCACCCAAAAAATGTCATTTTTCGTACATTTTTCAAAATGGCCGCCACCCGCTTCCGCCATCTTGTCGAAAAAATAAATATCCCCAAAATATCAAAATGGTCTTTGAAATTTATTTTTCGATTCAGGGGTATGTTTGCGAAATGTTTGGTTTCAAACTACAATTTTTGGTTTGTCTATTTTTTTGGCATGATTAACAGAATATGAGAGGGCGAGGGTGAGGGAGAGGGTGAGGAGAGGGGGTGAGGAAGAGAGAGAGGGAGGGAGAGCGGGAGGAAGAGGGAAAAGGAGAGTGAGAGGGAGGAAGATGGAGAGGGAGAGGGAGGAGAAGGGGGAGGAACAGGGAGAAGGAGAGGGAGAGAGAGGAAGAGGGAGGGGGAGACGGAGAGGTAACGGGAGAGGGAGGGAGGGGGAAAGGTTAAGAGGGGGAGGAGAGGTAGCGGGAGAGGGAGGGCAAGGGGGGAGAAGGAGAAATTTGATAGGCGGTACAAAGTTGGCTGGGTCAGCTAGCTGATAACTAATAGTAACCCTTAATACTAATAAACGCCTCATTGTATTGATATTCAATGGACAAACAATCTGAAATATTCGACACAAAATACATTTGTATGAAAATTAATATTTTTATGTGGCAACACTGCAACATTTTTCCTCCGATGTGTACGATCTATAAGTACCAACAACCTCCTGATATATTGTAATGACGTAAGATTGATGAAATAGCCCGAAATAATACATAACGAAGTACATTTTGTATGAAAACTTTTATTTTTTGTATGGCAACCTTAAAATATTTTTTCACCATCATTTACGAACTATTAAGACCTAAAATCGCCCAATACATTATAAGGACATCAAATGAAGACAACAGCCTCAAATATTCGAAAAAAGAATACATTTGTATGAAAACTTTTATTTTTTGTATGGCAACCTTAAAATATTTTAACACCGTCTTATACGGACTATTGGAACCTACAATCGCCCCATACATTATAAGGCCATCAAATGAAGACAACCGCCTCAAATATTTGAAACAAGAAAACATTTGTATGAAAAATATTATTTTTTGTATGGCAACACTGAAATTTTTTTCACCAAAATTCACAAAATATCAGTACCTACAAATGCCCCATACATTATAGTAGCGAAATATTCAATCCAAAAATAAATTTGTATGAAAATTATTATTTTTTGTATGGCAACACTGAAATTTTATTGTTTTCCCCAAAACAAATGATTTAATTAAGAAATATCTCCCATACATTTCTTATACTCCTGACCTATAGTTTAGGCTCAATTACTCGAAAAGTGAAAAAAATTCTGGACTCCAGTGTTGCCAGTTAATTCAGATAAAAATGGTCAAATGTCATTACGACGTTTACTTGAAATGTTTTGGTAAAATATTTTGATTAAAAATATTTTTCCTTCTACTTTTCATATTTTTGAATGGAAAGTCCAAAAAATTGTATGAACGAAGAACAGAAAAACCAAACATGGCAACACTTTCGGTCAAGTTACACAACCGCCTCATACAAAGTAACCCCCTCAAGTGTTGCCAACCTACTAATTTTTTCCTTCAAAAAATGCAATTTTTCGTACATTTTACAAAATGGCCGCCACGGGGTCCGCCATCTTGTTGAAAAAAAAATTATTCCCAAAATATCAAAATTGAGGATACTTTCAAGGGAAAACAAAAAGAATATTATATAAAAGTTGAAAAACTACCCCGATGCGAGCCCACAAAGTCACCTCTAAAATTTCAAAATTTTAAAGAAAAATATCTCGGCGGCCATCTTGTTTTTTTAATTTTTTTTGATTTCATCGTATTAGTCGTCCCAAAATTATTCGAAAATGATACCAATATTGGGTAGGTGCTCAAATAAATAAAAAAGTTGACAATCGCCGAGCGGCCGCCATATTGAATTTTCGAATGGTCGGATTTTTCCCATAGTAACCATAGATAGTCAAGCAACTTTTTCATACATCATTATAACCCCGCACCAATACTTTCGGCTGGGCTACTCGAAATGTGAAAAAACAGGAAAAAAAAATCTAGCTCCCAGTTCCCAGTGTTGCCAGTTAATTTAGATGAAAATGGTCAAATGTCATTACGACGACTACTTCAAATTTTTTGGTGAAATTTTTTGATTAAAAATGTTTCTCCTTCTACTTTTTATGTTTTTGAATAGAAAGTTCACAAAAATGTATGAAAGAAAAAAAAATCAACGTAACCTGGCAACACTTCAGACCAAGACCCACAACCGCCCCATACAAAGTGACCCCCTCAAATGTTGCCAACCTAAAAAATTTTTCCTTCAAAAAATGCAATTTTTCGTTCATTTTATAAAATGGCCGCCACGGGGTCCGCCATCTTGGCGAAAAAAAAAATATACCCCAAACGTCAAAATTGGGGATAGATGCAAGGCAACAAAGAAAAAAAATCGCAAAAAAGTTTAAAACCCAACGCAATCCGACCCCGCAAAGTCACCTCGAAAATTGAAAAATTTTAAACCAAAATATCTCGGCGGCCATCTTGTTTTTTCAAATTTTTCCAAATTTTTCGTAACACTTTTCCCAACATTAGCCGAAAACGATACCAATCTCGGGTAGCTGCATAATAAAAAAAAAAGTTGGTCATTTCACCGCGGCCGCCATCTTGGATTTTCGAAAAGTCGGATTTTTCCCATAGATCCGGGGGTGAACAAAAAATTCTCCCATACAAAGGACTCACCCCCCACCACTCCTTCTGGGAGATCAATTCGGGTTTTCGTAAAACGAAAAAAAAATTCCAGCAGTCAGTGTTGCCAGTCGACATCGACGAAAATGGTCAAATGTCATAGCGACGACCGCGACACGGTTTCCTGTGTGACATTGTTATCAAAAATATTGCTCCTTCTACTTTTCATGTTTTTGAATAGAAAGTCCAAAAAAATGTGTGAACGAAGATAAAAAAAATAAAACCTGGCAACACTTTGGGTCAAGTTACACAACCGCCCGGAACAAAGAGACCCGCTCAAATGTTGCCAACCAGAAGAAAAACGCACCCAAAAAATGTCATTTTTCGTACATTTTTCAAAATGGACGCCACCGCATCCGCCATCTTGTCAAAAAAATAAATATTCCCAAAATATCAAAATCGAGGATACCCTCAAGCAAATGCAAAAAAAATATTGCAAAAAAGTTGAAAAACCTCCCCGATGCGACCCCTCAAAGTCACCTCTAAAATGGGAAAAATTCAAACCAAAATAACTCGGCGGCCATCTTGTTTTTTCAATTTTTTCTCATTTTTTCGTAATTCCCTCCCTAAACTTTACGAAAACCCCCAAAAACATTGGGCAAAAGGCCATAAACAAAAAAGTTGACAATCGCCGCGCGGCCGCCATCTTGAAAATGGGAAATATCAGATTTTTCCCGAGGTGTCGGGAGGAGATGGAGAACTTTCGCCATAGACAACAAAATCCCATCTCGCCTCCTTCTGGGAGAACAATTATATAGTTCACTACGTGGTAAGTCTAGGATTATATATAATAACTAGGTTTTCACGTGGGGCGCGCGCTGCTAAAGCAGCGCGCGTGCCTTTCTCTTTCGCAAAAGACAAAATAAATAAACAGTTTTTTTTCATAAATATTGGTCTTTGAAATTTATTTTTCGATTCAGGGGTCTGTTTGCGAAATAGTAGGAGAGGGAGAGGGAGGGGGATGGGGGAGGGGGTGAGGGACTGGGTGAGGGAGAGAGAAAGGGAGAGGTAGACGTAGAGAAAGTGGGTGGGAGAGGGAGAGGGATGGAGAGTGAGAGGGAGGAAGATGGTGAGGGAGAGGGAGAGGAAGGGAGAGGGGGAGGAAGAAGGAGAAGGAGAGGGAGAGAGAGGAAGAGGGAGGGGGAGACGGAGAGGTAGCGGGAGAGGGAGATGGAGAGGTAGCGGGAGAAGGAGTGGGAGAGGGAGGGAGGGGGAAAAGGCGAGGAAAAGGGTAAGAGGGAGAGAGGTAGGAAGAGGGGAGGGAAAGGGAGGAGGAGAGGGAGGGCAAGGGGGAGGTAGAGGGGAAGGAAAGTGATGGAGAGGGAGAAGGAGAAATTGATAGCCTATCAATTTGCAAAGTTTGCCGGGTCAGCTAGTTGATATCTAATAATAACCCTTAATACTAATAAACGCCTCATACATTGTATTGACATTCAATGGACAAAAAATCTGAAGTATTCGACACAAAATACATTTGTATGAAAATTAATATTTTTATATGGCAATACTGCAACATTTTGCCTCCAATGTGTACGATCTATATGTACCAACAACCTCCTGATATATTGTAATGACATAAGTATTATGAAATAGCCTGAAATATTACATAAAAAAGTACATTTGTATGAAAACTTTTATTTTTTGTATGGCAACCCTAAAATATTTTTTCACCATAATTTACAAACTATTGAAGACTACAATCGCCCTATACATTATAAGGCCATTAAATGAAGACAACCACCTCAAATATTTGAAAAAAGAATACATTTGTATGAAAATTATTATTTTTTGTATGGCAACACTGAAATTTTTTTCACCAAAATTCACAAAATATTAGTACCTACAAATGCCCCATACATTATAGTAGCGAAATATTCAATCCAAAAATAAATTTGTATGAAAATTATTATTTTTTGTATGGCAACACTAAAATTTTATTGTTTTTCCAAAACGAATGATTTAATTAAAAAATATCTCCCATACATTTATTATACTCCTGATCTATAGTTTAAGCTCAATTACTCGAAAAGTGAAAAAAATTCTGGACTCCAGTGGTGCCAGTTTATTAAGATGAAAATGGTTAAATGTCATTACGACGACCACTTGAAATGTTTTGGTAAAATATTTTGATTAAAATATTTTTCCTTCTACTTTTCATGTTTTTGAATGGAAAGTCCAAAAAATTGTATGAACGAAGAAAAGAAAAACCATACATGGCAACACTTTCGGTCAAGTTACACAACCGCCCCATACAAAATAACCCCCTCAAGTGTTGCCAACATACAAATTTTTTCGTTCAAAAAATGCAATTTTTCGTACATTTTACAAAATGGCCGCCACGGGGTCCGCCATCTTGTTGAAAAAAAAAATATTCCCAAAATATCAAAGTTGAGGACACTTTCAAGGGAAAACAAAAAGAATATTAGAAAAAAGTTAAAAAATCACCCCGATGCGACCCCTCAAAGTCACCTCTAAAATTTCAAAACTTTAAAGAAAAATATCTCGGCGGCCATCTTGTTTTTTAATTTTTTTCTAATTTCATCGTATTAGTCGTCCCAAAATTATTCGAAAATGACACCAATATTGGGTAGGTGCTCACATAAATAAAAAAGTTGACAATCGCCGAGCGGCCGCCATCTTGAATTTTCGAACGGTCGGATTTTTCCCATAGTAACCATAGATAGTCAAGCAACTTTCCCATATATCATTATAACCCCCCACCAATACTTTCGGCTGGGCTACTCGAAATGTGAAAAAACGGGAAAAAAAAATCTAGCTCCCAGTGTTGCCAGTTAATTTAGATGAAAATGGTCAAATGTCATTACGACAACCACTAAAAATTTTTTGGTGAAATTTTTTGATTAAAAATGTTTCTCCTTCTACTTTTTATATTTTTGAATAGAAAGTTGACAAAAATGTATGAAAGAAAAAAAAATCAACGTAACCTGGCAACACTTCAGACTAAGACCCACAACTGCCCCATACAAAGTGACCCCCTCAAATGTTGCCAATCTAAAAAATTTTTCCTTCAAAAAATGCAATTTTTCGTACATTTTATAAAATGGCCACCAAGGGGTCCGCCATCTTGGCGAAAAAAAAAATATACCCCAAACGTCAAAATTGGGGATAGATGCAAGGCAACAAAGCAAAAAAATCACAAAAAAGTTTAAAACCCAACGCAATCCGACCCCGCAAAGTCACCTCGAAAATTGAAAAATTTTAAATCAAAATATCTCGGCGGCCATCTTGCTTTTTCAAATTTTTCCAAATTTTTCGTAACACTTTTTCCAACATTAGCCGAAAACGACACCAATCTCGGGTAGCTGCATAATAAAAAAAAAAGTTGGTCATTTCGCCTCGGCCGCCATCTTGGATTTTCGAAAAGTCGGATTTTTCCCATAAATCCGGGGGTGAACCAAAAATTTTCGCATACATAGTACCCACCCCCCACCACTCCTTCTGGGAGATCAATTCGGGTTTTCGTAAAACGAAAAAAAAATTCCAGCAGTCAGTGTTGCCAGGCGAAATCGACGAAAATGGTCAAATGTCATAGCGACGACCGCGACACGGTTTCCTGTGTGACATTGTTATCAAAAATATTGCTCCTTCTACTTTTCATGTTTTTGAATAGAAAGTCCAAAAAAATGTGTGAACGAAGATAAAAAAAATAAAACCTGGCAACACTTTGGGTCAAGTTACACAACCGCCCGGAACAAAGGGACCCGCTCAAATGTTGCCAACCAGAAGAAAAACGCACCCAAAAAATCTCATTTTTCGTACATTTTTCAAAATGGCCGCCACCGCGTCCGCCATCTTGTCGAAAAAATTAATAGTCCCAAAATATAAAAATCGAGGATACTTTCAAGACAACACAAAAAAAATATCAACAAAAAGTTGAAAAACCACCCCGATGCGACCCCGCAAAGTCACCTCTAAAATGGAAAAAATTCAAACCAAAATAACTCGGCGGCCATCTTGTTTTTTCATTTTTTTCTCATTTTTTCGTAATTCCCTTCCTAAACTTTACGAAAACCTCCAAAAACATTGGGCAAAAGGCCATAAACAAAAAAGTTGACAATCGCCGCGCAGCCGCCATCTTGAAAATGGGAAATGTCAGATTTTTCCCGAGGTGTCGGGAGGAGATGGAGAACTTTCGCCATAGACAACAAAACTCCATCTCTGCTCCTTCTGGGAGAACAATTATATAGTTCACTCCCCGTAAGTCTAGGATTATATAATATAACTAGGTTTTCGCGTGGGGCGCGCGCTGCTAAAGCAGCGCGCGTGCCTTTCTCTTCCGCAAAAGGTAAAATAAATAAAAAGTTTTTTTTTCAAAATTGTGATCGGTCTTGGAAATTTATTTTTCGATTCAGGGGTCTGTTTGCGACATATTTGACTTCAAACTACTATTTTTGGTTTGTCTATTTTTTTGGCACGATTAACAGAATATGAGAGGGAGAGGGAAGGGTTGAGGGAGAGGGAGAAGGAAAGGGAGAGGGAGAAGGTGAGGGAGAGGTAGACGGAGAGAGAGTGGGCGGGAGAGGGAGGGAGAAGAAGAGGGAAGGGGAGACGAAGAGGTAGCGGGAGAGGGAGGGTGAGACGGAGTGTGAGCGAGTGGAAGTTGCTGAGGGAGCGGGAGAGGGAGGGTCGGGAGGGGGAGAGAGAGGGGAAGGAAAGCGAAGGAGAGGGAGAGGGAGAAATTGATAGGCGTTACAAAGTTTGCCGGGTCAGCTAGTTGATAACAATAACTAATAATAACCCTTAATACTATTAAATGCCTCATACATTGTATTCACATTCAATGGACATACAATCTGAAATATTCGACACAAAATACATTTGTATGAAAATTCATATTTTTATATGGCAACACTGCAATATTTTTAGTCTGATGTGTACGATCAATAAGTACCAACAACCTCCTGATATATTGTAATGACATAAGATTGATGAAATGATTACATAAAAAAGGGCATTTGTATGAAAACTTTAATTTTTTGTATGGCAACCCTTAAATATTTTTTCACCATCATTTACAAACTGTTGTTTTCTACAATCGCCCCATACATTATAAGGCCATCAAATGAAGACAACCGCCTCAAATATTTGAAAAAAGAAAACATTTGTATGAAAATTATTATTTTTTGTATGGCAACAATGAATTTTTTTTCACCAGAATTCACAAAATATCAGTACCTACAAATGCCCCATACATTATAGTAGCGAAATATTCAATCCAAAAATAAATTTGTATGAAAATTATTATTTTTTGTATGGCAACACTGAAATTTTATTGTTTTCCCAAAACGAATGATTTAATTAAGAAATATCTTCCATACATTTCTTATACTCTTGATCTATAGTTTAGGCTCAATTACTCGAAAAGTGAAAAAAATTCTGGACTCCAGTGTTGCCAGTTTATTAAGATGAAAATGGTCAAATGTCATTACGACGACCACTTGAAATGTTTTGGTAAAATATTTTGATTAAAAATATTTTTCCTTCTACTTTTCATATTTTTGAATGGAAAGTCCAAAAAATTGTATGAACGAAGAAAAGAAAAACCAAACATGGCAACACTATTAGTCAAGTTACACAACCGCCCCATACAAAGCAACCCCCTCAAGTGTTTCCAACCTACTAATTTTTTCCTTCAAAAAATGCAATTTTTCGTACATTTTACAAAATGGCCGCCACGGAGTCCGCCATTTTGTCGAAAAAAAAAATATTCCCGAAATATCAAAATTGAGGACACTTTCAAAAGAAAACAAAAATAATATTACAAAAAAGTTGAAAAACCACCCCGATGCAACCCCACAAAGTCCCCTCTAAAATTTCAAAACTTTAAAGAAATATATCTCGGCGGCCATCTTGTTTTTTAATTTTTTTCTAATTTCATCGTATTAGTCGTCCCAAAGTTATTCGAAAATGACACCAATATTGGGTAGATGCTCACATAAATAAAAAAGTTGACAATCGCCAAGCGGCCGCCATCTTGAATTTTCGAACGGTCGGATTTTTCCCATAGTAACCATAAATAGTCAAGCAACTTTCCCATACATCATTATAACCCCCCACCAATACTTTCGGCTGGGCTACTCGAAATGTGAAAAAACGGGAAAAAAAAATCTAGCTCCCAGTGTTGCCAGTTAATTTAGATGAAAATGGTCAAATGTCATTACGACGACCACTAAAAATTTTTTGGTGAAATTTTTTGATTAAAAATGTTTCTCCTTCTACTTTTTATATTTTTGAATAGAAAGTTCACAAAAATGTATGAACGAAAAAAAAATCATCATACCCTGGCAACATTTCAGACCAAGACCCACAACCGCCTTATACAAAGTGACCCCCTAAAATGTTGCCAACCTAAAAATTTTTTCCTTCAAAAAATGCAATTTTTCGTACATTTTATAAAATGGCCGCCACGGGGTCCGCCATCTTGGCGAAAAAAAAAATATACCCCAAACGTCAAAATTGGGGATAGATGCAAGGCAACAAACCAAAAAAATTGCAAAAAAGTTTAAAACCCAACGCAATCCGACCCCGCAAAGTCACCTCGAAAATTGAAAAATTTTAAATCAAAATATCTCGGCGGCCATCTTGTTTTTTCAAATTTTTCTAAATTTTTCGTAACACTTTTCCCAACATTAGCCGAAAACGACACCAATCTCGGGTAGCTGCATAATAAAAAAAAAAGTTGATCATTTCACCTCGGCCGCCATCTTGGATTTTCGAAAAGTCGGATTTTTCCCATAGATCCGGGGGTGAACAAAAAATTCTCCCATACAAAGTACTCACCCCCCACTACTCCTTCTGGGAGATCAATTCGGGTTTTCGTAAAACGAAAAAAAAATTCCAGCAGTCAGTGTTGCCAGTCGACATCGACGAAAATGGTCAAATGTCATAGCGACGACCTCGACACGTTTGCATGTGTGAATTTTTGATTAAAAATATTGCTCCTTCTACTTTTCATGTTTTTGAATAGAAAGTCCAAAAAAATGTGTGAACGAATATAAAAAAAATAAAACCTGGCAATACTTTGGGTCAAGATACACAACCGCCCGGAACAAAGGGACCCGCTCAAATGTTGCCAACCAGAAGAAAAATGCACCCAAAAAATGTCGTTTTTCGTACATTTTTCAAAATGGCCGCCACCGCGTCCGCCATCTTGTCAAAAAAATAAATAGTCCCAAAATATCAAAATCGAGGATACCCTCAAGCGAATGCAAAAAAAATATCGAAAAAAAGTTGAAAACCCACCCCGATGCGACCCCACAAACTCACCTCTAAAATGGAAAAAATTCAAACCAAAATAACTCGGCGGCCATCTTGTTTTTTCATTTTTTTCTCATTTTTTCGTAATTCCCTTCCTAAACTTTACGAAAACCTCCAAAAACATTGGGCAATAGGCCATAAACAAAAAAGTTGACAATCGCCGCGCAGCCGCCATCTTGAAAATGGGAAATGTCAGATTTTTCCCGAGGTGTCGGGAGGAGATGGAGAACTTTCGCCATAGACAACAAAGTTGTATCTCGACTCTTTCTGGGAGAACAATTATATAGTTATCACGGTGGTAAGTCTAGGATTATATATTATAATAACTAGGTTTTCGCGTGGGGCGCGCGCTGCTAAAGCAGCGCGCGTGCCTTTCTCTTTCGCAAAAGATAAAATAAATAAATAGTTTTTTTTTCAAAAATATTGGTCTTTGAAATTTATTTTTCGATTCAGGGGTCTGTTTGCGAAATCAAACTACTAATTTTGGTATGTCTATTTTTTCGGCATGATTAACAGAATATGGGAGGGAGAGGGAGAGGGGGAGAGAGGGGGTGAAGGAGAGGGAGAGGGAGAGGGAAAGGGAGGGGTAGACGTAAAGAGAGTGGGCGGGAGAAGGAGGGATAGTGAGAGGGAGGAAGAGGGAGAGGGGAAGGAAGAGGGAGAAGGAGAGGGAGAGGTAGGAAGAGGGAGGGTGAGACGGAGAGGTAGCGAATGGAAGTTGAAGAGGGAGTGGGAGAGGTAGAGAGAGGGGAGGGACAGGGAGGGCAAGGGGGAGGTAGAGGGGAAGGAAAGCAATGGAGAAGGAGAAGGAGAAATTGGTAGCAGGTACAAAGTTTGCCGGGTCAGCTAGTTGATAACAATAACTAATAATAATCCATAATACTAATTCACTACGTGGTAAGTCTAGGATTATATATAATAATAACTAGGTTTTCGCGTGGGGCGCGCGCTGCTAAAGCAGCGCGCGTGCCTTTCTCTTTCGCAAAAGATAAAATAAATAAATAGTTTTTTTTTCAAAAATATTGGTCTTTGAAATTTATTTTTCGATTCAGGGGTCTGTTTGCGAAATCAAACTACTAATTTTGGTATGTCTATTTTTTCGGCATGATTAACAGAATATGGGAGGGAGAGGGAGAGGGGGAGAGAGGGGGTGAAGGAGAGGGAGAGGGAGAGGGAAAGGGAGGGGTAGACGTAAAGAGAGTGGGCGGGAGAAGGAGGGATAGTGAGAGGGAGGAAGAGGGAGAGGGGAAGGAAGAGGGAGAAGGAGAGGGAGAGGTAGGAAGAGGGAGGGTGAGACGGAGAGGTAGCGAATGGAAGTTGAAGAGGGAGTGGGAGAGGTAGAGAGAGGGGAGGGACAGGGAGGGCAAGGGGGAGGTAGAGGGGAAGGAAAGCAATGGAGAAGGAGAAGGAGAAATTGGTAGCAGGTACAAAGTTTGCCGGGTCAGCTAGTTGATAACAATAACTAATAATAATCCATAATACTAATAAACGCCTCATACATCGTATTGACATTTAATGGAGAAACAATCTGAAATATTCGACACAAAATACATTTGTATGAAAATTTATATTTTTATGTGGCAACACTGCAACATTTTTCCTCCGATGTGTACGATCTATAAGTACCAACAACCTCCTGATATATTGTAATGACATAAGATTGATGAAATGGTTACATAAAAAAGTACATTTGTATGAAAACTTTTATTTTTTGTATGGCAACCCTAAAATATTTTTTCACCGTCATTTACGGACTATTAGAACCTACAATCGCCCCATACATTATAAGGCCATCAAATGAAGACAACCACCTCAAATATTTGAAAAAAGAAAACATTTGTATGAAAATTATTATTTTTTGTATGGCAACACTGAAATTTTTTTCACCAAAATTCACCAAATAACAGTACCTACAAATGCCCCATACATTATAGTAGCGAAATATTCAATCCAAAAATAAATTTGTATGAAAATTATTATTTTTTGTATGGCAACACTAAAATTTTATTATTTTCCTAAAACGAATGATTTAATTAAGAAATATCTTCCATACATTTTTTATACCCTTGATCTATAGTTTAGGCTCAATTACTCGAAAAGTGAAAAAAATTCTGGACTCCAGTGTTGCCAGTTAATTAAGATAAAAATGGTCAAATGTCATTACGACGACCACTTTTAATATTTTGGTGAAATATTTTGATTAAAAATATTTTTCCTTCTACTTTTCATATTTTTGAATGGAAAGTCCAAAAAATTGTATGAACGAAGAACAGAAAAACCAAACATGGCAACACTTTCGGTCAAGTTACACAACCGCCTCATACAAAGTAACCCCCTCAAGTGTTGCCAACCTACTAATTTTTTCCCTCAAAAAATGCAATTTTTTGTATATTTTACAAAATGGACGCCATAGGGTCCGCCATCTTGTTGCAAAAAAAATTATCCCCAAAATATCAAAATTGAGGACACTTTCAAGAAAAAACAAAAAGAATATTATAAAAAAGTTGAAAAACTACCCCGATGCGATCCCACAAAGTCACCTCTAAAATTTCAAAACTTTAAAGAAAAATATCTCGGCGGCCATCTTGTTTTTTAAATTTTTTCTAATTTTATCGTATTAGTCGTCCCAAAATTATTCGAAAATGATACCAATATTGGGTAGGTGCTCACATAAATAAAAAAGTTGACAATCGCCGAGCGGCCGCCATCTTGAATTTTTGAACGGTCGGATTTTTCCCATAGTGACCATAAGTAGTCAAGCAACTTTTTCATACATCATTATAACCCCCCACCAATACTTTCGGCTGGGCTACTCGAAATGTGCAAAAACCGGAAAAAAAATTCTAGCTCCCAGTGTTGCCAGTTAATTTAGATGAAAATGGTCAAATGTCATTACGACAACCACTTAAAATTTTTAGGTGAATTTTTTTGAATAAAAATGTTTCTCCTTCTACTTTTTATATTTTTGAATAAAAAGTTCACAAAAATGTATGAACGAAAAAAAAATCAACGTAACCTGGCAACACTTCAGACCAAGACCCACAATCGCCCCATACAAAGTAACCCCCTCAAATGTTGCCAACCTAAAAATTTTTTCCTTCAAAAAATGCAATTTTTCATACATTTTATAAAATGGCCGCCACGGGGTCCGCCATCTTGTCGAAAAAAAAAATATACCCCAAATGTCAAAATTGGGGATAGATGCAAGGCAACAAATAAAAAAAATCGCAAAAAAGTTAAAAACCCAACGCAATCCGACCCCGCAAATTAGCCTCGAAAATTGAAAAATTTTAAACTTAAATATCTCGGCGGCCATCTTGTTTTTTCAAATTTTTCCAAATTCATCGTAACACTTTTCCTAACATTAGTCGAAAACGACACCAATCTCGGGTAGCTGCATAATAAAAAAAAAAGTTGGTCTTTTCACCTCGGCCGCCATCTTGGATTTTTGAAAAGTTGGAGTTTTCCCATAGATCCGGGAGTGAACCACAAATTCCGCCATACATAGTATCTACCCCCCACCACTCCTTCTGGGAGATCAATTCGGGTTTTCGTAAAACGAAAAAAAAATTCCAGCAGTCAGTGTTGCCAGTCGACATCGACGAAAATGGTCAAATGTCATAGCGACGACCGCGACACGGTTTCCTGTGTGACATTTGTATCAAAAATATTGCTCCTTCTACTTTTCATGTTTTTGAATAGAAAGTCCAAAAAAATGTGTGAACGAAGATAAAAAAAATAAAACCTGGCAACACTTTGGGTCAAGTTACATAACCGCCCGGAACAAAGAGACCCGCTCAAATGTTGCCAACAAGAAGAAAAACGCACCCAAAAAATGTCATTTTTCGTACATTTTTCAAAATGGCCGCCACCGCGTCCGCCATCTTGTCAAAAAAATAAATATTCCCAAAATATCAAAATTAAGGATACCTCCAAGCGAATGCAAAAAAATATTGCAAAAAAGTTGAAAAACCTCCCCGATGCGACCCCTCAAAGTCACCTCTAAAATCGAAAAAATTCAAACCGAAATAACTCGGCGGCCATCTTGTTTTTTTAATTTTTTCTCATTTTTTCGTAATTTCCCCCCTAAATTTTACGAATAACCCCAAAAAAATTTTGCAAAAGGCCATAAACAAAAAAGTTGACAATCGCCGCGCAGCCGCCATCTTGAAAATGGGAAATGTCAGATTTTTCCCGAGGTGTCGGGAGGAGATGGAGAACTTTCGCCATAGACAACATTATCGTATCTCATCTCCTTCTGGGAGAACAATTATATAGTTCACTCCCCGTAAGTCTAGGATTATATAATATAACTAGGTTTTCGCGTGGGGCGCGCGCTGCTAAAGCAGCGCGCGTGCCTTTCTCTTTCGCAAAAGACAAAATAAATAATTTTTTTTTTTTCAAAAATATTGGTCTTTGAAATTTATTTTTCGATTCAGGGGTCTGTTTGCGAAATGTTTGGCTTCAAACTACTACTTTTAGTTTGTCTATTTTTTTGGCATGATTAACAGAATATGAGAGGGAGAGGGGGTGAGAGAGAGGGAGAGGGAGAGGAAGGGAGAGGGGGAGGAAGATGGAGAGGGAGAGGGAGGAGAAGGGGGAGGAACAGGGAGAAGGAGAGGAAGAGGGAGGGGGAGACGGAGAGGTAGCGGGAGAGGGAGGGAGGGGGAAAGGGTAAGAGAGGGAGAGGTAGGGAGAGGGGAGGGAAAGGGAGGAGGAGAGGTAGCGGGAGAGGGAGGGCAAGGGGGGAGAAGGAGAAATTGATAGGCGGTACAAAGTTTGCTGGGTCAGCTACTTGATAACTAATAGTAACCTTTAATACTAATAAACGCCTCATTGTATTGACATTCAATGGACAAACAATCTGAAATATTCGACACAAAATACATTTGTATGAAAATTAATATTTTTATATGGCAACACTGCAACATTTTTCCTCCGATGTGTACGATCTATAAGTACCAACAACCTCCTGATATATTGTAATGACATAAGATTGATAAAATAGCCCGAAATATTACATATAAAAGTACATTTTGTATGAAAACTTTTATTTTTTGTATGGCAACCCTAAAATATTTTTTCACCATCATTTTCAAACTATAGCTATTAGAACCTACAATCGCCTTATACATTATAAGGACATCAAATGAAGAAAACAGCCTCAAATAATTGAAAAAAGAATACATTTGTATGAAAACTTTTATTTTTTCTATGGCAACACTAAAATATTTTTTCACCATCATTTACAAACTATTAGAACCTACATTCGCCCCATACATTATAAGGCCATCAAATGAAAGCAACCACCTCAAATATTTGAAAAAAGAAAACATTTGTATGAAAATTATTATTTTTTGTATGGCAACACTGAAATTTTTTTCACCAAAATTCACAAAATATCAGTACCTACAAATGTCCCATACATTATAGTAGCGAAATATTCAATCCAAAAATAAATTTGTATGAAAATTATTATTTTTTGTATGGCAACACTAAAATTTTATTGTTTTCTCAAAACGAATGATTTAATTAAGAAATATCTCCCATACATTTATTATACTCCTGATCTATAGTTTAGGCTCAATTACTCGAAAAGTGAAAAAAATTCTGGACTCCAGTGTTGCCAGTTTATTAAGATGAAAATGGTCAAATGTCATTACAACGACCAATTGAAATGTTTTGGTTAAATATTTTGATTAAAAATATTTTTCCTTCTACTTTTCATATTTTTGAATAGAAAGTCCAAAAAATTGTATGAACAAAGAAAAGAAAAACCAAACATGGCAACACTTTCGGTCAAATTGCACAACCGCCCCATACAAAGCAACCCCCTCAAGTGTTGCCAACCTACTAATTTTTTCCCTCAAAAAATGCAATTTTTTGTATATTTTACAAAATGGCCGCCACGAGGTCCGCCATCTTGTTGAAAAAAAAAATATCTCCAAAATATCAAAATTGAGGACACTTTCAAGAGAAAACAAAAAGAATATTATAAAAAAGTTGAAAAACTACCCCGATGCGAGCCCACAAAGTCACCTCTAAAATTTCAAAATTTTAAAGAAAAATATCTCGGCGGCCATCTTGTTTTTCATTTTTTTTCTAATTTCATCGTATTAGTCGTCCCAAAATTATTCGAAAATGATACCAATATTGGGTAGGTGTTCACATAAATAAAAAAGTTGACAATCGCCGAGCGGCCGCCATCTTGAATTTTCGAACGGTCGGATTTTTCCCATAGTAACCATAAATAGTCAAGCAACTTTTCCATACATCATTTTAACCCTCCACCAATACTTTCGGCTGGGCTACTCGAAATGTGAAAAAACGGGAAAAAAAAATCTAGCTCCCAGTGTTGCCAGTTAATTTAGATAAAAATGGTCAAATGTCATTACGACAACCACTAAAAATTTTTTGGTTAAATTTTTTGATTAAAAATGTTTCTCCTTCTACTTTTCATATTTTTGAATAGAAAGTTCACAAAAATGTATGAACAAAAAAAAATCAACATACCCTGGCAACACTTCAGACCAAGTCCCACAACCGCCCCATACAAAGTGACCCCCTCAAATGTTGTCAACCTAAAAATTTTTTCCTTTAAAAAATGCAATTTTTCGTACATTTTATAAAATGGCCGCCACGGGGTCCGCCATCTTGGCGAAAAAAAAAATATACCACAAACGTCAAAATTGGGGATAGATACAAGGCAACAAAGAAAAAAAATCGCAAAAAAGTTAAAAACCCAACGCAATCCGACCCCGCAAAGTAGCCTCGAAAATTGAAAAAATTTAAACTTAAATATCTCGGCGGCCATCTTGTTTTTTCAAATTTTTCCAAATTCATCGTAACACTTTTCCCAACATTAGTCGAAAACGACACCGATCTCGGGTAGCTGCATAATAAAAAAAAAAGTTGGTCTTTTCACCTCGGCCGCCATCTTGGATTTTTGAAAAGTTGGAGTTTTCCCATAGATCCGGGAGTGAACCAAAAATTCCCCCATACATAGTATCTACCCCCCACCACTCCTTCTGGGAGATCAATTCGACTTTTCGTAAAACGAAAAAAAAATTCCAGCAACCAGTGTTGCCAGTCGACATCGACGAAAATGGTCAAATGTCATTATGACAACCACGACACGTTTGCATGTGTGAAGTTTTGATTAAAAATATTGCTCCTTCTACTTTTCATGCGAAAACCTAGTTATTATATTATATAATCCTAGACTTACCACGTAGTGAACTATAGAATTGTTCTCCCAGAAGGAGCAGAGATGGAGTTTTGTTGTCTATGGCGGATATTCTCCTTCCCCTCCCGACACCTCGGGAAAAATCTGACATTTCCCATTTTCAAAATGGCGGCTGCGCGGCGGTTATCAACTTTTTTGTTTATGGTCTTTTGCCCAATATTTTTGGGGGTTTTCGTAAAGTTTAGGGAGGGAATTACGAAAAAATGAGAAAAAATGAAAAAACAAGATGGCCGCCGAGTTATTTTGGTTTGAATTTTTTCCATTTTAGAGGTGACTTTGAGGGGTCGCATCGGGGAGGTTTTTCAACTTTTTGGCGATATTTTTTTTGCATTCGCTTGAAGGTATCCTCAATTTTGATATTTTGGGGATATTTATTTTTTTGACAAGATGGCGGACGTGGTGGCGGCCATTTTGAAAAATGTACGAAAAATGACATTTTTTGGGTGCATTTTTCTTCTGGTTGGCAACATTTGAGCGGCTCCCTTTGTTCCGGACGGTTGTGTAACTTGACCCAAAGTGTTGCCAGGTTTCATTTTTTTTATCTTCGTTCAAACTTTTTTTTGGACTTTCTATTCAAAAACATGAAAAGTAGAAGGAGCAATATTTTTAATCAAAATTCACACATGCAAACGTGTCCTGGTTGTCGTAATGACATTTGACCATTTTCGTCGATTTCACCTGGCAACACTGACTGCTGGAATTTTTTTTTCGTTTTACGAAAACCCGAATTGATCTCCCAGAAGGAGTGGTGGGGGGTAGATATTATGTATGGGGGAATTTTTGGTTCACCCCCGGATCTATGGGAAAACTCCAACTTTTCAAAAATCCAAGATGGCGGCCGAGGTGAAATGACCAACTTTTTTTTTATTATGCAGCTACCCGAGATTGGTGTCGTTTTCGGCTAATGTTGGGAAAAGTGTTACGAAAAATTTAGAAAAATTTGAAAAAACAAGATGGCCGCCGAGATATTTTGATTTAAAATTTTTCAATTTTCGAGGTGATTTTGCAGGGTCGGATTGCGTTGGGTTTAAAACTTTTTTGCGATTTTTTTGCTTTGTTGCCTTGCATCTATCCCCAATTTTGACGTTTGGGGTATATTTTTTTTTTCGACAAGATGGCGGACCCCGTGGCGGCCTTTTTATAAAATGTACGAAAAATTGCATTTTTTGAAGGAAAAAATTTTTAGGTTGGCAACATTTGAGGGGGTCACTTTGTATTGGGCGGTTGTGGGTCTTGGTCTGAAGTATTGCCAGGGTATGTTGATTTTTTTTTCGTTCATACATTTTTGTGAACTTTCTATTCAAAAATATGAAAAGTAGAAGGAGAAACATTTTTAATCAAAAAATTTCACCAAAAAATTTTTAGTGGTCGTCGTAATGACATTTGACCATTTTCATCTAAATTAACTGGCAACACTGGGAGCTAGATTTTTTTTTCCCGTTTTTTCACATTTCGAGTAGCCCAGCCGAAAGTATTGGTGGGGGGTTATAATGATGTATGGAAAAGTTGCTTGACTATCTATGGTTACTATGGGAAAAATCCGACCGTTCGAAAATTCAAGATGGCGGCCGCTCGGCGATTATCAACTTTTTTATTTATTTGAGCACCTACCCAATATTGGTATCATTTTCGAATAAATTTGGGACGACTAATACGATGAAATCAGAAAAAATTTAAAAACCAAGATGGCCGCCGAGATATTTTTCTTTAAAGTTTTGAAATTTTAGAGGTGACTTTGTGGGGTCGCATCGGGGTGATTTTACAACTTTTTTATAATATTCTTTTTGTTTTCCCTTGAAAGTGTCCTCAATTTTGATATTTTGGTGATAATTTTTTTTTTAACAAGATGGCGGACCCCGTGGTGGCCATTTTGTAAAATGTACGAAAAATTGCATTTTTTGAAGGAAAAAATTAGTAGGTTGGCAACACTTGAGGGGGTTACTTTGTATGGGGCGGTTGTGTAACTTGACCGAAAGTGTTGCCATGTTTGGTTTTTCTTTTCTTTGTTCATACAATTTTTTGGACTTTCCATTCAAAAATATAAAAAGTAGAAGGAAAAATATTTTTGATAAAAAAACTAAACAAGGAGATTTCTTGTGGTAGTCGTAATGACATTTGACCATTTTCATCTTAATAAACTGGCAACACTGGAGTCCAGATTTTTTTTCACTTTTCGAGTTGTGGAGTCTAAACTATAGATCAAGAGTATAAAAAATGTATGGGAGATATTTCTTAATTAAATCATTCGTTTCGGGAAAACAATAAAATTTCAGTGTTGCCATACAAAAAATAATAATTTTCATACAAATTTATTTTTGGATCGAATATTTCGCTACTATAATGTATGGGACATTTGTAGGTACTGATATTTTGTGAATTTTGGTGAAAAAAATTTCAGTGTTGCCATACAAAAAATAATAATTTTCATACAAATGTTTTCTTTTTTCAAATATTTGAGGCGGTTGTCTTCATTTGATGGCCTTATAATGTATGGGGCGATTGTGGGTTCTAATAGTTTGTACATGATGGTGAAAAAATATTTTAGGGTTGTCATACAAAAAATAAAAGTTTTCATACAAATGTACTTTTTTATGTAATATTTCAGGCTATTTCATAAATCTT